>JAHLJS010000009.1:22013273-22465445 GCA_038502445.1 Eremochloa ophiuroides | reverse complement strand
TCGAGTTGCTGGTCTTAGGGTTGGTCTTTTAGAGTTTCGAGTTCTTGCCACGTTTTGGTCATTATCAATCATATACATCTTTGCTGCCATCACCACCATAAACATCTCCACTACAGCATATAAATCTCCATTGCAATAGTTTTCCATCATATGCATCTTTGCTATCCATGATATTTTGTCTTAACACTGGCAAATTTGATCTGTGCACACAAAGAAAACTCAACATTTCTAGTTCTATTCTTGTTACTCCCAGAAAAGAAAAGAGAAAAGAAAGAGAAACACATTATAAGTTGCTTTTCTGAAATCTGATTTGCAAAGATTCAGTTTTGCTCTGGTTGTGCAAAGTAAAAGAAAAGAAGAAAAAAAAAGAAAAGAAAAGAGAAAGAAAGAGAAAGAGAAAAGAAAGAAAAGAAGAGAGAAGGAAAAGAAGGGGAGTGAATTCTTGCTATTCTTGTGCTTTGTTTCTTGCTGTACCGTGACTTCATTGTGTCCAGGCTCGCGTCTCTAGCACGGTCTAGCCTAGGACCAGCACGGTACCACCGTTGAACGATTTCTCAGCTTGCTTTTGTGATTAATGTGGTGCTAGTACTTCCTTGTGTATTAATTTCAGCCCTCCTACAGCTCCTCATATCCGATTACAGCTTGATAGGTGTTGTTGTTGCGGCACCGATACACTTTTTCCAGGGTTCCCGACTTGTTGGTTGCTGCCACCTCCTATTTGGCTTGGTAAGAACTTGTAAGAGCTTGTTTGAATAAGTTGAAAGTGAGAGAATTATGATCACCACATCCTTGTAGTTGATAGGAGCATACATGTTATTGTGTTTGTTTCTTGTTTTCTACTAATCATGGCAGGTAATGCAGAGCATCATGAGTTCATGGCATTACACCCTCATATTCTGGATGTCATTCAACACTTGCCTTCATTTGCTGGTAAATTTGATCCTCATGCATACATTAATTGGGAGCTGAAGGTAGATAAGAAATTTGATGAGTATGATTTGTCTGAGAAGCAAATGGTTTTTGCTGCATCTAATGCTTTAACTAAGGATGCTTTGCATGAATGGAAACATCTTTGTAGGAATAACATTGTTCCGCAAACATGGAAAGAATTCAAAATGCATTTTAGAGGTGTATATATTCCTGCATATTATGTGGACCACTTGCTTGCTAAACTGGAGAAACTGAAACAAGGTAGTAGAACCGTGAAACAATACTACCATGATTTTAAAATTTGTGTCATGTTTAGTGGCTTGGATGAATCTATGGAAGATGTAATGAGTAGGTTCATGCAAGGGCTCAGTTCTGAAATTCAATGCTTGCTCACTGGTGAAACATATAACCATATATCTTGCTTATTTTGTCTTGCTTGTAAAGTTGAAAATCAGATTCTTTTATCTATGAATACTTGCAAGAATGATGTGACACATTGTAACCAGCAATTGTCCACTGTACATGTTAAAAAGGAGCAAAAAATAGTGAAACTCAGTGTTCATTTGCCTTTGTCACAACCTAATTTGCTTGTTGTACCTTGTGACCAAGAAGAATTGTGTGATACTTCTCTAATTTCATCACCACAGCTAGAGATAGAGCGTCCTGTTTTTCCCCTCGTTGTCCATAACATTTTGCAGGAGGATGGGAATAAAACCATTGAGTGCATGGAGCAATTTGAGCAACTACACCCGCAGCTAAAGTGGAAAAGAATGATTATCCAGCACCCACCACATCGGAGGAGAGGAAGCAAACTAACACATTTGATGCTGCCATCACTCAATGATCACTCTCAAGAAGGGGAGCCAAGTTGGCTATTACCTAGAACATGTGCTCCAACATTGGTCAAACCGAGGACGGTTTGCTGTCAAGAAGGGGAGAATGATGAGGACATCATAGTCTTGGATATGACCATGTTAACCAATTCTAAACCAAAGGTGAAACCATTCTATATGAGTCTTATTATTGATACATTTGATGAATTGGTGCTGCACCATAAAGCGTGTGTATTTTCATTTGCAGAATTACTTACATGGATCAAGGGAAGGTTTGATTGCATAACGGAAGCACGGAAGGTCAATGAAGTTGATTGGGGACCAAATCTAAGTATTCCAAACGTCCTCCACCAGGCCACCACGTCACTTATAGCCCAAGGAAGGAAAGAGTCCAAGTCCAACACGTTTTGGTGTGGAATTCGGACTGCAGCAGAGTCCCAACTTGAGACGGTCACCACGACTTCATACGGAGTCCGATTGGAACGTTCTAGGACTCTTTGGAAAGCATATCAAGTCTACTTTCCAATGGATCTATGTTTGTTCCCATATCTTATCAGATACGTTTCTAGTCGTCGTTTTAACGTCAGGACCTTCTCTGCTTATGGTGCTGCGTCGCCTAATTTTGGGCTATTGGCCCATGTATCAAGTTCGGTCCATTAGGGACACGTCCTAGGGTTGGAGGATGACCCCAGCACCTCCTTGGTCATCCTTCCATCTACATATATGCCTCTAGAGCCGCCACAAACAGATTGGGTTTTGTTTTTGATGTAAGTTTAGCCGCTGCTACTTCCTTGTAGACGCGTGTGTCGACTAGACCATCCGTTCTACTCGATTCAGAACCCCACCTTCATGTGTATCAGATCTGAACTTTCATCTCATATTTGCAATTGAGTGCTTGTTCTTCTTGTTCTTGTTGGTTCTTCGATTGCTTGCAGGAATAACCCTAGTGGTTTGGTTGGTCGTGCTCCGCAAGATCGCCTGCAACCGCTGGAGTTGGTGTATCGGTCGCTAAGGCGCGGTCTTGGAAGGCTGTAGTCGGGCCGTGAACGTCATCTCCTTCCACCAATTGAGTTATCTCACACCTCTCATCGAAAGATCGACCACGAACCCTAGCGGGTTCATATCAGGTAGGTTCGTAGCAAACCGTGCTCCTATCTTGCATCTTGGTTTCACAACGCATCCAAACGCATGCAAACGAGATTCCACTTACCCCATGACACCTAGGAGTTTCATGGAGTTCAAAGAAAATAGTTTCCGTGCCTATGGTAGGTTCATAGAGAACAATGCTCCTATCATGCACCTTGGTTTCGCAATGCATCCAAACGCATCCAAACAAGGTACCACTTTCCCCATAACACCTGTGAGTTTGATGGAGTGCAAAGAAAGTTGTATTTGTGTCTATGGTAGGTTCACAGCCAACCGTGTTCATATCCTGCATCTTGGTTTCACAATTTATCCAAACGAGGTTTCACTTTCCCCACGACACCTATGAGTTTCATGGAGTGCAAGGAAACTAGTTTTGGTGCCTATGGTAGGTTTGTTGCAAACCGTGCTCCTATCTTGCATCTTGGTTTCACAACGCATCCAAACGAGGTTCCTCTTTTCCCATGACACCTATGAGTTTCATGAAGTACAAAGAAACTAGTTTCATGCCTATTGTAGGTTCGTAGCAAACCGTGCTCCTGTCTAGCTTCTTGGTTTCACAACTCATCCAAACGCATGCAATCGAGGTTCTACTTTCCCCATTACACCTATGAGTTTCCTGGAGTACAAAGAAACTAGTTTCCGTCCCTATGGTAGGCTCGTAGCAAACCATGCACCTATCATGCAACATGGTTTCACAACGCATCCAAACGCATCCAAACAAGGTTCCACTTTGCCTATGACACCTATGAGTTTCATAGAGTGCAAAGAAACTAGTTTTCGTGTCTATGGTAGGATCGTTGCAAACCGTGTTCCTATCTTGCGTCTTTGTTTCACAGTGCATCCAAACGATGTTCCACTTTCCCAACGACACCTATACGTTTCTTGGTGTGCAAAGCAACTAGTTTTCGTCCCTATGGTAGGTTCGTAGCAAACCGTGCTCCTATCTTGCATCTTGGTTTCACAACGCATGCAAACGCATGCAAACGAGATTCCACTTACCCCATGACACCTAGGAGTTTCATGGAGTTCAAAGAAAATAGTTTCCGTGCCCATGGTAGGTTCATAGAGAACCACGCTCCTATCATGCACCTTGGTTTCGCAATGCATCCAAACGCATCCAAACAAGGTACCACTTTCCCCATAACACCTGTGAGTTTCATGGAGTGCAAAGAAAGTTGTATTTGTGTCTATGGTAGGTTCACAGCCAACCGTGTTCATATCCTACATCTTGGTTTCACAATTTATCCAAACGAGGTTTCACTTTCCCCACGACACCTATGAGTTTCATGGAGTGCAAGGAAACTAGTTATGGTGCCTATGGCAGGTTTGTTGCAAACCGTGCTCCTATCTTGCATCTTGGTTTCACAACGCATCCAAACGAGGTTCCTCTTTTCCCATGACACCTATGAGTTTCATGGAGTACAAAGAAACTAGTTTCATGCCTATTGTAGGTTCGTAGCAAACCGTGCTCCTGTCTAGCTTCTTGGTTTCACAACGCATCCAAACGCATGCAATCGAGGTTCTACTTTCCCCATTACACCTACGAGTTTCCTGGAGCACAGAGAAACTAGTTTCCGTCCCTATGGTAGGCTCGTAGCAAACCATGCACCTATCATGCAACATGGTTTCACAACGCATCCAAACAAGGTTCCACTTTCCCTATGACACCTATGAGTTTCGTGGGGTGCAAAGAAACTAGTTTTCGTGTCGATGGTAGGATCGTTGCAAACCGTGTTCCTATCTTGCGTCTTTGTTTCACAGTGCATCCAAACGATGTTCCACTTTCCCAACGACACCTATAAGTTTCTTGGTGTGCAAAGAAACTAGTTTTCGTCCCTATGGTAGGTTCGCAGCAAACCGTGCTCCTATCTTGCATCTTGGTTTCACAACGCATCCAAACGCATGCAAACGAGATTCCACTTACCCCATGACACCTAGGAGTTTCATGGAGTTCAAAGAAAATAGTTTCCGTGCCGATGGTAGGTTCATAGAGAACCATGCTCCTATCATGCACCTTGGTTTCGCAATGCATCCAAACGCATCCAAACAAGGTACCACTTTCCCCATAACACCTGTGAGTTTCATGGAGTGCAAAGAAAGTTGTATTTGTGTCTATGGTAGGTTCACAGCGAACCGTGTTCATATCCTGCATCTTGGTTTCACAATTTATCCAAACGAGGTTTCACTTTCCCCACGACACCTATGAGTTTCATGGAGTGCAAGGAAACTAGTTTTGGTGCCTATGGTAGGTTTGTTGCAAACCGTGCTCCTATCTTGCATCTTGGTTTCACAACGCATCCAAACGCATACAATCGAGGTTCCACTTTCCCAATTACGCCTATAAGTTTCATGGAGTACAAAGAAACTAGTTTCCTTGCCTATGGTAGGCTCGTAGCAAAAAATGCTTCTATCATGCACAATGGTTTCACAACGCATCCAAACGCATCCAAACAAGGTTCGACTTTCCCTATAACACCTATCAGTTTCATGGAGTGCAAAGAAACTAGTTTTCGTGTCTATGGTAGGATCGTTGCAAACCGTGTTCCTATCTTGCGTCTTAGTTTCACAATGCATCCAAACGATGTTCCACTTTCCCAACGACACCTATAGGTTTCTTGGTGTGCAAAAAACTAGTTTTCGTCCCTATCGTAGGTTCGTAGCAAATCGTGCTCCAATCTTGCATCTTGGTTTCACAACGCTTCCAAACGCATGCAAACGAGATTCCACTTACCCCATGACACCTAGGAGTTTCATGGAGTTCAAAGAAAATAGTTTCCGTGCCTATGGTAGGTTCATAGAAAACCATGCTCCTATCATGCACCTTGGTTTCGCAATGCATCCAAACGCATCCAAACAAGGTACCACTTTCCCCATAACACCTGTGAGTTTCATGGAGTGCAAAGAAAGTTGTATTTGTGTCTATGGTAGGTTCACAGCCAACCGTGTTCATATCCTGCATCTTGGTTTCACAATTTATCCAAACGAGGTTTCACTTTCCCCACGACACCTATGAGTTTCATGGAGTGCAAGGAAACTAGTTTTGGTGCCTATGGTAGGTTTGTTGCAAACCGTGCTCCTATCTTGCATCTTGGTTTCACAACGCATCCAAAAGAGGTTCCTCTTTTCCCATGACACCTATGAGTTTCATGGAGTACAAAGAAACTAGTTTCATGCCTATTGTAGGTTCGTAGCAAACCGTGCTCCTGTCTAGCTTCTTGGTTTCACAACGCATCCAAACGCATGCAATCGAGGTTCTACTTTCCCCATTACACCTACGAGTTTCCTGGAGTACAGAGAAACTAGTTTCCGTCCCTATGGTAGGCTCGTAGCAAACCATGCACCTATCATGCAACATGGTTTCACAACGCATCCAAACGCATCCAAACAAGGTTCCACTTTCCCTATGACACCTATGAGTTTCGTGGGGTGCAAAGAAACTAGTTTTCGTGTCGATGGTAGGATCGTTGCAAACCGTGTTCCTATCTTGCGTCTTTGTTTCACAGTGCATCCAAACGATGTTCCACTTTCCCAACGACACCTATAAGTTTCTTGGTGTGCAAAGAAACTAGTTTTCGTCCCTATGGTAGGTCACAGCAAACCGTGCTCCTATCTTGCATCTTGGTTTCGCAATGCATCCAAACGCATCCAAACAAGGTACCACTTTCCCCATAACACCTGTGAGTTTCATGGAGTGCAAAGAAAGTTGTATTTGTGTCTATGGTAGGTTCACAGCGAACCGTGTTCATATCCTGCATCTTGGTTTCACAATTTATCCAAACGAGGTTTCACTTTCCCCACGACACCTATGAGTTTCATGGAGTGCAAGGAAACTAGTTTTGGTGCCTATGGTAGGTTTGTTGCAAACCGTGCTCCTATCTTGCATCTTGGTTTCACAACGCATCCAAACGCATACAATCGAGGTTCCACTTTCCCAATTACGCCTATAAGTTTCATGGAGTACAAAGAAACGAGTTTCCCTGCCTATGGTAGGCTCGTAGCAAAAAATGCTTCTATCATGCACCATGGTTTCACAACGCATCCAAACGCATCCAAACAAGGTTCGACTTTCCCTATAACTCCTATCAGTTTCATGGAGTGCAAAGAAACTAGTTTTCGTGTCTATGGTAGGATCGTTGCAAACCGTGTTCCTATCTTGCGTCTTAGTTTCACAATGCATCCAAACGATGTTCCACTTTCCCAACGACACCTATAGGTTTCTTGGTGTGCAAAAAACTAGTTTTCGTCCCTATCGTAGGTTCGTAGCAAATCGTGCTCCTATCTTGCATCTTGGTTTCACAACGCTTCCAAACGCATGCAAACGAGATTCCACTTACCCCATGACACCTAGGAGTTTCATGGAGTTCAAAGAAAATAGTTTCCGTGCCTATGGTAGGTTCATAGAAAACCATGCTCCTATCATGCACCTTGGTTTCGCAATGCATCCAAACGCATCCAAACAAGGTACCACTTTCCCCATAACACCTGTGAGTTTCATGGAGTGCAAAGAAAGTTGTATTTGTGTCTATGGTAGGTTCACAGCCAACCGTGTTCATATCCTGCATCTTGGTTTCACAATTTATCCAAACGAGGTTTCACTTTCCCCACGACACCTATGAGTTTCATGGAGTGCAAGGAAACTAGTTTTGGTGCCTATGGTAGGTTTGTTGCAAACCGTGCTCCTATCTTGCATCTTGGTTTCACAACGCATCCAAACGAGGTTCCTCTTTTCCCATGACACCTATGAGTTTCATGGAGTACAAAGAAACTAGTTTCATGCCTATTGTAGGTTCGTAGCAAACCGTGCTCCTGTCTAGCTTCTTGGTTTCACAACGCATCCAAACGCATGCAATCGAGGTTCTACTTTCCCCATTACACCTACGAGTTTCCTGGAGCACAAAGAAACTAGTTTCCGTCCCTATGGTAGGCTCGTAGCAAACCATGCACCTATCATGCAACATGGTTTCACAACGCATCCAAACGCATCCAAACAAGGTTCCACTTTCCCTATGACACCTATGAGTTTCGTGGAGTGCAAAGAAACTAGTTTTCGTGTCTATGGTAGGATCATTCCAAACCGTGTTCCTATCTTGCGTCTTTGTTTCACAGTGCATCCAAACGATGTTCCACTTTCCCAACGACACCTATAAGTTTCTTGGTGTGCAAAGAAACTAGTTTTCGTCCCTATGGTAGGTTCGCAGCAAACTGTGCTCCTATCTTGCATCTTGGTTTCACAACGCATCCAAACGCATGCAAACGAGATTCCACTTACCCCATGACACCTAGGAGTTTCATGGAGTTCAAAGAAAATAGTTTTTGTGCCTATGGTAGGTTCATAGAGAACCATGCTCCTATCATGCACCTTGGTTTCGCAATGCATCCAAACGCATCCAAACAAGGTACCACTTTCCCCATAACACCTGTGAGTTTCATGGAGTGCAAAGAAAGTTGTATTTGTGTCTATGGTAGGTTCACAGCCAACCGTGTTCATATCCTGCATCTTGGTTTCACAATTTATCCAAACGAGGTTTCACTTTCCCCACGACACCTATGAGTTTCATGGAGTGCAAGGAAACTAGTTTTGGTGCCTATGGTAGGTTTGTTGCAAACCGTGCTCCTATCTTGCATCTTGGTTTCACAACGCATCCAAACGAGGTTCCTCTTTTCCCATGACACCTATGAGTTTCATGGAGTACAAAGAAACTAGTTTCATGCCTATTGTAGGTTCGTAGCAAACCGTGCTCCTGTCTAGCTTCTTGGTTTCACAACGCATCCAAACGCATGCAATCGAGGTTCTACTTTCCCCATTACACCTACGAGTTTCCTGGAGCACAGAGAAACTAGTTTCCGTCCCTATGGTAGGCTCGTAGCAAACCATGCACCTATCATGCAACATGGTTTCACAACGCATCCAAACAAGGTTCCACTTTCCCTATGACACCTATGAGTTTCGTGGGGTGCAAAGAAACTAGTTTTCGTGTCGATGGTAGGATCGTTGCAAACCGTGTTCCTATCTTGCGTCTTTGTTTCACAGTGCATCCAAACGATGTTCCACTTTCCCAACGACACCTATAAGTTTCTTGGTGTGCAAAGAAACTAGTTTTCGTCCCTATGGTAGGTTCGCAGCAAACCGTGCTCCTATCTTGCATCTTGGTTTCACAACGCATCCAAACGCATGCAAACGAGATTCCACTTACCCCATGACACCTAGGAGTTTCATGGAGTTCAAAGAAAATAGTTTCCGTGCCGATGGTAGGTTCATAGAGAACCATGCTCCTATCATGCACCTTGGTTTCGTAATGCATCCAAACGCATCCAAACAAGGTACCACTTTCCCCATAACACCTGTGAGTTTCATGGAGTGCAAAGAAAGTTGTATTTGTGTCTATGGTAGGTTCACAGCGAACCGTGTTCATATCCTGCATCTTGGTTTCACAATTTATCCAAACGAGGTTTCACTTTCCCCACGACACCTATGAGTTTCATGGAGTGCAAGGAAACTAGTTTTGGTGCCTATAGTAGGTTTGTTGCAAACCGTGCTCCTATCTTGCATCTTGGTTTCACAACGCATCCAAACGCATGCAATCGAGGTTCCACTTTCCCAATTACGCCTATAAGTTTCATGGAGTACAAAGAAACTAGTTTCCTTGCCTATGGTAGGCTCGTAGCAAAAAATGCTTCTATCATGCACAATGGTTTCACAACGCATCCAAACGCATCCAAACAAGGTTCGACTTTCCCTATAACACCTATCAGTTTCATGGAGTGCAAAGAAACTAGTTTTCGTGTCTATGGTAGGATCGTTGCAAACCGTGTTCCTATCTTGCGTCTTAGTTTCACAATGCATCCAAACGATGTTCCACTTTCCCAACGACACCTATAGGTTTCTTGGTGTGCAAAAAACTAGTTTTCGTCCCTATCGTAGGTTCGTAGCAAATCGTGCTCCAATCTTGCATCTTGGTTTCACAACGCTTCCAAACGCATGCAAACGAGATTCCACTTACCCCATGACACCTAGGAGTTTCATGGAGTTCAAAGAAAATAGTTTCCGTGCCTATGGTAGGTTCATAGAAAACCATGCTCCTATCATGCACCTTGGTTTCGCAATGCATCCAAACGCATCCAAACAAGGTACCACTTTCCCCATAACACCTGTGAGTTTCATGGAGTGCAAAGAAAGTTGTATTTGTGTCTATGGTAGGTTCACAGCCAACCGTGTTCATATCCTGCATCTTGGTTTCACAATTTATCCAAACGAGGTTTCACTTTCCCCACGACACCTATGAGTTTCATGGAGTGCAAGGAAACTAGTTTTGGTGCCTATGGTAGGTTTGTTGCAAACCGTGCTCCTATCTTGCATCTTGGTTTCACAACGCATCCAAAAGAGGTTCCTCTTTTCCCATGACACCTATGAGTTTCATGGAGTACAAAGAAACTAGTTTCATGCCTATTGTAGGTTCGTAGCAAACCGTGCTCCTGTCTAGCTTCTTGGTTTCACAACGCATCCAAACGCATGCAATCGAGGTTCTACTTTCCCCATTACACCTACGAGTTTCCTGGAGTACAGAGAAACTAGTTTCCGTCCCTATGGTAGGCTCGTAGCAAACCATGCACCTATCATGCAACATGGTTTCACAACGCATCCAAACGCATCCAAACAAGGTTCCACTTTCCCTATGACACCTATGAGTTTCGTGGGGTGCAAAGAAACTAGTTTTCGTGTCGATGGTAGGATCGTTGCAAACCGTGTTCCTATCTTGCGTCTTTGTTTCACAGTGCATCCAAACGATGTTCCACTTTCCCAACGACACCTATAAGTTTCTTGGTGTGCAAAGAAACTAGTTTTCGTCCCTATGGTAGGTCACAGCAAACCGTGCTCCTATCTTGCATCTTGGTTTCGCAATGCATCCAAACGCATCCAAACAAGGTACCACTTTCCCCATAACACCTGTGAGTTTCATGGAGTGCAAAGAAAGTTGTATTTGTGTCTATGGTAGGTTCACAGCGAACCGTGTTCATATCCTGCATCTTGGTTTCACAATTTATCCAAACGAGGTTTCACTTTCCCCACGACACCTATGAGTTTCATGGAGTGCAAGGAAACTAGTTTTGGTGCCTATGGTAGGTTTGTTGCAAACCGTGCTCCTATCTTGCATCTTGGTTTCACAACGCATCCAAACGCATACAATCGAGGTTCCACTTTCCCAATTACGCCTATAAGTTTCATGGAGTACAAAGAAACGAGTTTCCCTGCCTATGGTAGGCTCGTAGCAAAAAATGCTTCTATCATGCACCATGGTTTCACAACGCATCCAAACGCATCCAAACAAGGTTCGACTTTCCCTATAACTCCTATCAGTTTCATGGAGTGCAAAGAAACTAGTTTTCGTGTCTATGGTAGGATCGTTGCAAACCGTGTTCCTATCTTGCGTCTTAGTTTCACAATGCATCCAAACGATGTTCCACTTTCCCAACGACACCTATAGGTTTCTTGGTGTGCAAAAAACTAGTTTTCGTCCCTATCGTAGGTTCGTAGCAAATCGTGCTCCTATCTTGCATCTTGGTTTCACAACGCTTCCAAACGCATGCAAACGAGATTCCACTTACCCCATGACACCTAGGAGTTTCATGGAGTTCAAAGAAAATAGTTTCCGTGCCTATGGTAGGTTCATAGAAAACCATGCTCCTATCATGCACCTTGGTTTCGCAATGCATCCAAACGCATCCAAACAAGGTACCACTTTCCCCATAACACCTGTGAGTTTCATGGAGTGCAAAGAAAGTTGTATTTGTGTCTATGGTAGGTTCACAGCCAACCGTGTTCATATCCTGCATCTTGGTTTCACAATTTATCCAAACGAGGTTTCACTTTCCCCACGACACCTATGAGTTTCATGGAGTGCAAGGAAACTAGTTTTGGTGCCTATGGTAGGTTTGTTGCAAACCGTGCTCCTATCTTGCATCTTGGTTTCACAACGCATCCAAACGAGGTTCCTCTTTTCCCATGACACCTATGAGTTTCATGGAGTACAAAGAAACTAGTTTCATGCCTATTGTAGGTTCGTAGCAAACCGTGCTCCTGTCTAGCTTCTTGGTTTCACAACGCATCCAAACGCATGCAATCGAGGTTCTACTTTCCCCATTACACCTACGAGTTTCCTGGAGCACAAAGAAACTAGTTTCCGTCCCTATGGTAGGCTCGTAGCAAACCATGCACCTATCATGCAACATGGTTTCACAACGCATCCAAACGCATCCAAACAAGGTTCCACTTTCCCTATGACACCTATGAGTTTCGTGGAGTGCAAAGAAACTAGTTTTCGTGTCTATGGTAGGATCATTCCAAACCGTGTTCCTATCTTGCGTCTTTGTTTCACAGTGCATCCAAACGATGTTCCACTTTCCCAACGACACCTATAAGTTTCTTGGTGTGCAAAGAAACTAGTTTTCGTCCCTATGGTAGGTTCGCAGCAAACTGTGCTCCTATCTTGCATCTTGGTTTCACAACGCATCCAAACGCATGCAAACGAGATTCCACTTACCCCATGACACCTAGGAGTTTCATGGAGTTCAAAGAAAATAGTTTTTGTGCCTATGGTAGGTTCATAGAGAACCATGCTCCTATCATGCACCTTGGTTTCGCAATGCATCCAAACGCATCCAAACAAGGTACCACTTTCCCCATAACACCTGTGAGTTTCATGGAGTGCAAAGAAAGTTGTATTTGTGTCTATGGTAGGTTCACAGCCAACCGTGTTCATATCCTGCATCTTGGTTTCACAATTTATCCAAACGAGGTTTCACTTTCCCCACGACACCTATGAGTTTCATGGAGTGCAAGGAAACTAGTTTTGGTGCCTATGGTAGGTTTGTTGCAAACCGTGCTCCTATCTTGCATCTTGGTTTCACAACGCATCCAAACGAGGTTCCTCTTTTCCCATGACACCTATGAGTTTCATGGAGTACAAAGAAACTAGTTTCATGCCTATTGTAGGTTCGTAGCAAACCGTGCTCCTGTCTAGCTTCTTGGTTTCACAACGCATCCAAACGCATGCAATCGAGGTTCTACTTTCCCCATTACACCTACGAGTTTCCTGGAGCACAAAGAAACTAGTTTCCGTCCCTATGGTAGGCTCGTAGCAAACCATGCACCTATCATGCAACATGGTTTCACAACGCATCCAAACGCATCCAAACAAGGTTCCACTTTCCCTATGACACCTATGAGTTTCGTGGAGTGCAAAGAAACTAGTTTTCGTGTCTATGGTAGGATCATTGCAAACCGTGTTCCTATCTTGCGTCTTTGTTTCACAGTGCATCCAAACGATGTTCCACTTTCCCAACGACACCTATAAGTTTCTTGGTGTGCAAAGAAACTAGTTTTCGTCCCTATGGTAGGTTCGCAGCAAACTGTGCTCCTATCTTGCATCTTGGTTTCACAACGCATCCAAACGCATGCAAACGAGATTCCACTTACCCCATGACACCTAGGAGTTTCATGGAGTTCAAAGAAAATAGTTTCCGTGCCTATGGTAGGTTCATAGAGAACCATGCTCCTATCATGCACCTTGGTTTCGCAATGCATCCAAACGCATCCAAACAAGGTACCACTTTCCCCATAACACCTGTGAGTTTCATGGAGTGCAAAGAAAGTTGTATTTGTGTCTATGGTAGGTTCACAGCCAACCGTGTTCATATCCTGCATCTTGGTTTCACAATTTATCCAAACGAGGTTTCACTTTCCCCACGACACCTATGAGTTTCATGGAGTGCAAGGAAACTAGTTTTGGTGCCTATGGTAGGTTTGTTGCAAACCGTGCTCCTATCTTGCATCTTGGTTTCACAACGCATCCAAAAGAGGTTCCTCTTTTCCCATGACACCTATGAGTTTCATGGAGTACAAAGAAACTAGTTTCATGCCTATTGTAGGTTCGTAGCAAACCGTGCTCCTGTCTAGCTTCTTGGTTTCACAACGCATCCAAACGCATGCAATCGAGGTTCTACTTTCCCTATTACACCTACGAGTTTCCTGGAGTACAAAGAAACTAGTTTCCGTGCCTATGGTAGGCTCGTAGCAAACCATGCACCTATCATGCAACATGGTTTCACAACGCATCCAAACGCATCCAAACAAGGTTCCACTTTCCCTATGACACCTATGAGTTTCGTGGGGTGCAAAGAAACTAGTTTTCGTGTCGATGGTAGGATCGTTGCAAACCGTGTTCCTATCTTGCGTCTTTGTTTCACAGTGCATCCAAACGATGTTCCACTTTCCCAACGACACCTATAAGTTTCTTGGTGTGCAAAGAAACTAGTTTTCGTCCCTATGGTAGGTTCGTAGCAAACCGTGCTCCTATCTTGCATCTTGGTTTCACAACGTATCCAAACGCATGCAAACGAGATTCCACTTACCCCATGACACCTAGGAGTTTCATGGAGTTCAAAGAAAATAGTTTCCGTGCCTATTGTAGGTTCATAGAAAACCATGCTCCTATCATGCACCTTGGTTTCGCAATGCATCCAAACGCATCCAAACAAGGTACCACTTTCCCCATAACACCTGTGAGTTTCATGGAGTGCAAAGAAAGTTGTATTTGTGTCTACGGTAGGTTCACAGCTGTAACATCCCGGCCCAGGGCTTAATAGGATTGATAGGATACTCATACCAACAAGTTGCAACTTTTTTCCGGAAGTCCATCTGTAAAGAACTCCGAGGTTAAGCGAGCTTGGCCCTGGAGCGATGGGTGACCGACCGGGAAGTTCTTCCCGGGTGTGCATGAGTGAGGACAAAGTGCGCAGAAAAGACTGGTGTTGGTCTGTGAGGGCAGTCTATATCCTAGTTAAGCTGCCAAATGTAAGCGGGCCCGGCCTCGGGGAGGCGGGACGTTACAGAATGGTATCAGAGCCGACCCTTACGGTTTCACGGGCGCGTGTGTCGCAGTTGCGCAGGCATGGTGCGCATGGCTGGTGTGGATCCGGCGTGGTCACACAGCATGGCACATGCGCTGGCACTGGACACACGGACGTGGCCAAGAGGGGACGTTCCTGGCTTGGGATTGATCGACGAGGACGTCGATCTCTTAAGGGGGTGAGGATGTAACATCCCGGCCCAGGGCTTAATAGGATTGATAGGATACTCATACCAACAAGTTGCAACTTCTTTTCCGGAAGTCCATCTGTAACGAACTCCGAGGTTAAGCGAGCTTGGCCCTGCAGCGATGGGTGACCGACCGGGAAGTTCTTCCCGGGTGTGCATGAGTGAGGACAAAGTGCGCAGAAAAGACTGGTGTTCGTCTGTGAGGGCAGTCTATATCCTAGTTAAGCTGCCAAATGTAAGCGGGCCCGGCCTCGGGGAGGCGGGCCGTTACAACAGCCAACCGTGTTCATATCCTGCATCTTGGTTTCACAATTTATCCAAACGAGGTTTCACTTTCCCCACGACACCTATGAGTTTCATGGAGTGCAAGGAAACTAGTTTTGGTGCCTATAGTAGGTTTGTTGCAAACCGTGCTCCTATCTTGCATCTTGGTTTCACAACGCATCCAAAAGAGGTTCCTCTTTTCCCATGACACCTATGAGTTTCATGGAGTACAAAGAAACTAGTTTCATGCCTATTGTAGGTTCGTAGCAAACCGTGCTCCTGTCTAGCTTCTTGGTTTCACAACGCATCCAAACGCATGCAATCGAGGTTCTACTTTCCCCATTACACCTACGAGTTTCCTGGAGTACAAAGAAACTAGTTTCCGTCCCTATGGTAGGCTCTAGCAAACCATGCACCTATCATGCAACATGGTTTCACAACGCATCCAAACGCATCCAAACAAGGTTCCACTTTCCCTATGACACCTATGAGTTTCGTGGGGTGCAAAGAAACTAGTTTTCGTGTCGATGGTAGGATCGTTGCAAACCGTGTTCCTATCTTGCGTCTTTGTTTCACAGTGCATCCAAACGATGTTCCACTTTCCCAACGACACCTATAAGTTTCTTGGTGTGCAAAGAAACTAGTTTTCGTCCCTATGGTAGGTCGCAGCAAACCGTGCTCCTATCTTGCATCTTGGTTTCACAACGCATCCAAACGCATGCAAACGAGATTCCACTTACCCCATGACACCTAGGAGTTCCATGGAGTTCAAAGAAAATAGTTTCCGTGCCTATGGTAGGTTCATAGAGAACCATGCTCCTATCATGCACCTTGGTTTCGCAATGCATCCAAACGCATCCAAACAAGGTACCACTTTCCCCATAACACCTGTGAGTTTCATGGAGTGCAAAGAAAGTTGTATTTGTGTCTATGGTAGGTTCACAGCCAACCGTGTTCATATCCTGCATAAGAGGTTTCACAATTTATCCAAACGAGGTTTCACTTTCCCCACGAAAACTATGAGTTTCATGGAGGGCAAGGAAACTAGTTTTGGTGCCTATGGTAGGTTTGTTGCAAACCGTGCTCCTATCTTGCATCTTGGTTTCACAACGCATCCAAACGCATACAATCGAGGTTCCACTTTCCCCATTACGCCTATGAGTTTAGAAACTAGTTTCCCTGCCTATGGTAGGCTCGTAGCAAAAAATGCTTCTATCATGCACCATGGTTTCACAACGCATCCAAACGCATCCAAACAAGGTTCGACTTTCCATATAACACCTATCAGTTTCATGGAGTGCAAAGAAACTAGTTTTCGTGTCTATGGTACGATCGTTGCAAACCGTGTTCCTATCTTGCGTCTTAGTTTCACAATGCATCCAAACGATGTTCCACTTTCCCAACGACACCTATAGGTTTCTTGGTGTGCAAAAAACTAGTTTTCGTCACTATCGTAGGTTCGTAGCAAATTGTGCTCCTATCTTGCATCTTGGTTTCACAACGCTTCCAAACGCATGCAAACGAGATTCCACTTACCCCATGACACCTAGGAGTTTCATGGAGTTCAAAGAAAATAGTTTCCGTGCCTATCGTAGCTTCATAGAAAACCATGCTCCTATCATGCACCTTGGTTTCGCAATGCATCCAAACGCATCCAAACAAGGTACGACTTTCCCCATAACACCTGTGAGTTTCATGGAGTGCAAAGAAAGTTGTATTTGTGTCCATGGTAGGTTCACAGCCAACCGTGTTCATATCCTGCATCTTGGTTTCACAATTTATCCAAACGAGGTTTCACTTTCCCCACGACACCTATGAGTTTCATGGAGTGCAAGGAAACTAGTTTTGGTGCCTATGGTAGGTTTGTTGCAAACCGTGCTCCTATCTTGCATCTTGGTTTCACAACGCATCCAAACGAGGTTCCTCTTTTCCCATGACACCTATGAGTTTCATGGAGTACAAAGAAACTAGTTTCATGCCTATTGTAGGTTCGTAGCAAACCGTGCTCCTGTCTAGCTTCTTGGTTTCACAACGCATCCAAACGCATGCAATCGAGGTTCTACTTTCCCCATTACACCTATGAGTTTCCTGGAGTACAAAGAAAGAAGTTTCCGCCCCTATGGTTGGCACGTAGCAAACCATGCACCTATCATGCAACATGGTTTCACAACGCATCCAAACGCATCCAAACAAGGTTCCACTTTCTCTATGACACCTATGAGTTTCATGGAGTGCAAAGAAAGTAGTTTTCGTGTCTATGGTAGGATCGTTGCAAACCGTGTTCCTATCTTGCGTCTTTGTTTCCCAGTGCATCCAAACGATGTTCTACTTTCCCAACGACACCTATAAGTTTCTTGGTGTGCAAAGAAACTAGTTTTCATCCCTATGGTAGGTTCGTAGCAAACCGTGCTCCTATCTTGCATCTTGGTTTCACAACGCATCCAAACGCATGCAAACGAGATTCCACTTACCCCATGACACCTAGGAGTTTCATGGAGTTCAAAGAAAATAGTTTCCGTGCCTATGGTAGGTTCATAGAGAACCATGCTCCTGTCATGCACCTTGGTTTCGCAATGCATCCAAACGCATCCAAACAAGGTTCCACTTACCCCATAACACCTGTGAGTTTCATGGCGTGCAAAGAAAGTAGTATATGTGTCTATGGTAGGTTCACAGCCAACCGTGTTCATATCCTGCATCTTGGTTTCACAATTTATCCAAACGAGGTTTCACTTTCCCCACGACACCTATGAGTTTCATGGATTGCAAGGAAACTAGTTTTGGTGCCTATGGTAGGTTTGTTGCAAACCGTGCTCCTATCTTGCATCTTGGTTTCACAACGCATCCAAACGAGGTTCCTCTTTTCCCATGACTCCTATGAGTTTCATGGAGTACAAAGAAACTAGTTTCATGCCTATTGTAGGTTCGTAGCAAACCGTGCTCCTGTCTAGCTTCTTGGTTTCACAACGCATCCAAACGCATGCAATCGAGGTTCTACTTTCCCCATTACACCTACGAGTTTCCTGGAGTACAAAGAAACTAGTTTCCGTCCCTATGGTAGGCTCGTAGCAAACCATGCACCTATCATGCAACATGGTTTCACAACGCATCCAAACGCATCCAAACAAGGTTCCACTTTCCCTATGACACCTATGAGTTTCATGGAGTGCAAAGAAACTAGTTTTCGTGTCTATGGTAGGATCGTTGCAATCCGTGTTCCTATCTTGCGTCTTTGTTTCACAGTGCATCCAAACGATGTTCCACTTTCCCAACGACACTTATAAGTTTCTTGGTGTGCAAAGAAACTAGTTTTCATCCCTATGGTAGGTTCGTAGCAAACCATGCTCCTATCTTGCATCTTTGTTTCACAACGCATCCAAACGCATGCAAACGAGATTCCACTTACCCCATGACACCTAGGAGTTTCGTGGAGTTCAAAGAAAATAGTTTCCGTGCCTATGGTAGGTTCATAGAAAACCATGCTCCTATCATGCACCTTGGTTTCGCAATGCATCCAAACGCATCCAAACAAGGTACCACTTTCCCCATAACACCTGTGAGTTTCATGGAGTGCAAAGAAAGTTGTATTTGTGTCTATGGTAGGTTCACAGCCAACCTTGTTCATATCCTGCATCTTGGTTTCACAATTTATCCAAACGAGGTTTCACTTTCCCCACGACACCTATGAGTTTCATGGAGTGCAAGGAAACTAGTTTTGGTGCCTATGGTAGGTTTGTTGCAAACCGTGCTCCTATATTGCATCTTGGTTTCACAACGCATCCAAACAAGGTTCCTCTTTTCCCATGACACCTATGAGTTTCATGGAGTACAAAGAAACTAGTTTCATGCCTATTGTAGGTTCATAGAAAACCGTGCTCCTGTCTAGCTTCTTGGTTTCACAACGCATCCAAACGCATGCAATCGAGGTTCTACTTTCCCCATTACACCTACGAGTTTCCTGGAGTACAAAGAAACTAGTTGCCGTCCCTATGGTAGGCTCGTAGCAAACCATGCACCTATCATGCAACATTGTTTCACAACGCAACCAAACGCATCCAAACAAGGTTCCACTTTCCCTTTGACACCTATGAGTTTAATGGAGTGCAAAGAAACTAGTTTTCATGTCTATGGTAGGATCGTTGCAAACCGTGTTCCTATCTTGCGTCTTTGTTTCACAGTGCATCCAAACGATGTTCCACTTTCCCAACGACACCTATAAGTTTCTTGGTGTGCAAAGAAACTAGTTTTCGTCCCTATGGTAGGTTCGTAGCAAACCATGCTCCTATCTTGCATCTTGGTTTCACAACGCATCCAAATGCATGCAAACGAGATTCCACTTACCCCATGACACCTAGGAGTTTCATGGAGTTCAAAGAAAATAGTTTCCGTGCCTATGGTAGGTTCATAGAGAACCTTGCTCCTATCATGCACCTTGGTTTCGCAATGCATCCAAACGCATCCAAACATGGTACCACTTTCCCCATAACACCTGTGAGTTTCGTGGAGTGCAAAGAAAGTTGTATTTGTGTCTATGGTAGGTTCACAGCCAACCGTGTTCATATCCTGGATCTTGGTTTCACAATTTATCCAAACGAGGTTTCACTTTCCCTACGACACCTATGAGTTTCATGGAGTGCAAGGAAACTAGTTTTGGTGCCTATGGTAGGTTTGTTGCAAACCGTGCTCCTATCTTGCATCTTGGTTTCACAACGAATCCAAACGAGGTTCCTCTTTTCCCATGACACCTATGAGTTTCATGGAGTACAAAGAAACTAGTTTCATGCCTATTGTAGGTTCGTAGCAAACCGTGCTCCTGTCTAGCTTCTTGGTTTCACAACGCATCCAAACGCATGCATCGAGGTTCTACTTTCCTAATTACACCTACGAGTTTCCTGGACTACAAAGAAACTAGTTTCCGTCCCTATGGTAGGCTCGGAGCGAACCATGCACCTATCATGCAACATGGTTTCACAATGCATCCAAACGCATCCAAACAAGGTTCCACTTTCCCTATGACACCTATGAGTGTCATGGAGTGCAAAGAAACTAGTTTTCGTGTCTATGGTAGGATCGTTGCAAACCGTGTTCCTATCTTGCGTCTTTGTTTCACAGTGCATCCAAACGATGTTCCACTTTCCCAACGACACCTATAAGTTTCTTGGTGTGCAAAGAAACTAGTTTTCGTCCCTATGGTAGGTTCGTAGCAAACCGTGCTCCTATCTTGCATCTTGGTTTCCCAACGCATCCAAACGCATGCAAACGAGATTCCACTTACCCCATGACACCTATGAGTTTCATGGAGTTCAAAGAAAATAGTTTCCGTGCCTATGGTAGGTTCACAGCAAACCATGCTCCTATCATGCAACTTGGTTTCGCAATGCATCCTAACGCATCCAAACAAGGTACCACTTTCCCCATAACACCTGTGAGTTTCATGGAGTGCAAAGAAAGTTGTATTTGTGTCTATGGTAGGTTCATAGCCAACCGTGTTCATATCCTGCATCTTGGTTTCACAATTTATCCAAACGAGGTTTCACTTTCCCCACGACACCTATGAGTTTCATGGAGTGCAAGGAAACTAGTTTTGGTGCCTCTGGTAGGTTTGTTGCAAACCGTGCTCCTATCTTGCATCTTGGTTTCACAACGCATCCAAACGAGGTTCCTCTTTTCCCATGACACCTATGAGTTCCATGGAGTACATAGAAACTAGTTTCATGCCTATTGTAGGTTCGTAGCAAACCGTGCTCCTGTCTACCTTCTTGGTTTCACAACGCATCCAAACGCATGCAATCGAGGTTCTACTTTCCCCATTACACCTATGAGTTTCCTGGAGTGCAAAGAAACTAGTTTCCATCCCTATGGTAGGCTCGTAGCAAACCATGCACCTATCATGCAACATGGTTTCACAACGCATCCAAACGCATCCAAACAAGGTTCCACTTTCCCTATGACACCTATGAGTTTCATGGAGTGCAAAGAAACTAGTTTTCGTGTCTATGGTAGGATCGTTGCAAACCTTGCTCCTATCTTGCGTCTTTGTTTCACAGTGCATCCAAACGATGTTCCACTTTCCCAACGACACCTATAAGTTTCTTGGTGTGCAAAGAAACTAGTTTTCGTCCCTATGGTAGGTTCGTAGCAAACCGTGCTCCTATCTTGCATCTTGGTTTCACAACGCATCCAAACGCATGCAAACGAGATTCCACTTACCCCATGACACCTAGGAGTTTCATGGAGTTCAAAGAAAATAGTTTCCGTGCCGATGGTAGGTTCATAGAATACCATGCTCCTATCATGCACCTTGGTTTCGCAATGCATCCAAATGCACCCAAACAAGGTACCACTTTCCCCATAACACCTGTGAGTTTCATGGAGTGCAAAGAAAGTTGTATTTGTGTCTATGGTAGGTTCACAGCCAACCGTGCTCATATCCTGCATAAGAGGTTTCACAATTTATCCAAACGAGGTTTCACTTTCCCCACGAAAACTATGAGTTTCATGGAGTGCAAGGAAACTAGTTTTGGTGCCTATGGTAGGTTTGTTGCAAACCGTGCTCCTATCTTGCATCTTGGTTTCCCAACGCATCCAAACGAGGTTCCTCTTCTCCCATGACACCTATGAGTTTCATGGAGTACAAAGAAACTAGTTTCATGCCTATTGTAGGTTCGTAGCAAACTATGCTCCTGTCTAGCTACTTGGTTTCACAACGCATCCAAACGCATGCAATCGAGGTTCTACTATCCCCATTACACCTATGAGTTTCCTGGAGTACTAAGAAACTAGTTTCCGTCCCTATGGTAGGCTCGTAGCAAACCATGCACCTATCATGCAACATGGTTTCACAACGCATCCAAACGCATCCAAACAAGGTTCCACTTTCCCTATGACACCTATGAGTTTCATGGAGTGCAAAGAAACTAGTTTTCGTGTCTATGGTAGGATCATTGCAAACCGTGTTCCTATCTTGCGTCTTAGTTTCACAATGCATCCAAACGATGTTCCACTTTCCCAACGACACCTATAAGTTTCTTGGTGTGCAAAGAAACTAGTTTTCGTCCCTATGGTAGGTTCGTAGCAAACCGTGCTCCTATCTTGCATCTTGGTTTCACAACGTATCCAAACGCATGCAAACGAGATTCCACTTACCCCATGACACCTAGGAGTTTCATGGAGTTCAAAGAAAATAGTTTCCGTGCCTATTGTAGGTTCATAGAAAACCATGCTCCTATCATGCACCTTGGTTTCGCAATGCATCCAAACGAATGCAAACAAGGCCAAGCTAATATTGCTAGAGAAGAATGCCAAGTTCGTGTGGTCCGAACAGTGCCAAGCTAATTTTGATGAGTTGAAGAAGAGGTTGACTTCTGCCCCAGTGCTGATATTGCCTGATCTAAGTAAGAGCTTTTCTATCTACTGTGATGCATCTAGACAAGGTTTAGGATGTGTACTTATGCAAGAAGGTAGAGTTGTTGCCTATGCGTCTAGACAGTTGAGAAAGCATGAGTTAAACTACCCTACTCATGATCTTGAGTTAGCAGCGGTTGTTCATGCTTTGAAGATATGGAGGCATTACCTGATGGGGCATAAAACTGACATATATACGGATCATAAGAGCTTGAAATACATCTTTACCCAGTCGGATCTGAACTTGAGGCAACGCCGATGGTTGGAATTGATTAAGGACTATGATCTAGAAGTGCATTACCATCCTGGGAAAGCCAATGTGGTGGCCGATGCACTTAGCAGAAAAAGTTATGATAGTGAAGTTCAGGAAACAATGATGCCTAAGGAGTTAAGCGCAGAGTTGCAACGTCTGAACTTGTGTTTGGTTAACAATATCGTGGAGATTGAGATAACGCCTACCTTGGAAGAAGAAATACGCAAAGGTCAGATGGAGGATGAAGAACTCAAAGAGATAGCTGAAAATGTGGTTGTTGGAAAAGCACCCGGATTCAGGCTTGATGAGAATGGCACATTGTGGTTGGGAAAAAGGATATGTGTGCCAGCAATAAAGGCTATCCGAGGTACAATTCTTCGGGAAGCTCATGAGTCTGCCTACTCTATTCACCCTGGAAGTACCAAGATGTATCAGGATCTCAAGGAGAAGTATTGGTGGAAAGAAATGAGACGGGCTGTAGCTGAGTATGTAGCTCTGTGTGACACTTGTTCAAGAGTCAAGGCCGAACATCAGAGGCCTGCTGGATTGCTACAACCCATGAAGATACCGGAATGGAAATGGGATGAAGTTGGTATGGATTTTATAGTGGGACTACCTCGGACATCCACAGGTTATGATTCAATATGGGTGATTGTCGATCGGTTGACGAAAGTTGCTCATTTCTTGCCTGTGAATACTAAGTATGATGGTCCAAAGTTGGCAAAGCTTTACATGGAAAGGATAGTATGTCTTCATGGAGTGCCTAAGAAGATTGTGTCTGATAGGGGATCTCAGTTTACTTCTCATTTCTGGAAACAAGTACATGAAGCTTTGGGAACTAAATTGAACTTCAGCACTGCTTATCATCCTCAGACAGATGGGCAGACAGAAAGAACCAATCAGATTCTCGAGGATATGCTGAGAGCTTGTGCCTTACAGCATGGTTCTAGTTGGGACAAGAGTCTACCTTATGCAGAGTTCTCTTACAATAATAGCTATCAGAAAAGTCTTGGAATGGCACCATTTGAAGCATTATATGGGCGTAAGTGTAGAACACCCTTATACTGGAATCAAACGGGTGAGTCACAGTTGTTTGGGCCTGATGTTATAAAGGCTGCTGAAGAACAAGTCAGTAAGATAAGGGAGAACTTAAGGATAGCTCAATCTCGACAAAAGAGTTATGCGGATAAGCGAAGAAGAGACTTGAGTTTTGAAGTAGGTGATTATGTGTATCTCAAGGTATCACCGATGAGAAAGGTGAGAAGGTTTAATATGAAGGGAAAGCTAGCACCAAGGTATGTTGGTCCCTTCAAGATTATAAAGAGACGTGGAGAAGTTGCATATCAATTAGAGTTGCCTGAGCATCTATCAGCTGTTCATGACGTGTTCCATGTGTCTCAACTCAAGAAGTGTTTGCGGGTACCTGATGAACAAATACCCATGGATGAACTTCAAGTTAAGGAAGATCTGACATACGAAGACTATCCTATAAGAATTTTGGAGACAGCTGAAAGAGTCACTCGGAGTAGGGTGATTAAGATGTGCAAAGTACAGTGGAATAGGCACTCGGAAGAAGAAGCAACTTGGGAAAGAGAAGAGGATTTGAGGAAAGAGTATTCACACTTGTTTGAGTAAGCATCCAATCTCGAGGACGAGATTCTCTTTAAGGGGGGTAGAATTGTAACACCTAGAATTTTGCAACATTTTAAAATTAGAGAATTTACTTAATTATGCAATTAATTGTTCATGCTAATATAGGGAAAATAGAATTTTTGGGGAAATTAAATAAAAACCTAGTCAAAACATGGTTGTTGCACTCATGTTGCTGCATATTTATTTTGTGATGCTTGAATTATTATTTGGTCTCTCAAATATTTGAAAATTTCTTTTGAAAACTTGTTGGAAAAATAGAAAAAAAAAGAAGAGGTAGAAGTAGAGTGCAGCAGCAGCCCAACCCAACCCAGCCTGCTACCCCTCTTCCTCTCTCTCGGCCCACTCGGCCTCTCTCCTCCCCCTCTCCTCTTGGGCCGCGGCCGCGCGAGCCGGCCCAAACGGACGCCAGGCGCAGGCGCGCCCGTTCTCTCTGCTCGCTCTCGCTGGCGACCTGGACCCACACGTCAGCGGCCTTCTCCACCTTCCTTCTTCCTCCCGCTCTGTTTCCTTCCCGAGCCACGCCGTCGCCGCCGTGGAATCCGGCACGAATTTGCCGCCTTCCTCCAAAATTGGCACGGCCCGAGCCTTTATAAGACCGTGCTCGACCTCCCCTGACCCTTTCCGAACCCTAGCCGCCACCCGTGCCCTCTCTGCCAACCTCGTCGTCACCGCCGCTTGGAGCCCGCTCCGCCGCCGAGTGCAACTCGCCCCGCCGGTCGGCGTTCTTCTCTAGGTGAGTTACTCGTGAGCTTCGTGAGGCCTTGGCGAACTCACCGCACCTATTTCCCCTTCGATTGGTGCACTGACCGACTCACCACCGTGCACAGGAGCTTCCCGTCCACCGCCGTCCGTCGCAAGCACCTCCAGAGCCGGTTTCGTCCCTTCTCAACGCCCTAGGTGAGCTTGCGGTGTCCCCCTCTTGTTTTCCTTGCCGTTCCCGTGCTGAATGGTCCGCTGTAGCGCCGTTCTCACCTTCTCCGGCAAGCCACCGGCGAACCGCCGCCGCCATCCTCTGTTTTCCGGCGGAAGCGCCGCCACCCCCCCTCCCGATCTAATCACGTCCGTTCATTTTGAATCGGACGGATCCCAGCAGCCCATACCCCTTCGGGGCATGGCTACAGTGTGGACTCGGTCCACCCGCGCACGCGCGCTGGTCCACGGACAGCGTGGTGGACCCGACCAATCACATCGCGCCACGTGGCCGCAGACTCGGTCAAAGCCGCCAGCCCCGCGCGCTCTCAGTTTACGCTTTCCGTTTTCAAAAGCGTATTTCTCTCTGTTCAAATGAAAATACGTTTTCAGAATTTACAAATTTGCCACTCATTTTGAATTGGCCATAACTTATGCGTTTTAGCTCCGATTCGAGGGATTCAAATTGCATTAGATTCATAATTTCACCCTCTATCCAGTGATATAACTTTTGTCTATGTTAAAAGTATTTTTATTTTAAGTATTATTTTAATCCCTAAAAATGCATTAAAACTTGGAAAATTCATATCTTTCACGTTTTAAATCCGTTTTCGATGATCTTTATATCGATGTGATCGTAGCAACGTGTAGATCAGTTTTATAAACTTTTTTAACTGGTTTTATCACTGTTGGTGTACTGTTCTAATTTATACTCTTGTTTGCCTTGCATGAATGCCCCTGTATGCTTGTATTATGGTGTTTGATCGAGTATAGACGGTGAGCAATTCGACGTTGGTTACGACCCGCACTTCGAGGACCAGCAAGACCAGCAAGACTTCCCTGAGCAAGGCAAGTAATTCATGGGATTATCCTTGTTACCTACTTGTGAAAGCTTTTTATAAATATCATATGCATGCAATTCCTTGTCAACCCTAGTTGAATTCCATAGATTTGTACCTGTTACCTTGATACCTATGGTTTATGCATGTGGATGGGTTGGCTATGCTATTAATATCATGATCTTGTAAATTGTCTAATGGTAATGCAATGAACTTTAAAAGATGACTTTATCCGTAAGTGAACCTCCGGGAAAACCGCGCAACTATGAGTGCTAATGGGCTCTGGTTTTAGTTCAGTAAAATGCTCTTGTCCAGCTTGTTAGTGGTTACCGAAAGGCGCAAGTGGGGTGTGATTAACCGGGATAGCTTATAGTTTGGCCCCTGTCTGGAATGATGTGTATAGGCTGCGGTTATGTGCCATCAGGCAGGGGAAATACTATAAGAACAGGCACAGAATCCATAGCGGCCCTAACTTGTTAGACAAGACTTTTGAAAGACTTCATAGTGATACCCTGCTCACTCACCTTGGTAGTGTTTTTGGGAGTAATTAACCCGAGCAAATGGGAATCACGGCTCGTAGTGAAAGTGTGCAACCTCTGCAGAGTGTAAAACTGGTATACTAGCCGCGCCCTCGGTCATGGGTGGCTTGGAATCCTCATGGAACAGAAAATATTGTCATTGTTTAATTGTTTATGCTTACTACTTCACTTTACATTGATCATGAATATGGGAATTTATGAAACACCATTGATGCTACTTATTGTGCTATAATTAATTGTCTTTAAAAATGCTCCCGCAACATCACCACATACAGCTAGTTGAGCCTCATGAACCCTGTGTTTTACTTGCTGAGTACGAAATGTGCTCACCCTTGCTATTACCACACAACAGATGAAGATTGGAGTTATGATTACCGCAACGAGTTCTAGACTTGTTGTCAACCAGTCAACGTCCCTGCGATGAAGCTGCCACGAGAATTATCTTTTCCGCTGAGATGTTGTAATAAAGTACTATGATTTAAATATTGTTCGCTAAGTAATAAACTCTGCAATGGTACTATTTAATTTGTCTAGCATGTGTGGACTTGATCCTTGGCACACATGTGAGCTTTTATACATCCTGGTGTTGTATTTAATATCGGGGTGTGACAAATTGGTATCAGAGCTTTGTTGACTGTAGGACGCAAGCCTAGATAGTAAAAAATCACATAGGTTTATTTTTGCACTTAAATTCAGTCTTGACTATTTTATTACAATTTTGTTTTATGCTATACTTCCCTATTCTATTACAAAATGTTTGACTCTAGCTTCTCTTTTCTGATTTTGTAGATGGTTCTCACTCGTTCCGCCGCTCGCCGCTCTGCTGCTGAGGCTGCTTCATCTCACGGCGTCACCTCCTACGTCGCCCAGTTCACTCCCAGCGCACCCAGAGTGGAGCCAGCACCGCCGGTGGAGCCCGAGGTCGTGGTTCTCTCCGACGATGAGGAGGACCCCACTGAGGTCCTCATGTTCGACGACGACGTGGAGGAGGAGATCGTGCCAGTCACTCCGACGTCGCCAGCTCCTACACCGACGCCTGCACCTGCACCGACTCCCCCTGCACCTGAGCCAGTGATGGAGTGGTTCCGTGTTACCACCATCAAGGACCCGGCGCCGAACGCGTATCAACACTCCCTGCTGCAAGAAGTGTTGACTACGTACTACAGTGACAAGCACCCGGTCATCGAGTACCTCTGCTCGAGGTACACCCACCCTGAGGAGGCGACCTACTACAAGACCCTGTTGGCAGTCATCTACTGGGAGCCTGGACAGCCGAAGCCGACTCCTCATCAGGTCTTCTTTTCGCCTGCCAGGAGGACTTCAGCTCACGCCAGCATGGAGGATGCTGCGCAAGTGGCGTACGCATTCTACCATGGTCTTCGCTATGGGCTCATGGAGGAGGATCGCTTTCGCCACCTGCCCCGCTTTGAGCCCTGGGCTGGACGAGCTGTGGTGACCCAGGCTGATCCCCTGCATCCGACGTTGAACACCACCGCTCTGCACGTCAATGCCTTGACGGAGCAAGTGGTGGGGCTCCAAGGAGAGCTGAAGGGAGCACACTCAGCGTCACGGCGTCTCCAGAAAGAGAATGATTGTCTGCGGGCTATGCTCAAGAAGTCCCCCCGCTACACGAAGAATGAAGACTTCACGCTTCACGTTAATAAGTTCTAGGTTACCCTTGGGATTCATGTAATAAATCGTTAGCTGCGTCTAGTGAGTCTTGGTGTGCTTGTAAGATTGGTGTGAGAACATGATTTATTATTATGCACTTGTGTGATTTGGATCTTTGTTATGAGTGTTGGAGTGCTGTAGACTTGTCTACGGTACTTCTTGAACAAGTAAAAATTAAGTTGAGGTCTTTTTATATATTGTTGGGTTGGTTTATATTCTCGTTACCCTTGCTGTTTTCTGGAGTTACCTGAGGTATTTTGGTTATAACTGGAGATCTGATAATGCAAGTGTCATGAAATTTTTATGAGATAAACTAGACTTCAGTGCCTTTCCAGCGCCGTATCAATCACCTTCATATCTATTATGGATTAAGAGTTATGACTGTTGCAATCTGGTATAACTGTGCTGTCTGGAAGTGCTGAACAGCTTCTGTAAATTGTGAATTTGGACCTGGTAACTGTCAGAATCTGGTAAAGTGGTCTAAATGAAAGTTGTAGAAAATTTTATAAGTTTTCCAGCAATGTATAGAACGTCTCATTTTGAGTTCTGTAGCTCCCTGTACGATCGATTTACTGCACTTCTGTTTCTGAGAACTCGTCCTGAAATTTCAGTTTCTCTATTCATGTTGGTTATTTGGGTATTGTCTGAGAATCGTTATGTATGTTGGGTTGACAGATGGCCGGAAGGAGGAACCCCAGAGGCAACCCACCACCTCCACCACCCCCCATGATCAGCCCTGAACAATTCATGCAGATGCAAGGGCAGTTCATGGAAGCAATGACTCGCTTCATGCAGAATGTTCAGCAGGGTGGAGCACCACCACCACCGCCACCCAGGGACAGGCGCAAGGACTTCCTTCAGGGACGTCCTCCAGTGTTCACACATGCCACAGACCCCCTAGAGGCCGATGATTGGGTCCGTGCTATGGAAAAGCAGCTTAACATTGCGCAGTGCAGTGACATGGAGAAGGTCCTGTATGCTTCATGGCAGTTGCAGGGTGCAGCCCAAACCTGGTGGGAGTCTTACCAGGATGCATGGCCTGCGAATGCTCCTGATGTTACTTGGGATGAGTTCACCAGAGAGTTTAGAGCTCATCACATTCCTCAAGGTTTGATGGATCAGAAGGCTGAAGAGTTCCGGTCTCTCCGGATGGTGTCCATGTCTGTCAGCGAATATCATAACAAGTTCGCTGAGCTGGCACGCTATGCACCCAGGGAAGTTGCTGACGATGCTGACAAGCAGCGGTTATTTCTCAAGGGCTTATATTATGAACTCAGGCTGCAGTTGGCTGGTAACACCTACCCCAACTTTCAAGCTCTTGTCAACCGTGCTATTGTGTTGGACAACATGCGCCAGGATCAGGACAAGAAGAGGAAGTTCTCTGGTCAGTCTTCTGGGAGCAACAACCGTCCACGCTATGGTCACCAGCAGAATTCCCAGCAAAGGTACCATGGTGGTAACAACCAGCGCTTGCTTTTCCAACAGCGCCAGCCGTTCCGTCAGTCGGGAGGGACACAAAACTCCCAGAATGGAAAAGCTAATGGTCCCCCTGTCAAGAATGGAGCCCCTAGAGCCCCCACCGTCTGTTACAGCTGTGGCAAGGAAGGCCACATGTCCTTCCACTGCCCCAACAAGAAGCCACTCTATGGGAAGGTGAATCATGTGACCACCGACACTACTCAGGATGGGCCGAACATCATGCTGGGTACGTTCGACCTCAACTCCACTCCTGCGACTGTATTATTTGATTCTGGAGCATCGCATACATTTATCTCCCATGTATTTGTTAGAAAACATAGTATACCCCTGCTTGCAATGAAGACTGAGATGGTAGTAAACTCTCCTGGTGGTGTCATGCCTGCTACTCATTTTTGTCCATCAGTAGTATTGTCTTTAAGGGGGGTAGAGTTTTCAGTCAGTCCGATTGTCCTGAGAGCATCTGGCATTGATTTGATACTGGGTCTGGACTGGATGAAAGAACATACGGTCAACATCAAATGCAAAGAGAAGGTTGTGGAAATGAATGGACCTAAGGGAGACAGAGTCTCAAGTTAATGTTGTAGTGAAGCCACCTCCAGCTGCTGTCATCAACATGATTGAAGATGAAGGGAAGCCTGAGGATCGTGTTGTGGAGGAATTTTTGGATGTCTTCCCCGAGGATTTGCCAGGTATGCCACCTGATCGAGACATTGAATTCATTATTGAATTATTACCTGGTACTGCACCCATAGCTAAGCGTCCATATAGAATGGGGGTAAATGAGTTAGAAGAACTTAAAAAGCAACTTAAGGAGTTATTAGATAAAGGTTTTATTCGTCCCAGTTCTTCTCCATGGGGTGCACCTGTTATCTTTGTTGACAAGAAGGATGGTACTCAAAGGATGTGCATTGATTACCGATCATTGAATGAAGTGACCATCAAAAATAAGTACCCTTTGCCTAGAATTGATGATTTGTTTGATCAATTGAGAGGTGCATGTGTGTTTTCCAAGATTGATTTACGGTCTGGTTATCACCAATTGAAGATTAGAAACCAAGATATACCGAAGACAGCGTTCACTACCAGATATGGGCTATATGAATACACAGTTATGTCTTTTGGTCTTACCAATGCACCTGCCTACTTCATGTATTTGATGAATAAGGTGTTCATGGAATATCTTGATAAGTTTGTGGTGGTATTCATTGATGATATTCTGGTGTTCTCCAAGACGGAAGAAGAACATGAAGAACACTTGAGATTGGTCTTGCAGAAATTGAGAGAGCATAAGTTGTATGCAAAAAGGAGTAAGTGTGAGTTTTGGCTAAAGGAAGTGGCTTTCTTAGGCCACATTGTCTCAAATGGTGGAATTGCTGTAGATCCTAGCAAAGTGAGGGATGTGCTGGATTGGAAGCCACCTACTGATGTTAAGGAAATTCACAGTTTCCTTGGTTTGGCTGGTTACTATAGGAGGTTCATTGAAGGGTTCTCCAAGCTCGCTAAGCCTATGATTGCATTGTTAGAGAAGAATGCCAAGTTCGTGTGGTCCGAACAGTGCCAAGCTAATTTTGATGAGTTAAAGAAGAGGTTGACTTCTGCCCCAGTGCTGATATTGCCTGATCTAAGTAAGAGCTTTTCTATCTACTGTGATGCATCTAGACAAGGTTTAGGATGTGTACTTATGCAAGAAGGTAGAGTTGTTGCCTATGCGTCTAGACAGTTGAGAAAGCATGAGTTAAACTACCCTACTCATGATCTTGAGTTAGCAGCGGTTGTTCATGTTTGAAGATATGGAGGCATTACCTGATGGGGCATAAAACTGACATATATACGGATCATAAGAGCTTGAAATACATCTTTACCCAGTCGGATCTGAACTTGAGGCAACGCCGATGGTTGGAATTGATTAAGGACTATGATCTAGAAGTGCATTACCATCCTGGGAAAGCCAATGTGGTGGCCGATGCACTTAGCAGAAAAAGTTATGATAGTGAAGTTCAGGAAACAATGATGCCTAAGGAGTTAAGTGCAGAGTTGCAACGTCTGAACTTGTGTTTGGTTATCAATATCGTGGAGATTGAGATAACGCCTACCTTGGAAGAAGAAATACGCAAAGGTCAGATGGAGGATGAAGAACTCAAAGAGATAGCTGAAAATGTGGTTGTTGGAAAAGCACTCGGATTCAGGCTTGATGAGAATGGCACATTGTGGTTGGGAAAAAGGATATGTGTGCCAGCAATAAAGGCTATCCGAGGTACAATTCTTCGGGAAGCTCAGGAGTCTGCCTACTCTATTCACCCTGGAAGTACCAAGATGTATCAGGATCTCAAGGAGAAGTATTGGTGGAAAGAAATGAGACGGGCTGTAGCTGAGTATGTAGCTCTGTGTGACACTTGTTCAAGAGTCAAGGCCGAACATCAGAGGCCTGCTGGATTGCTACAACCCATGAAGATACCGGAATGGAAATGGGATGAAGTTGGTATGGATTTTATAGTGGGACTACCTCGGACATCCACAGGTTATGATTCAATATGGGTGATTGTCGATCGGTTGACGAAAGTTGCTCATTTCTTGCCTGTGAATACTAAGTATGATGGTCCAAAGTTGGCAAAGCTTTACATGGAAAGGATAGTATGTCTTCATGGAGTGCCTAAGAAGATTGTGTCTGATAGGGGATCTCAGTTTACTTCTCATTTCTGGAAACAAGTACATGAAGCTTTGGGAACTAAATTGAACTTCAGCACTGCTTATCATCCTCAGACAGATGGGCAGACAGAAAGAACCAATCAGATTCTCGAGGATATGCTGAGAGCTTGTGCCTTACAGCATGGTTCTAGTTGGGACAAGAGTCTACCTTATGCAGAGTTCTCTTACAATAATAGCTATCAGAAAAGTCTTGGAATGGCACCATTTGAAGCATTATATGGGCGTAAGTGTAGAACACCCTTATACTGGAATCAAACGGGTGAGTCACAGTTGTTTGGGCCTGATGTTATAAAGGCTGCTGAAGAACAAGTCAGTAAGATAAGGGAGAACTTAAGGATAGCTCAATCTCGACAAAAGAGTTATGCGGATAAGCGAAGAAGAGACTTGAGTTTTGAAGTAGGTGATTATGTGTATCTCAAGGTATCACCGATGAGAAAGGTGAGAAGGTTTAATATGAAGGGAAAGCTAGCACCAAGGTATGTTGGTCCCTTCAAGATTATAAAGAGACGTGGAGAAGTTGCATATCAATTAGAGTTGCCTGAGCATCTATCAGCTGTTCATGACGTGTTCCATGTGTCTCAACTCAAGAAGTGTTTGCGGGTACCTGATGAACAAATACCCATGGATGAACTTCAAGTTAAGGAAGATCTGACATACGAAGAGTATCCTATAAGAATTTTGGAGACAGCTGAAAGAGTCACTCGGAGTAGGGTGATTAAGATGTGCAAAGTACAGTGGAATAGGCACTCGGAAGAAGAAGCAACTTGGGAAAGAGAAGAGGATTTGAGGAAAGAGTATTCACACTTGTTTGAGTAAGCATCCAATCTCGAGGACGAGATTCTCTTTAAGGGGGGTAGAATTGTAACACCTAGAATTTTGCAACATTTTAAAATTAGAGAATTTACTTAATTATGCAATTAATTGTTCATGCTAATATAGGGAAAATAGAATTTTTGGGGAAATTAAATAAAAACCTAGTCAAAACATGGTTGTTGCACTCATGTTGCTGCATATTTATTTTGTGATGCTTGAATTATTATTTGGTCTCTCAAATATTTGAAAATTTCTTTTGAAAACTTGTTGGAAAAATAGAAAAAAAAAGAAGAGGTAGAAGTAGAGTGCAGCAGCAGCCCAACCCAACCCAGCCTGCTACCCCTCTTCCTCTCTCTCGGCCCACTCGGCCTCTCTCCTCCCCCTCTCCTCTTGGGCCGCGGCCGCGCGAGCCGGCCCAAACGGACGCCAGGCGCAGGCGCGCCCGTTCTCTCTGCTCGCTCTCGCTGGCGACCTGGACCCACACGTCAGCGGCCTTCTCCACCTTCCTTCTTCCTCCCGCTCTGTTTCCTTCCCGAGCCACGCCGTCGCCGCCGTGGAATCCGGCACGAATTTGCCGCCTTCCTCCAAAATTGGCACGGCCCGAGCCTTTATAAGACCGTGCTCGACCTCCCCTGACCCTTTCCGAACCCTAGCCGCCACCCGTGCCCTCTCTGCCAACCTCGTCGTCACCGCCGCTTGGAGCCCGCTCCGCCGCCGAGTGCAACTCGCCCCGCCGGTCGGCGTTCTTCTCTAGGTGAGTTACTCGTGAGCTTCGTGAGGCCTTGGCGAACTCACCGCACCTATTTCCCCTTCGATTGGTGCACTGACCGACTCACCACCGTGCACAGGAGCTTCCCGTCCACCTGCCGTCCGTCGCAAGCACCTCCAGAGCCGGTTTCGTCCCTTCTCAACGCCCTAGGTGAGCTTGCGGTGTCCCCCTCTTGTTTTCCTTGCCGTTCCCGTGCCGAATGGTCCGCTGTAGCGCCGTTCTCACCTTCTCCGGCAAGCCACCGGCGAACCGCCGCCGCCATCCTCTGTTTTCCGGCGGAAGCGCCGCCACCCCCCTCCCGATCTAATCACGTCCGTTCATTTTGAATCGGACGGATCCCAGCAGCCCATACCCCTTCGGGGCATGGCTACAGTGTGGACTCGGTCCACCCGCGCACGCGCGCTGGTCCACGGACAGCGTGGTGGACCCGACCAATCACATCGTGCCACGTGGCAGCAGACTCGGTCAAAGCCGCCAGCCCCGCGCGCTCTCAGTTTACGCTTTCCGTTTTCAAAAGCGTATTTCTCTCTGTTCAAATGAAAATACGTTTTCAGAATTTACAAATTTGCCACTCATTTTGAATTGGCCATAACTTATGCGTTTTAGCTCCGATTCGAGGGATTCAAATTGCATTAGATTCATAATTTCACCCTCTATCCAGTGATATAACTTTTGTCTATGTTAAAAGTATTTTTATTTTAAGTATTATTTTAATCCCTAAAAATGCATTAAAACTTGGAAAATTCATATCTTTCACGTTTTAAATCCGTTTTCGATGATCTTTATATCGATGTGATCGTAGCAATGTGTAGATCAGTTTTATAAACTTTTTTAACTGGTTTTATCACTGTTGGTGTACTGTTCTAATTTATACTCTTGTTTGCCTTGCATGAATGCCCCTGTATGCTTGTATTATGGTGTTTGATCGAGTATAGACGGTGAGCAATTCGACGTTGGTTACGACCCGCACTTCGAGGACCAGCAAGACCAGCAAGACTTCCCTGAGCAAGGCAAGTAATTCATGGGTTTATCCTTGTTACCTACTTGTGAAAGCTTTTTATAAATATCATATGCATGCAATTCCATGTCAACCCTAGTTGAATTCCATAGATTTGTACCTGTTACCTTGATACCTATGGTTTATGCATGTGGATGGGTTGGCTATGCTATTAATATCATGATCTTGTAAATTGTCTAATGGTAATGCAATGAACTTTAAAAGATGACTTTATCCGTAAGTGAACCTCCGGGAAAACCGCGCAACTATGAGTGCTAATGGGCTCTGGTTTTAGTTCAGTAAAATGCTCTTGTCCAGCTTGTTAGTGGTTACCGAAAGGCGCAAGTGGGGTGTGATTAACCGGGATAGCTTATAGTTTGGCCCCTGTCTGGAATGATGTGTATAGGCTGCGGTTATGTGCCATCAGGCAGGGGAAATACTATAAGAACAGGCACAGAATCCATAGCGGCCCTAACTTGTTAGACAAGACTTTTGAAAGACTTCATAGTGATACCCTGCTCACTCACCTTGGTAGTGTTTTTGGGAGTAATTAACCCGAGCAAATGAGAATCACGGCTCGTAGTGAAAGTGTGCAACCTCTGCAGAGTGTAAAACTGGTATACTAGCCGCGCCCTCGGTCATGGGTGGCTTGGAATCCTCATGGAACAGAAAATATTGTCATTGTTTAATTGTTTATGCTTACTACTTCACTTTACATTGATCATGAATATGGGAATTTATGAAACACCATTGATGCTACTTATTGTGCTATAATTAATTGTCTTTAAAAATGCTCCCGCAACATCACCACATACAGCTAGTTGAGCCTCATGAACCCTGTGTTTTACTTGCTGAGTACGAAATGTGCTCACCCTTGCTATTACCACACAACAGATGAAGATTGGAGTTATGATTACCGCAACGAGTTCTAGACTTGTTGTCAACCAGTCAACGTCCCTGCGATGAAGCTGCCACGAGAATTATCTTTTCCGCTGAGATGTTGTATGATGAGGACATCATTGGCTTGGATATGACCATATTAAACATTTCTAAACCAAAGGTGCAACCGTTCTATATGTTTCTTATTATTCATACATTTGATGAATTGGTGCTGCACCATAAAGTGTGTGTATTTTTATTTGCAGAATTACTTACATGGATCAAGGGAAGGTTTGATTGCATAACGGAAGCATGGAAGGTCAATGAAGTTGATTGGGGACCAAATCCATGTGCCCTGAATGTTTTGCACCAGGTCACCACGTCACTTTAGCCCATCGAAGGAAAGAGTCCAAGTCCAACACGTTTTGGTGTGGAATTCGGACTGCAGCAGAGTCCCAACTTGAGACGGTCACCACGACTTCATACGGAGTCCGATTGGGACGTTCTAGGACTCTTTGGAAAAGAACCCGCTAGGGTTCGTGGTCGATCTTTCGATGAGAGGCGTGAGATAACTCGATTGGTGGAAGGAGATGACGTTCATGATCCGACTACAACCGTCCAAGGACGCTGCGCCTTAGCGACCGATACACCAACTCCAGCGGTTGCACGCGATCTTGCGGAGCACGACCAACCAAACCACTAGGGTTATTCCTGCAAGCAATAGAAGAACCAGCAAGAACAAGAAGAACAAGCACTCAATTGCAAATATGAGATGAAAGTTCAGATCTGATACACATGAAGGTGGGGTTCTGAATCGAGTAGAACGGATGGTCTAGTCGACACACGCGTCTACAAGGAAGTAGCACCGGCTAAACTTACATCAAAAACAAAAACCCAATCTGTTTGTGGCGGCTCTAGAGCCATATATGTAGATGGAAGGACGACCAAGTTGGTGCTGGGGTCGTCCTCCAACCCTAGGACGTGTCCCTAATGGACCGAACTTGATACATGGGCCAATAGCCCAAAATTAGGCGACGCAGCACCATAAGCAGAGAAGGTCCTGACGTTAAAACGATGACTACAAACGTATCTTATAAGATATGGGAACAAGCATAGATCCATTGGAAAGTAGACTTGATATGCTTTCCAAAGAGTCCTAGAACGTCCCAATCGGACTCCGTATGAAGTCGTGGTGACCGTCTCAAGTTGGGACTCTGCTGCAGTCCGAATTCCACACCAAAACGTGTTGGACTTGGACTCTTTCCTTCGATGGGCTAAAGTGACGTGGTGACCTGGTGCAAAACATTCAGGGCACATGGATTTGGTCCCCAATCAACTTCATTGACCTTCCATGCTTCCGTTATGCAATCAAACCTTCCCTTGATCCATGTAAGTAATTCTGCAAATAAAAATACACACACTTTATGGTGCAGCACCAATTCATCAAATGTATGAATAATAAGAAACATATAGAACGGTTGCACCTTTGGTTTAGAAATGTTTAATATGGTCATATCCAAGCCAATGATGTCCACATCATCCAAGCCACTAAACATGACACAAATTTTAAAATCATGGTAGTATTGTTTCACGGTTCTACTACCCTGTTTCAGTTTCTCCAGTTTAGCAAGCAAGTGGTCCACATAATATGCAGGAATATATACACCTCTAAAATGCATTTTGAATTCTTTCCATGTTTGCGGAACAATGTTATTCCTACAAAGATGTTTCCATTCATGCAAAGCATCCTTAGTTAAAGCATTAGATGCAGCAAAAACCATTTGCTTCTCAGACAAATCATACTCATCAAATTTCTTATCTACCTTCAGCTCCCAATTAATGTATGCATGAGGATCAAATTTACCAGCAAATGAAGGCAAGTGTTGAATGACATCCAGAATATGAGGGTGTAATGCCATGAACTCATGATGCTCTGCATTACCTGCCATGATTAGTAGAAAACAAGAAACAAACACAATAACATGTATGCTCCTATCAACTACAAGGATGTGGTGATCATAATTCTCTCACTTTCAACTTATTCAAACAAGCTCTTACAAGTTCTTACCAAGCCAAACAGGAGGTGGCAGCAACCAACAAGTCGGGAACCCTGGAAAAAGCGTATCGGTGCTGCAGCAAGAACACCTATCAAGCTGTAATCGGATATGTGGAGTTGTAGGAGGGCTGAAATTAATACACAAGGAAGTACCAGCACCACATTAGTCACAAAAGCAAGCTGAGAAATCGTTCAACGGTGGTACCGTGCTGGTCCTAGGCTAGACCGTGCTAGAGACGCGAGCCTGGACACAAACGAAGCCACGGTACAATAGGAAACAAGGCACAAGAATAGCAAGAAATTCACTCCCCCTTCTTTTCCTTCTCTTTTCTTTTCTTTCTTTTCTCTTTCTCTTTCTTTCTATTTTTTCGTTCTTTTACTTTGCACAACCAGAACAAATCAGAATCTTTGCAAATCAGATTTCAGAAAAGCAACTTACAATGTGTTTCTCTTTCTTTTCTGGGAGTAACAAGAATAGAAGTAGCAATGTAGATTTTTCTTTGTGTGCACAAATCAGATTTTGCCGGTGTTAAAATAAAATAGCAGGGATGGGTATGCGGCAGCAAAGATGCATATGATGGAAATTATTGCAATGGAGATGAATATGATGTAGGATGGAGATGTTTATGGTGGTGATGGCAGCAGAGACGTATATGATTGACAGTGACCAAAACGTGACAAGAACTCGAAACTCTAAAAGACTAACCCTAAGACCAGCAACTTGACTCAACCGATGTAAGCCAAACTCAACAAGCCTGAACTAAGTAGTACTAGTAAAAGGCACAAAAGGTCTATGGGATTATGGAAAATTAAATCTACAATTTTTATGGCTTTTTCTGGACTATAGGAAAATAATGTAAACTGAAATCTCTCACCGATAAACCTTGCTCTGATACCAATTGATATGAACCCGCTAAGGTTCGTGGTCGATCTTTCGATGAGAGGTGTGAGATAACTCGATTGGTGGAAGGAGATGACGTTCATGATCCGACTACAACCGTCCAAGGACGCTGCGCCTTAGCGACCGATACACCAACTCCAGCGGTTGCACGCGATCTTGCGGAGCACGACCAACCAAACCACTAGGGTTATTCCTGCAAGCAATCGAAGAACCAGCAAGAACAAGAAGAACAAGCACTCAATTGCAAATATGAGATGAAAGTTCAGATCTGATACACATGAAGGTGGGGTTCTGAATCGAGTAGAACGGATGGTCTAGTCGACACACGCGTCTACAAGGAAGTAGCACCGGCTAAACTTACATCAAAAACAAAAACCCAATCTGTTTGTGGCGGCTCTAGAGCCATATATGTAGATGGAAGGACGACCAAGTTGGTGCTGGGGTCGTCCTCCAACCCTAGGACGTGTCCCTAATGGACCGAACTTGATACATGGGCCAATAGCCCAAAATTAGGCGACGCAGCACCATAAGCAGAGAAGGTCCTGACGTTAAAACGATGACTACAAATGTATCTTATAAGATATGGGAACAAGCATAGATCCATTGGAAAGTAGACTTGATATGCTTTCCAAAGAGTCCTAGAACGTCCCAATCGGACTCCGTATGAAGTCGTGGTGACCGTCTCAAGTTGGGACTCTGCTGCAGTCCGAATTCCACACCAAAACGTGTTGGACTTGGACTCTTTCCTTCGATGGGCTAAAGTGACGTGGTGACCTGGTGCAAAACATTCAGGGCACATGGATTTGGTCCCCAATCAACTTCATTGACCTTCCATGCTTCCGTTATGCAATCAAACCTTCCCTTGATCCATGTAAGTAATTCTGCAAATAAAAATACACACACTTTATGGTGCAGCACCAATTCATCAAATGTATGAATAATAAGAAACATATAGAACGGTTGCACCTTTGGTTTAGAAATGTTTAATATGGTCATATCCAAGCCAATGATGTCCTCATCATTGTAATAAAGTACTATGATTTAAATATTGTTCGCTAAGTAATAAACTCTGCAATGGTACTATTTAATTTGTCTAGCATGTGTGGACTTGATCCTTGGCACACATGTGAGCTTTTATACATCCTGGTGTTGTATTTAATATCGGGGTGTGACACTATGGTAGGTTCACAGCCAACCGTGTCATATCTTGCATCTTGGTTTCACAATGCATGCAAACGAGATTCCACTTTCCCCACGACACCTATGAGTTTCAGGGAGTGCAAAGAAACTAGTTTTCTTTCCTATGGTAGGTTTGTTGTAAACCGTGCTCCTATCTTGCATATTAGTTTCACAACGCATCCAAACGGGGTTCCTCTTTTCCCATGACACCTATGAGTTTCATGTAGTACAAAGAAACTAGTTTTCGTCCCTATGGTAGGTTCGTAGCAAACCGTGCTCCTATCTTGCATCTTGGTTTCCCAACGCATCCAAACGCATGCAAACGAGATTCCACTTACCCCATGACACCTAGGAGTTTCATGGAGTTCAAAGAAAATAGTTTCCGTGCCTATGGTAGGTTCATAGAAAACCATGCTCCTATCATGCACCTTGGTTTCGCAATGCATCCAAACGCATCCAAACAAGGTTCCACTTTCCCCATAACACCTGTGAGTTTCATGGAGTGCAAAGAAAGTAGTATTTGATTCTATGGTAGGTTCACAGCCAACCGTGTTTATATCCTGCATCTTGGTTTCACAATTTATCCAAACAAGGTTTCACTTTCCCCACGACACCTATGAGTTTCATGGATTGCAAGGAAACTAGTTTTGGTGCCTATGGTAGGATTGTTGCAAACTGTGCTCCTATCTTGCTTCTTGGTTTCACAACGCATCCAAACGGGGTTCCTCTTTTCCCATGACACCCATGAGTTTCATGGAGTACAAAGAAACTAGTTTCATGCCTATTGTAGGTTCGTAGCAAACCGTGCTCCTATCTAGCTTCTTGGTTTCACAACGCATCCAAACGCATGCAATGGAGGTTCGACTTTCCCCATTACACCTATGAGTTTCCTAGAGTACAAAGAAACTAGTTTTCGTCCCTATGGTAGGCTCGTAGCAAACCATGCACCTATCATGCAACATGGTTTCACAACGCATCCAAACGCATCCAAACAAGGTTCCACTTTCCCTATGACACCTATGAGTTTCATGGAGTGCAAAGAAACTAGTTTTCGTGTCTATGGTAGGATCATTGCAAACCGTGTTCCTATCTTGCGTCTTAGTTTCACAAAGCATCCAAACGATGTTCCACTTTCCCAACGACACCTATAAGTTTCTTGGTGTGCAAAGAAACTAGTTTTCGTCCCAGTGGTAGGTTCGTAGCAAACCATGCTCCTATCTTGCATCTTGGTTTCACAACGCATGCAAACGAGATTCCACTTACCCCATGACACCTAGGAGTTTCATGGAGTTCAAAGAAAATAGTTTCCGTGCCTATGGTAGGTTCATAGAAAACCATGCTCCTATCATGCACCTTGGTTTAAGCAATGTATCCAAACGCATCCAAACAAGGTTCCACTTTCCCCATAACACCTGTGAGTTTCATGGAGTGCAAAGAAAGTAGTATTTGTGTCTATGGTAGGTTCACAGCCAACTGTGTTCATATCCTGCATCCTGGTTTCATAATTTATCCAAACAAGGTTTCACTTTCCCCATGACACCTATGAGTTTAATGGATTGCAAGGAAACTAGTTTTGGTGCCTATGGTAGGTTTATTGCAAACCGTGCTCCTATCTTGCATCTTGGTTTCACAACGCATCCAAACAGGGTTCCACTTTCCCTATGACACCTATGAGTTTCATGGAGTGCAAAGAAACTAGTTTTCGTGTCTATGGTAGGATCGTTGCAAACCGTGTTCCTATCTTGCGTCTTTGTTTCACAATGCATCCAAACGATGTTCCACTTTCCCCACGACACCTATGAGTTTCATGGAGAGCAAAGAAACTTGTTTTCGTCCCTATGGTTGGTTCGTAGCAAACCGTGCTCCTATCTTGCATCTTGGTTTCCCAATGCATCCAAACGCATGCAAACGAGATTCCACTTACCCCATGACACCTATGAGTTTCATGGAGTTCAAAGAAAATAGTTTCCGTGCCTATGGTGGGTTCACAGCAAACCTTGCTACTATCACGCACCTTGGTTTCGCAATGCATCCTAACGCATCGAAACAAGGTACCACTTTCCCCATAACACCTGTGAGTTTCATGGAGTGCAAAGAAACTAGTTTTTGTGTCTATGGTAGGTTCACATCCAACCGTGTCATATGTTGCATCTTGGTTTCACAATGCATCCAAACGAGATTCCACTTTCCCCACGACACTTATGAGTTTCATGAAGTACAAAGAAACTAGTTTTCGTTCCTATGGTAGGTTTGTTGCAAACCGTGCTACTATCTTGCATCTTGGTTTCACAACGCATCCAAACGAGGTTCCTCTTTTCCCATGACACCTATGAGTTTCATGGAGCACAAAGAAACTAGTTTTCATGCCTATGGTTGGTCCGTAGCAAACCGTTCTCCTATCTTACATCTTGGTTTCACAACGCATCCAAACGCATACAATCGAGGTTCCACTTTCCCCATTACGCCTATGAGTTTCATGGAGTACAAAGAAACTAGTTTCCCTGCCTATGGTAGGCTCGTAGCAAAAAATGCTTCTATCATGCACCATGGTTTCACAACGCATCCAAACGCATCCAAACAAGATTCCACTTTCCCTATAACACCTATCAGTTTCATGGAGTGCAAAGAAACTAGTTTTCGTGTCTATGGTAGGATCGTTGCAAACCGTGTTCCTATCTTGCGTCTTACTTTCACAATGCATCCAAACGATGTTCCACTTTCCCAACGACACCTTTGAGTTTCTTGGTGTGCAAAGAAACTAGTTTTCGTCCCTATGGTAGGTTCGTAGCAAACCGTGCTCCTATCTTGCATCTTGGTTTCACAACGCATCCAAACGCATGCAAACGAGATTCCACTTACCCCATGACACCTAGGAGTTTCATGGAGTTCAATGAAAATAGTTTCCGTGCCTATGGTAGGTTCATAGAAAACCATGCTCCTATCATGCACCTTGGTTTCGCAATGCATCCAAACGCATCCAAACACGGTACCACTTTCCCCATAACACCTGTGAGTTTCATGGAGTGCAAAGAAAGTAGTATTTGTGTCTATGGTAGGTTCACAGCCAACCGTGTTCATATCCTGCATCTTGGTTTCACAATTTATCCAAACGAGGTTTCACTTTCCCCACGACACCAATGAGTTTCATGGATTGCAAGGAAATTGTTTTGGAGCCTATGGTAGGTTTGTTGCAAACCGTGTTCCTATCTTGCATCTTGGTTTCACAACGCATCCAAACGGGGTTCCTCTTTTCCCATGACACCTATGAGTTTCATGGAGTACAAAGAAACTAGTTTCATGCCTATTGTAGGTTCGTAGCAAACCGTGCTCCTGTCTAGCTTCTTGGTTTCACTACGCATCCAAACGCATGCAATCGAGGTTCTACTTTCCCCATTACACCTATGAGTTTCCGGGAGTACAACGAAACTAGTTTCCGCCCCTATGGTAGGCTCGTAGCAAACCATGCACCTATCATGCAACATGGTTTCACAACGCATTCAAACGCATCCAAACAAGGTTCCACTTTACCTATGACAACTATGAGTTTCATGGAGTGCAAAGAAACTAGTTTTCGTGTCTATGGTAGGATCGTTGCAAACCGTGTTCCTATCTTGCGTCTTTGTTTCACAATGCATCCAAACGAAGTTCCACTTTCCCCACGACACCTATGAGTTTCATGGAGAGCAAAGAAACTAGTTTTTGTCCCTATGGTAGGTTCGTAGCAAACCGTGCTCCTATCTTGCATCTTGGTTTCCCAACGCATCCAAACGCATGCAAACGAGTTTCCACCTACCCCATGACACCTAGGAGTTTCATGGAGTTCAAAGAAAATAGTTTCCGTGCCTATGGTAGGTTCATAGCATACCATGCTCCTATCATGCACCTTGGTTTCGCAATGCATCCAAACGCATCCAAACAAGGTACCACTTTCCCAATAACACCTGTGAGTTTCATGGAGTGTAAAGAAACTAGTTTTTGTGTCTATGGTAGGTTCATAGCCAATCGTGTCATATCTTGCATCTTGGTTTCACAATGCATCCAAACGAGATTCCACTTTCCCCACGACACCTATGAGTTTCATGGAGTGCAAAGAAACAAGTTTTCGTTCCTATGGTAGGTTTGTTGCAAACCGTGCTACTATCTTGCATCTTGGTTTCACAACGCATCCAAACGAGGTTCCTCTTTTCCCATGACACCTATGAGTTTAATGGAATACAAAGAAACTAGTTTGCATGCCTATGGTAGGTTCGTAGCAAACCGTTCTCCTATCTTGCATCTCGGTTTCACAACGCATCCAAACGCATACAATCGAGGTTCCACTTTCCCCATTACGCTTATGAGTTTCATGGAGTACAAAGAAACTAGTTTCCCTGCCTATGGTAGGCTCGTAGCAAAAAATGCTTCTATCATGCACCATGGTTTCACAACGCATCCAAACGCGTCCAAACAAGGTTCCACTTTCCCTACAACACCAATCAGTTTCATGGAGTGCAAAGAAACTAGTTTTCGTGTTTATTGTAGGATCGTTGCAAACCGTGTTCCTATCTTGCGTCTTAGTTTCACAATGCATCCAAACGATGTTCCACTTTCCCCACGACACCTATGAGTTTCTTGGTGTGCAAAGAAACTAGTTTTCGTTCCTATGGTAGGTTCGTAGCAAACCGTGCTCCTATCTTGCATCTTGGTTTGCCAACTCATCCAAACGCATGCAAACGAGACTCCACTTACGCCATGACACCTAGGAGTTTCATGGAGTTCAAAGAAAATAGTTTCCGTGCCTATGGTAGGTTCATAGCAAACCATGCTACTATCATGCACCTTGGTTTCGCAATGCATCCAAGCGCATCCAAACAAGGTACCACTTTCCCCATAACACCTGTGAGGTTCATGGAGTGCAAAGAAACTAGTTTTTGTGTCTATGGTAGGTTCGCAGCCAACCGTGTCATATCTTGCATCTTGGTTTCACAATGCATCCAAACGAGATTCCACTTTCCCCACGACACCTATGAGTTTCATGGAGTGCAAAGAAACAAGTTTTCGTTCCTATGGTAGGTTTGTTGCAAACCGTGCTCCTATCTTGCATCTTGGTTTCATAACGCATCCAAACGAGGTTCCTCTTTTCCCATGACACCTATGAGTTTCATGGAGTACAAAGAAACTATTTTTCATGCCTATTGTAGGTTCATAGCAAACCGTTCTCCTATCTTGCATCTTGGTTTCACAACGCATCCAAACGCATACAATCGAGGTTTCACTTTCCCCATTACGCCTATGAGTTCCATGGAGTACAAAGAAACTAGTTTCCCTGCCTATGGTAGGCTCGTAGCAAAAAATGCTTCTATCATGCACCATGGTTTCACAACGCATCCAAACGCATCCAAACAATGTTCCACTTTCCCTATAACACCTATCAGTTTCATGGAGTGCAAAGAAACTAGTTTTCGTGTCTATTGTAGGATCATTGCAAACCGTGTTCCTATCTTGTGTCTTAGTTTCACAATGCATCCAAACGATGTTCCACTTTCCCCACGACACCTATGAGTTTCTTGGTGTGCAAATAAACTAGTTTTCGTCCCTATGGTAGGTTCGTAGCAAACCGTGCTCCTATCTTGCAACTTGGTTTCACAACGCATCCAAACGCATGCAAAAGAGATTCCACTTACCCCATGACACCTAGGAGTTTCATGGAGTTCAAAGAAAATAGTTTCCGTGCTTATGGTAGGTTCATAGCAAACCATGCTCCTATCATGCACCATGGTTTCGCAATGCATCCAAACGCACCCAAACAAGGTACCACTTTCCCCATAACACCTGTGAGTTTCATGGAGTGCAAAGAAACTAGTTTTTGTGTCTATGGTAGGTTCGCAGCCAACCGTGTCATATCTTGCATCTTGGTTTCACAATGCATCCAAATGAGATTCCACTTTCCCCACGACACCTCTGAGTTTCATGGAGTGCAAAGAAACAAGTTTTCGTTCCTATGGTAGGTTTGTTGCAAACCGTGCTCCTATCTTGCATCTTGGTTTCACAACGCATCCAAACGAGGTTCCTCTTTTCCCATGACACCTATGAGTTTCATGGAGTACAAAGAAACTAGTTTTCATGCCTATGGTAGGTCCGTAGCAAGCCGTTCTCCTATCTTGCATCCTGGTTTCACAACGCATCCAAACGCATACAATCGAGGTTCCACTTTCCCCATTACGCCTATCAGTTTCATTGAGTACAAAGAAACTAGTTTCCCTGCCTATCGTAGGCTCGTAGCAAAAAATGCTTCTATCATGCACCATGGTTTCACAACGCATCCAAACGCATCCAAACAAGGTTCCACTTTCCCTATAACACCTTTCAGTTTCGTGGAGTGCATAGAAACTAGTTTTTGTGTCTATGGTAGGATCGTTGCAAACCGTGTTCCTATCTTGCGTCTTAGTTTCACAATGCATCCAAAGGATGTTCCACTTTCCCCACGACACCTATGAATTTCTTGGTGTGCAAAGAAACTAGTTTTCATCCCTATGGTAGGTTCGTAGCAAACCGTGCTCCTATCTTGCATCTTGGTTTCACAACGCATCCAAACGCATGCAAACGAGATTCCACTTACCCCATGACACCTAGGAGTTTCATGGAGTTCAAAGAAAATAGTTTCCGTGCCTATGGTAGGTTCATAGCAAACCATGCTCCTATCATGCACCTTGGTTTCGCAATGCATCCAAAAGCATCCAAACAAGGTACCACTTTCCCCATAATTCCTGTGAGTTTCATGGAGTGCAAAGAAACTAGTTTTTGTGTCCATGGTAGGTTCACAGCCAACCTTGTCATATCTTGCATCTTGGTTTCACAATGCATCCAAACGAGATTCCACTTTCCCCACGACACCTATGAGTTTCATGGAGTGCAAAGAAACTAGTTTTCATTCCTATGGTAGGTTTATTGCAAACCATGCTCCTATATTGCATCTTGGTTTCACAACGCATCCAAATGAGGTTCCACTTTTCCCATGACACCTATGAGTTTCATGGTGTACAAAGAAACTAGTTTTCATGCCTATGGTAGGTTCATAGCAAACCGTTCTCCAATCTTGCATCTTGGTTTCACAACGCATCCAAACGCATACAATCGAGGTTCCACTTTCCCCATTACGCCTATGAGTTTCATGGAGTACAAAGAAACTAGTTTCCCTGCCTATCGTAGGCTCGTAGCAAAAAATGCTTCTATCATGCACCTTGGTTTCACAACGCATCCAAACGCATCCAAACAAGGTTCCACTTTCCCTATAACACCTATCAGTTTCATGGAGTGCGAAGAAACTAGTTTTCGTGTCTATGGTAGGATCATTGCAAACCGTGTTCCTATCTTGGGTCTTAGTTTCACAATGCATCCAAACGATGTTCCACTTTCCCCACGACACCTATGAGTTTCTTGGTGCGCAAAGAAACTAGTTTTCGTCCCTATGGTAGGTTCGTAGCAAACCGTGCTCGTATCTTGCATCTTGGTTTCACAACGCATCCAAACGCATGCAAACGAGATTCCACTTACCCCATGACTCCTATGAGTTTCATGGAGTTCAAAGAAAATAGTTTCCGTGCCTATGGTAGGTTCATAGCAAACCATGCTCCTATCGTGCACCTTGGTTTCGCAATGCATCCAAATGCATCCAAACAAGGTACCACTTTCCCCATAACACCTGTGAGTTTCATGGAGTGCAAAGAAAGTAGTATTTGTGTCTATGGTTGGTTCACAGCCAACCGTGTTCATATCCTGCATCTTGGTTTCACAATTTATCCAAACGAGGTTTCACTTTCCCCACGACACCTATGAGTTTCATGGATTGCATGGAAATTAGTTTTGGTGCCTATGGTAGGTTTGTTGCAAACCGTGCTGCTATCTTGCATCTTGGTTTCACAACGCATCCAAACGGGGTTCCTCTTTTCCCATGACACCTATGAGTTTCATGGAGTACAAAGAAACTAGTTTCATCCCTATTGTAGGTTCGTAGCAAACCGTGCTCCTGTCTAGCTTCTTGGTTTCACAACGCATCCAAACGCATGCAATCGAGGTTCTACTTTCCCCATTACACCTATGAGTTTCCTGGAGTACGAAGAAAATAGTTTCCCTCCCTATGGTAGGCTGGTAGCAAACCATGCACCTATCATGCAACATGGTTTCACAACGCATTCAAACGCATCCAAACAAGGTTCCACTTTCCCTATGACACCTATGAGTTTCATGGAGTGCAAAGAAACAAGTTTTCGTGTCAATGGTAGGATCGTTGCAAACCGTGTTCCTATCTTGCGTCTTAGTTTCACAATGCATCCAAACGATGTTCCACTTTCCCCACGACACCTATGAGTTTCACGGAGAGCAAAGAAACTAGTTTTCGTCCCTATGGTAGGTTTGTAGCAAACCGTGCTCCTATCTTGCATCTTGGTTTCCCAACGCATCCAAACGCATGCAAACGAGATTCCACTTACCCCATGACACCTAGGAGTTTCATGGAGTTCAAAGAAAATAGTTTCCGTGCCTATGGTAGGTTCATAGCATACCATGCTCCTATCATGCACCTTGGTTTTGCAATGCATCCAAACGCATCCAAACAAGGTACCACTTTCCCCATAACACCTGTGAGTTTCATGGAGTGCAAAGAAACTAGTTTTTGTGTCTATGGTAGGTTCACAGCCAACCGTGTCATATCTTGCATCTTGGTTTCACAATGCATGCAAACGAGATTCCACTTTCCCCACGACACCTATGAGTTTCATGGAGTGCAAAGAAACAAGTTTTCGTTCCTATGGTAGGTTTGTTGCAAACCGTGCTCCTATCTTGCATCTTGGTTTCACAACGCATCCAAACAAGGTTCCACTTTTCCCATGACACCTATGAGTTTCATGGAGTACAAAGAAACTAGTTTTCATGCCTATGTTAGGTTCGTAGCAAACCGTTCTCCTATCTTACATCTTGGTTTCACAACGCATCCAAACGCATACAATCGAGGTTCCACTTTCCCCATTACGCCTATGAGTTTCATGGAGTACAAAGAAACTAGTTTCCCTGCCTATCGTAGGCTCGTAGCAAAAAATGCTTCTATCATGCACCATGGTTTCACAACGCATCCAAACGCATTCAAACAAGGTTCCACTTTCCCTATAACACCTATCAGTTTCGTGGAGTGCAAAGAAACTAGTTTGTGTGTCTATGGTAGGATCGTTGCAAACCGTGTTCCTATCTTGCGTCTTAGTTTCACAATGCATCCAAACGATGTTCCACTTTCCCCACGACACCTATGAGTTTCTTGGTGTGCAAAGAAACTAGTTTTCGTCCCTATGGTAGGTTCGTAGCAAACCGTGCTCCTATCTTGCATCTTGGTTTCACAACGCATCCAAACGCATGCAAGCGAGATTCCACTTACCCCATGACACCTAGGAGTTTCATGGAGTTCAAAGAAAATAGTTTCCGTGCCTGTGGTAGGTTCATAGCAAACCATGCTCCTATCATGCACCTTGGTTTCGCAATGCATCCAAACGCATCCAATCAAGGTACCACTTTCCCCATAACACCTGTGAGTTTCATGGAGTGCAAAGAAACTAGTTTTTGTGTCTATGGTAGGTTCGCAGCCAACCGTGTCATATCTTGCATCTTGGTTTCACAATGCATCCAAACGAGATTCCACTTTCCCCATGACACCTATGAGTTTCACGGAGTGCAAAGAAACAAGTTTTCGTTCCTATGGTAGGTTTGTTGCAAACCGTGCTCCTATTTGCATCTTGGTTTCACAACGCATCCAAACGAGGTTCCTCTTTTATCATGACACCTATGAGTTTCATGGAGTACAAAGAAACTAGTTTTCATGCCTATGGTAGGTTCGTAGCAAACCGTTCTCCTATCTTGCATCTTGGTTTCACAACGCATCCAAACGCATACAATCGAGGTTCCACTTTCCCCATTACGCCTATGAGTTTCATGGAGTACAAAGAAACTAGTTTCCCTGCCTATGGTAGGCTCGTAGCAAAAAATGCTTCTATCATGCACCATGGTTTCACAACGCATCCAAACGCATCCAAATAAGGTTCCACTTTCCCTATAACACCTATCAGTTTCATGGAGTGCAAAGAAACTAGTTTTCGTGTCTATGGTAGGATCATTGCAAACCGTGTTCCTATCTTGCGTCTTAGCTTCACAATGCATCCAAACGATGTTCCACTTTCCCCACGACACCTATGAGTTTCTTGGTGTGCAAAGAAACTAGTTTTCGTCCCTATGGTAGGTTCGTAGCAAACGTGCTCCTATCTTGCATCTTGGTTTCACAACGCGTCCAAACGCATGCAAACGAGATTCCACTTACCCCACGACTCCTATGAGTTTCATGGAGTTGAAAGAAAATAGTTTCCCTCCCTATGGTAGGCTCGTAGCAAAAAATGCTTCTATCATGCACCATGGTTTCACAACGCATCCAAACGCATCCAAACAGGGTTCCACTTTCCCTATAACACCTATCAGTTTCATGGAGTGCAAAGAAACTAGTTTTCGTGTCTATGGTAGGATCGTTGCAAACCGTGTTCCTATCTTGCATCTTTGTTTCACAATGCATCCAAACGATGTTCCACTTTCCCCACGACACCTATGAGTTTCATGGACAGCAAAGAAACTAGTGTTCGTCCCTATGGTAGGTTCGTAGCAAACCGTGTTCCTATCTTGCATGATGGTTTCCCAACGCATCCAAACGCATGCAAACGAGATTCCACTTACCCCATGACACCTAGGAGTTTCATGGAGTTCAAAGAAAATAGTTTCCGTGCCTATGGTAGGTTCATAGCATACCATGCTCCTATCATGAACCTTGGTTTCGCAATGCATCCAAACGCATCCAAACAAGGTACCACTTTCCCCACAACACCTGTGAGTTTCATGGAGTGCAAAGAAACTAGTTTTTGTGTCTATGGTAGGTTCACAGCCAACCGTGTCATATCTTGCATCTTGGTTTCACAATGCATCCAAACGAGGTTCCACTTTCCCCACGACACCTATGAGTTTCATGAAGTGCAAAGAAACTAGTTTTCGTTCCTATGGTAGGTTTGTTGCAAACCGTGCTCCTATCTTGCATCTTGGTTTCACAATGCATCCAAACGAGGTTCCTCTTTTCCCATGACACCTATGAGTTTCATGGACTACAAAGAAACTAGTTTTCATGCCTATGGTAGGTTCGTAGCAAACCGTTCTCCTATCTTGCATCTTGGTTTCACAACGCATCCAAACGCATACAATCGAGGTTCCACTTTCCCCATTACGCCTATGAGTTTCATGGAGTACAAAGAAACTAGTTTCCCTGCCTATGGTAGGCTCGTAGCAAAAAATGCTTCTATCATGCACCATGGTTTCACAACGCATCCAAACGCATCCAAATAAGGTTCCACTTTCCCTATAACACCTATCAGTTTCATGGAGTGCGAAGAAACTAGTTTTCGTGTCTATGGTAGGATCATTGCAAACCGTGTTCCTATCTTGCGTCTTAGTTTCACAATGCATTCAAACGATGTTCCACTTTGCCCACGACACCTATGAGTTTCTTGGTGTGCAAAGAAACTAGTTTTCGTCACTATGGTAGGTTCGTAGCAAACCGTGCTCCTACCTTGCATCTTGGTTTCACAACGCATCCAAACGCATGCAAACGAGATTCCACTTACCCCACGACTCCTATGAGTTTCATGGAGTTGAAAGAAAATAGTTTCCCTCCCTATGGTAGGCTCGTAGCAAAAAATGCTTCTATCATGCACCATGGTTTCACAACGCATCCAAACGCATCCAAACAAGGTTCCACTTTCCCTATAACACCTATCAGTTTCATGGAGTGCAAAGAAACTAGTTTTCGTGTCTATGGTAGGATCGTTGCAAACCGTGTTCCTATCTTGCGTCTTAGTTTCACAATGCATCCAAACGATGTTCCACTTTCCCCACGACACCTATGAGTTTCATGGATTGCAAGGAAATTACTTTTGGTGCCTATGGTAGGTTTGTTGCAAACCGTGCTCCTATCTTGCATCTTGGTTTCACAACGCATCCAACGGGGTTCCTCTTTTCTCATGACACCTATGAGTTTCATGGAGTACAAAGAAACTAGTTTCATGCCTATTGTAGGTTCGTAGCAAACAGTGCTCCTGTCTAGCTTCTTGGTTTCACAACGCATCCAAACGCATGCAATCGAGGTTCTACTTTCCCCATTACACCTATGAGTTTCCTGGAGTACAAAGAAACTAGTTTCCGTCCCTATGGTAGGCTCGTAGCAGACCATGCACCTATCATGCAACATGGTTTCACAACGCATTCAAACGCATCCAAACAAGGTTCCACTTTCCCTATGACACCTATGAGTTTCATGGAGTGCAAAGAAACTAGTTTTCGTGTCTATGGTAGGATCGTTGCAAACCGTGTTCCTATCTTGCATCTTTGTTTCACAATGCATCCAAACGATGTTCCACTTTCCCCACGACACCTATGAGTTTCATGGACAGCAAGGAAACTAGTTTTCGTCCCTATGGTAGGTTCGTAGCAAACCGTGCTCCTATCTTGCATCTTGGTCTCCCAACGCATCCAAACGCATGCAAACGAGATTCCACTTACCCCATGACACCTAGGAGTTTCATGGAGTTCAAAGAAAATAGTTTCCGTGCCTATGGTAGGTTCATAGCATACCATGCTCCTATCATGCACCATGGTTTCGCAATGCATCCAAACGCATCCAAACAAGGTACCACTTTCTCCATAACACCTGTGAGTTTCATGGAGTGCAAAGAAACTAGTATTTGTGTCTATGGTAGGTTCACAGCCAACCGTGTCATATCTTGCATCTTGGTTTCACAATGCATCCAAACGAGATTCCACTTTCCCCACGACACCTATGAGTTTCATGGAGTGCAAAGAAACAAGTTTTCGTTCCTATGGTAGGTTTGTTGGAAACCGTGCTCCTATCTTGCATCTTGGTTTCACAACGCATCCAAACGAGGTTCCTCTTTTCCCATGACACCTATGTGTTTCATGGAGTACAAAGAAACTAGTTTTCATGCATATGGTAGGTTCGTACCAAACCGTTCTCCTATCTTGCATCTTGGTTTCACAACGCATCCAAACGCATACAATCGTGGTTCCACTTTCCCCATTACGCCTATGAGTTTCATGGAGTACAAAGAAACTAGTTTCTCTGCCTATGGTAGGCTCGTAGCAAAAAATGCTTCTATCATGCACCATGGTTTCACAACGCATCCAAACAAGGTTCCGCTTTCCCTATAACACCTATCAGTTTCATGGAGTGCAAAGAAACTAGTTTTCGTGTCTATGGTAGGATCGTTGCAAACCGTGTTCCTATCTTGCGTCTTAGTTTCACAATGCATCCAAACGATGTTCCACTTTCCCCACGACACCTATGAGTTTCTTGGTGTGCAAAGAAACTAGTTTTCGTCCCTATGGTAGGTTCGTAGCAAACCGTGCTCCTATCTTGCATCTTGGTTTCACAACGCATCCAAACGCATGCAAACGAGATTCCACTTACCCCGTGACTCCTATGAGTTTCATGGAGTTCAAAGAAAATAGTTTCCCTCCCTATGGTAGGCCCGTAGCAAAAAATGCTTCTATCATGCACCATGGTTTCACAACGCATCCAAACAAGGATCCACTTTCCCTATAACACCTATCAGTTTCATGGAGTGCAAAGAAACTAGTTTTCGTGTCTATGGTAGGATCGTTGCAAACCGTGTTCCTATCTTGCGTCTTAGTTTCGCAATGCATCCAAACGATGTTCCACTTTCCCCACGACACCTATGAGTTTCATGGATTGCAAGGAAATTAGTTTTGGTGCCTATGGTAGGTTTGTTGCAAACCGTGCTCCTATCTTGCATCTTGGTTTCACAACGCATCCAAACGGGGTTCCACTTTTCCCATGACACCTATGAGTTTCGTGGAGTACAAAGAAACTAGTTTCATGCCTATTGTAGGTTCGTAGCAAACCGTGCTCCTGTCTAGCTTCTTCGTTTCACAACGCATCCAAACGCATGCAATCGAGGTTCTACTTTCCCCATTACACCTATGAGTTTCCTGGAGTACAAAGAAACTAGTTTCCTTCCCTATGGTAGGCTCGTAGCAAACCATGCACCTATCATGCAACATGGTTTCACAACGCATTCAAACGCATCCAAACAAGGTTCCACTTTCCCTATGACACCTATGTGTTTCATGGAGTGCAAAGAAACTAGTTTTCGTGTGTATGGTAGGATCGTTGCAAACCATGTTCCTATCTTGCATCTTTGTTTCACAATGCATCCAAACGATGTTCCACTTTCCCCACGACACCTATGAGTTTCTTGGACAGCAAGGAAACTAGTTTTCGTCCCTATGGTAGGTTCGTAGCTAACCGTGCTCCTATCTAGCATCTTGGTTTCACAACGCATGCAAACGAGATTCCACTTACCCCATGACACCTAGGAGTTTCATGGAGTTCAAAGAAAATAGTTTCCGTGCCTATGGTAGGTTCATAGCGTACCATGCTCCGATCATGCACCTTGGTTTCGCAATGCATCCAAACGCATCCAAACAAGGTTCCACTTACCCCATAACACCTGTGAGTTTCACGGAGTGCAAAGAAAGTAGTATTTGTGTCTATGGTAGGTTCACAGCCAACCATGTTCATATCCTGCATCTTGGTTTCACAATTTATCCAAACGAGGTTTCACTTTCCCCATGACACCTATGAGTTTCATGAATTGCAAGGAAACTAGTTTTGGGGCCTATGGTAGGTTTGTTGCAAACATGCTCCTATCTTGCATCTTGGTTTCACAACGCATCCAAACGAGGTTCCTCTTTTCCCATGACACCTATGAGTTTCATGGAGTACAAAGAAACTAGTTTTCATGCCTGTGGTAGGTTCGTAGCAGACCGTTCTCCTATCTTGCATCTTGTTTTCACAATGCATCCAAACGCATACAATCGAGGTTCCACTTTCCCCATTACGCCTATGAGTTTAATGGAGTACAAAGAAACTAGTTTCCCTGCCTATGGTAGGCTCGTAGCAAAAAATGCTTCTATCATGCACCATGGTTTCACAACGCATCCAAACGCATCCAAACAAGGTTCCACTTTCCCTATAACACCTATCAGTTTCAAGGAGTGCAGAGAAACTAGTTTTCGTGTCTATGGTAGGATCGGTTCAAACCGTGTTCCTATCTTGCGTCTTAGTTTCACAATGCATCCAAACGATGTTCCACTTTCCCCACGACACCTATGAGTTTCTTGGTGTGCAAAGAAACTAGTTTTCATCCCTATGGTAGGTTCGTAGCAAACCGTGCTCCTATCTTGCATCTTGGTTTCACAACGCATCCAAACGCATGCAAACGAGATTCCACTTACCCCATGACACCTAGGAGTTTCATGGAGTTCAAAGAAAATAGTTTCCGTGCCTATGGCAGGTTCATAGAAAACCATGCTCCTATCATGCACCTTGGTTTCGCAATGCATCCAAACGCATCCAAACAAGGTTCCGCTTACAGCATAACACCTGTGAGTTTCACGGAGTGCAAAGAAAGTAGTATTTGTGTCTATGGTAGGTTCACAGCCAACCGTGTTCATATCCTGCATCTTGGTTTCACAATTTATCCAAACGAGGTTTCACTTTCCCCATGACACCTATGAGTTTCATGGATTGCAAGGAAACTAGTTTTGGTGCCTATGGTAGGTTTGTTGCAAACCATGCTCCTATCTTGCATCTTGGTTTCACAACGCATCCAAACGAGGTTCCTCTTTTCCCATGACACCTATGAGTTTCATGGAGTACAAAGAAACTAGTTTTCATGCCTGTGGTAGGTTCGTAGCAAACTGTTCTCCTATCTTGCATCTTGGTTTCACAACGCATCCAAACGCATACAATCGAGGTTCCACTTTCCCCATTATGCCTATGAGTTTTATGGAGTACAAAGAAACTAGTTTCCCTGCCTATGGTAGGCGTGTAGCAAAAAATGCTTCTATCATGCACCATGCTTTCACAACGCATCCAAACGCATCCAAACAAGGTTCCACTTTCCCTATAGCACCTATCAGTTTCATGGAGTGCAGAGAAACTAGTTTTCGTGTCTATGGTAGGATCGTTGCAAACCGTGTTCCTATCTTGCGTCTTAGTTTCACAATGCATCCAAACGATGTTCCACTTTCCCCACGACACCTATGAGTTTCTTGGTGTGCAAAGAAAAAGAAACTAGTTTTCATCCCTATCGTAGGTTCGTAGCAAACCGTGCTCCGATCTTGCATCTTGGTTTCACAACGCATCCAAACGCATGCAAACGAGATTCCACTTACCCCATGACACGTAGGAGTTTCATGGAGTTCAAAGAAAATAGTTTCCGTGCCTATGGCAGGTTCATAGAAAACCATGCTCCTATCATGCACCTTGGTTTTGCAATGCATCCAAACGCATCCAAACAAGGTTCCACTTACCCCATAACTCCTGTGAGTTTCACGGAGTGCAAAGAAAGTAGTATTTGTGTCTATGGTAGGTTCACAGCCAACCGTGTTCATATCCTGCATCTTGGTTTCACAACTTATCCAAACGAGGTTTCACCTTCCCCATGACACCTATGAGTTTCATGGATTGCAAGGAAACTAGTTTTGGTGCCTATGGTAGGTTTGTTGCAAACCGTGTTCCTATCTTGCATCTTGGTTTCACAACGCATCCAAACGAGGTTCCTCTTTTCCCATGACACCTATGAGTTTCATGGAGTACAAAGAAAATAGTTTTCATGCCTGTGGTAGGTTCGTAGCAAACCGTTCTCCTATCTTGCATCTTGTTTTCACAACGCATCCAAACGCATACAATCGAGGTTCGACTTTCCCCATTACGCCTATGAGTTTAATGGAGTACAAAGAAACTAGTTTCCCTGCCTATGGTAGGCTCGTAGCAAAAAATGCTTCTATCATGCACCATGGTTTCACAACGCATCCAAACGCATCCAAACAAAGGTTCCACTTTCCCTATAACACCTATCAGTTTCAAGGAGTGCAGAGAAACTAGTTTTCGTGTCTATGGTAGGATCGTTGCAAACCGTGTTCCTATCTTGCGTCTTAGTTTCACAATGCATCCAAACGATGTTCCACTTTCCCCACGACACCTATGTGTTTCTTGGTGTGCAGAGAAACTAGTTTTCATCCCTATGGTAGGTTCGTAGCAAACCGTGCTCCTATCTAGCATCTTGGTTTCACAACGCATCCAAACGCATGCAAACGAGATTCCACTTACCCCATGACACCTAGGAGTTTCATGGAGTTCAAAGAATATAGTTTCCGTGCCTATGGCAGGTTCATAGAAAACCATGCTCCTATCATGCACCTTGGTTTCGCAATGCATCCAAACGCATCCAAACAAGGTTCCACTTACCGCGTAACACCTGTGAGTTTCACGGAGTGCAAAGAAACTAGTATTTGTGTCTATGGTAGGTTCACAGCCAACCGTGTTCATATCCTGCATCTTGGTTTCACAATTTATCCAAACGAGGTTTCACTTTCCCCATGACACCTATGAGTTTCATGGATTGCAAAGAAACTAGTTTTGGTGCCTATGGTAGGTTTGTTGCAAACCGTGCTCCTATCTTGCATCTTGGTTTCACAACGCATCCAAACGAGGTTCCTCTTTTCCCATGACACCTATGAGTTTCATGGAGTACAAAGAAACTAGTTTTCATGCCTGTGGTAGGTTCGTAGCAAACCGTTCTCCTATCTTGCATCTTGGTTTCACAACGCATCCAAACGCATACAATCGAGGTTCCACTTTCCCCATTACGCCTATGAGTTTCATGGAGTACAAAGAAACTAGTTTCCCTGCCATGGTAGGCTCGTAGCAAAAAATGCTTCTATCAAGCACCATGGTTTCACAACGCATCCAAACGAATCCAAACAAGGTTCCACTTTTCCCATGACACCTATGAGTTTCATGGATTGCAAGGAAACTAGTTTTGGTGCCTATGGTAGGTTTGTTGCAAACCGTGCTCCTATCTTGCATCTTGGTTTCACAACGCATCCAAACAAGGTTCCTCTTTTCCCATGACACCTATGAGTTTCATGGAGTACAAAGAAACTAGTTTTCATGCCTGTGGTAGGTTCGTAGCAAACCGTTCTCCTATCTTGCATCTTGTTTTCACAACGCATCCAAACGCATACAATCGAGGTTCCACTTTCCCCATTACGCCTATGAGTTTCATGGAGTACAAAGAAACTAGTTTCCCTGCCAATGGTAGGCTCGTAGCAAAAAATGCTTCTATCATGCACCATGGTTTCTCAACGCATCCAAACGCATCCAAACAAGGTTCCACTTTCCCTATAACACCTATCAGTTTCATGGAGTGCAGAGAAACTAGTTTTCGTGTCTATGGTAGGATCGTTGCACACCGTGTTCCTATCTTGCGTCTTAGTTTCACAATGCATCCAAACGATGTTCCACTTTCCCCACGACACCTATGAGTTTCTTGGTGTGCAAAGAAACTAGTTTTCTTCCCTATGGTAGGTTCGTAGCAAACCGTGCTCCTATCTTGCATCTTGGTTTCACAACGCATCCAAACGCATGCAAATGAGATTCCACTTACCCCATGACACCTAGGAGTTTCATGGAGTTCAAAGAATATAGTTTCCGTGCCTATGGCAGGTTCATAGAAAACCATGCTCCTATCATGCACCTTAGTTTCGCAATGCATCCAAACGCATCCAAACAAGGTTCCACTTACCGCATAACACCTGTGAGTTTCACGGAGTGCAAAGAAAGTAGTATTTGTGTCTATGGTAGGTTCACAGCCAACCGTGTTCATATCCTGCATCTTGGTTTCACAATTTATCCAAACGAGGTTTCACTTTCCCCATGACACCTATGAGTTTCATGGATTGCAAGGAAACTAGTTTTGGTGCCCATGGTAGGTTTGTTGCAAACCGTGCTCCTATCTTGCATCTTGGTTTCACAACGCATCCAAACGAGGTTCCTCTTTTCCCATGACACCTATGAGTTTCATGGAGTACAAAGAAAATAGTTTTCATGCCTGTGGTAGGTTCGTAGCAAACCGTTCTCCTATCTTGCATCTTGTTTTCACAACGCATCCAAACGCATACAATCGAGGTTCCACTTTCCCCATTACGCCTATGAGTTTAATGGAGTACAAAGAAACTAGTTTCCCTGCCTATGGTAGGCTCGTAGCAAAAAATGCTTCTATCATGCACCATGGTTTCACAACGCATCCAAACGCATCCAAACAAGGTTCCACTTTCCCTATAACACCTATCAGTTTCAAGGAGTGCAGAGAAACTAGTTTTCGTGTCTATGGTAGGATCGTTGCAAACCGTGTTCCTATCTTGCGTCTTAGTTTCACAATGCATCCAAAATGATGTTCCACTTTCCCGATGACACCTATGTGTTTCTTGGTGTGCAAAGAAACTAGTTTTCATCCCTATGGTAGGTTCGTAGCAAACCGTGCTCCTATCTTGCATCTTGGTTTCACAACGCATCCAAACGCATGCAAACGAGATTCCACTTACCCCATGACACCTAGGAGTTTCATGGAGTTCAAAGAATATAGTTTCCGTGCCTATGGCAGGTTCATAGAAAACCATGCTCCTATCATGCACCTTGGTTTCGCAATGCATCCAAACGCATCCAAACAAGGTTCCACTTACCGCATAACACCTGTGAGTTTCACGGAGTGCAAAGAAACTAGTATTTGTGTCTATGGTAGGTTCACAGCCAACCGTGTTCATATCCTGCATCTTGGTTTCACAATTTATTCAAACGAGGTTTCACTTTCCCCATGACACCTATGAGTTTCATGGATTGCAAGGAAACTAGTTTTGGTGCCTATGGTAGGTTTGTTGCAAACCGTGCTCCTATCTTGCATCTTGGTTTCACAACGCATCCAAACGAGGTTCCTCTTTTCCCATGACACCTATGAGTTTCATGGAGTACAAAGAAACTAGTTTTCATGCCTGTGGTAGGTTCGTAGCAAACCGTTCTCCTATCTTGCATCTTGGTTTCACAACGCATCCAAACGCATACAATCGAGGTTCCACTTTCCCCATTACGCCTATGAGTTTCATGGAGTACAAAGAAACTAGTTTCCCTGCCTATGGTAGGCTCGTAGCAAAAAATGCTTCTATCATGCACCATGGTTTCACAACGCATCCAAACGAATCCAAACAAGGTTCCACTTTTCCCATGACACCTATGAGTTTCATGGATTGCAAGGAAACTAGTTTTGGTGCCTATGGTAGGTTTGTTGCAAACCGTGCTCCTATCTTGCATCTTGGTTTCACAACGCATCCAAACGAGGTTCCTCTTTTCCCATGACACCTATGAGTTTCATGGAGTACAAAGAAACTAGTTTTCATGCCTGTGGTAGGTTCGTAGCAAACCGTTCTCCTATCTTGCATCTTGTTTTCACAACGCATCCAAACGCATACAATCGAGGTTCCACTTTCCCCATTACGCCTATGAGTTTCATGGAGTACAAAGAAACTAGTTTCCCTGCCAATGGTAGGCTCGTAGCAAAAAATGCTTCTATCATGCACCATGGTTTCTCAACGCATCCAAACGCATCCAAACAAGGTTCCACTTTCCCTATAACACCTATCAGTTTCATGGAGTGCAGAGAAACTAGTTTTCGTGTCTATGGTAGGATCGTTGCACACCGTGTTCCTATCTTGCGTCCTAGTTTCACAATGCATCCAAACGATGTTCCACTTTCCCCACGACACCTATGAGTTTCTTGGTGTGCAAAGAAACTAGTTTTCATCCCTATGGTAGGTTCGTAGCAAACCGTGCTCCTATCATGCATCTTGGTTTCACAACGCATCCAAACGCATGCAAACGAGATTCCACTTACCCCATGACACCTAGGAGTTTCATGGAGTTCAAAGAATATAGTTTCCGTGCCTATGGCAGGTTCATAGAAAACCATGCTCCTATCATGCACCTTGGTTTCGCAATGCATCCAAACGCATCCAAACAAGGTTCCACTTACCGCATAACACCTGTGAGTTTCACGGAGTGCAAAGAAAGTAGTATTCGTGTCTATGGTAGGTTCACAGCCAACCGTGTTCATATCCTGCATCTTGGCTTCACAATTTATCCAAACGAGGTTTCACTTTCCCCATGACACCTATGAGTTTCATGGATTGCAAGGAAACTAGTTTTGGTGCCTATGGTAGGTTTGTTGCAAACCGTGCTCCTATCTTGCATCTTGGTTTCACAACGCATCCAAACGAGGTTCCTCTTTTCCCAGTGACACCTATGAGTTTCATGGAGTACAAAGAAACTAGTTTTCATGCCTGTGGTAGGTTCGTAGCAAACCGTTCTCCTATCTTGCATCTTGGTTTCACAACGCATCCAAACGCATACAATCGAGGTTCCACTTTCCCCATTACGCCTATGAGTTTCATGGAGTACAAAGAAACTAGTTTCCCTGCCTATGGTAGGCTCGTAGCAAAAAATGCTTCTATCATGCACCATGGTTTCACAACGCATCCAAACGAATCCAAACAAGGTTGCACTTTTCCCATGACACCTATGAGTTTCATGGATTGCAAGGAAACTAGTTTTGGTGCCTATGGTAGGTTTGTTGCAAACCGTGCTCCTATCTTGCATCTTGGTTTCACAACGCATCCAAACGAGGTTCCTCTTTTCCCATGACACCTATGAGTTTCATGGAGTACAAAGAAACTAGTTTTCATGCCTGTGGTAGGTTCGTAGCAAACCGTTCTCCTATCTTGCATCTTGTTTTCACAACGCATCCAAACGCATACAATCGAGGTTCCACTTTCCCCATTACGCCTATGAGTTTCATGGAGTACAAAGAAACTAGTTTCCCTGCCAATGGTAGGCTCGTAGCAAAAAATGCTTCTATCATGCACCATGGTTTCTCAACGCATCCAAACGCATCCAAACAAGGTTCCACTTTCCCTATAACACCTATCAGTTTCATGGAGTGCAGAGAAACTAGTTTTCGTGTCTATGGTAGGATCGTTGCACACCGTGTTCCTATCTTGCGTCCTAGTTTCACAATGCATCCAAACGATGTTCCACTTTCCCCACGACACCTATGAGTTTCTTGGTGTGCAAAGAAACTAGTTTTCATCCCTATGGTAGGTTCGTAGCAAACCGTGCTCCTATCTTGCATCTTGGTTTCACAACGCATCCAAACGCATGCAAACGAGATTCCACTTACCCCATGACACCTAGGAGTTTCATGGAGTTCAAAGAATATAGTTTCCGTGCCTATGGCAGGTTCATAGAAAACCATGCTCCTATCATGCACCTTGGTTTCGCAATGCATCCAAACGCATCCAAACAAGGTTCCACTTACCGCATAACACCTGTGAGTTTCACGGAGTGCAAAGAAAGTAGTATTCGTGTCTATGGTAGGTTCACAGCCAACCGTGTTCATATCCTGCATCTTGGCTTCACAATTTATCCAAACGAGGTTTCACTTTCCCCATGACACCTATGAGTTTCATGGATTGCAAGGAAACTAGTTTTGGTGCCTATGGTAGGTTTGTTGCAAACCGTGCTCCTATCTTGCATCTTGGTTTCACAACGCATCCAAACGAGGTTCCTCTTTTCCCATGACACCTATGAGTTTCATGGAGTACAAAGAAACTAGTTTTCATGCCTGTGGTAGGTTCGTAGCAAACCGTTCTCCTATCTTGCATCTTGGTTTCACAACGCATCCAAACGCATACAATCGAGGTTCCACTTTCCCCATTACGCCTATGAGTTTCATGGAGTACAAAGAAACTAGTTTCCCTGCCTATGGTAGGCTCGTAGCAAAAAATGCTTCTATCATGCACCATGGTTTCACAACGCATCCAAACGAATCCAAACAAGGTTCCACTTTTCCCATGACACCTATGAGTTTCATGGATTGCAAGGAAACTAGTTTTGGTGCCTATGGTAGGTTTGTTGCAAACCGTGCTCCTATCTTGCATCTTGGTTTCACAACGCATCCAAACGAGGTTCCTCTTTTCCCATGACACCTATGAGTTTCATGGAGTACAAAGAAACTAGTTTTCATGCCTGTGGTAGGTTCGTAGCAAACCGTTCTCCTATCTTGCATCTTGTTTTCACAACGCATCCAAACGCATACAATCGAGGTTCCACTTTCCCCATTACGCCTATGAGTTTCATGGAGTACAAAGAAACTAGTTTCCCTGCCAATGGTAGGCTCGTAGCAAAAAATGCTTCTATCATGCACCATGGTTTCTCAACGCATCCAAACGCATCCAAACAAGGTTCCACTTTCCCTATAACACCTATCAGTTTCATGGAGTGCAGAGAAACTAGTTTTCGTGTCTATGGTAGGATCGTTGCACACCGTGTTCCTATCTTGCGTCCTAGTTTCACAATGCATCCAAACGATGTTCCACTTTCCCCACGACACCTATGAGTTTCTTGGTGTGTAAAGAAACTAGTTTTCATCCCTATGGTAGGTTCGTAGCAAACCGTGCTCCTATCATGCATCTTGGTTTCACAACGCATCCAAACGCATGCAAACGAGATTCCACTTACCCCATGACACCTAGGAGTTTCATGGAGTTCAAAGAATATAGTTTCCGTGCCTATGGCAGGTTCATAGAAAACCATGCTCCTATCATGCACCTTGGTTTCGCAATGCATCCAAACGCATCCAAACAAGGTTCCACTTACCGCATAACACCTGTGAGTTTCACGGAGTGCAAAGAAAGTAGTATTCGTGTCTATGGTAGGTTCACAGCCAACCGTGTTCATATCCTGCATCTTGGCTTCACAATTTATCCAAACGAGGTTTCACTTTCCCCATGACACCTATGAGTTTCATGGATTGCAAGGAAACTAGTTTTGGTGCCTATGGTAGGTTTGTTGCAAACCGTGCTCCTATCTTGCATCTTGGTTTCACAACGCATCCAAACGAGGTTCCTCTTTTCCCATGACACCTATGAGTTTCATGGAGTACAAAGAAACTAGTTTTCATGCCTGTGGTAGGTTCGTAGCAAACCGTTCTCCTATCTTGCATCTTGGTTTCACAACGCATCCAAACGCATACAATCGAGGTTCCACTTTCCCCATTACGCCTATGAGTTTCATGGAGTACAAAGAAACTAGTTTCCCTGCCTATGGTAGGCTCGTAGCAAAAAATGCTTCTATCATGCACCATGGTTTCACAACGCATCCAAACACATCCAAACAAGGTTCCACTTTTCCCATGACACCTATGAGTTTCATGGATTGCAAGGAAACTAGTTTTGGTGCCTATGGTAGGTTTGTTGCAAACCGTGCTCCTATCTTGCATCTTGGTTTCACAACGCATCCAAACGAGGTTCCTCTTTTCCCATGACACCTATGAGTTTCATGGAGTACAAAGAAACTAGTTTTCATGCCTGTGGTAGGTTCGTAGCAAACCGTTCTCCTATCTTGCATCTTGTTTTCACAACGCATCCAAACGCATACAATCGAGGTTCCACTTTCCCCATTACGCCTATGAGTTTCATGGAGTACAAAGAAACTAGTTTCCCTGCCAATGGTAGGCTCGTAGCAAAAAATGCTTCTATCATGCACCATGGTTTCTCAACGCATCCAAACGCATCCAAACAAGGTTCCACTTTCCCTATAACACCTATCAGTTTCATGGAGTGCAGAGAAACTAGTTTTCGTGTCTATGGTAGGATCGTTGCACACCGTGTTCCTATCTTGCGTCTTAGTTTCACAATGCATCCAAACGATGTTCCACTTTCCCCACGACACCTATGAGTTTCTTGGTGTGCAAAGAAACTAGTTTTCATCCCTATGGTAGGTTCGTAGCAAACCGTGCTCCTATCTTGCATCTTGGTTTCACAACGCATCCAAACGCATGCAAACGAGATTCCACTTACCCCATGACACCTAGGAGTTTCATGGAGTTCAAAGAATATAGTTTCCGTGCCTATGGCAGGTTCATAGAAAACCATGCTCCTATCATGCACCTTGGTTTCGCAATGCATCCAAACGCATCCAAACAAGGTTCCACTTACCGCATAACACCTGTGAGTTTCACGGAGTGCAAAGAAAGTAGTATTCGTGTCTATGGTAGGTTCACAGCCAACCGTGTTCATATCCTGCATCTTGGCTTCACAATTTATCCAAACGAGGTTTCACTTTCCCCATGACACCTATGAGTTTCATGGATTGCAAGGAAACTAGTTTTGGTGCCTATGGTAGGTTTGTTGCAAACCGTGCTCCTATCTTGCATCTTGGTTTCACAACGCATCCAAACGAGGTTCCTCTTTTCCCATGACACCTATGAGTTTCATGGAGTACAAAGAAACTAGTTTTCATGCCTGTGGTAGGTTCGTAGCAAACCGTTCTCCTATCTTGCATCTTGGTTTCACAACGCATCCAAACGCATACAATCGAGGTTCCACTTTCCCCATTACGCCTATGAGTTTCATGGAGTACAAAGAAACTAGTTTCCCTGCCTATGGTAGGCTCGTAGCAAAAAATGCTTCTATCATGCACCATGGTTTCACAACGCATCCAAACACATCCAAACAAGGTTCCACTTTTCCCATGACACCTATGAGCTTCATGGATTGCAAGGAAACTAGTTTTGGTGCCTATGGTAGGTTTGTTGCAAACCGTGCTCCTATCTTGCATCTTGGTTTCACAACGCATCCAAACGAGGTTCCCCTTTTCCCATGACACCTATGAGTTTCATGGAGTACAAAGAAACTAGTTTTCATGCCTGTGGTAGGTTCGTAGCAAACCGTTCTCCTATCTTGCATCTTGTTTTCACAACGCATCCAAACGCATACAATCGAGGTTCCACTTTCCCCATTACGCCTATGAGATTCATGGAGTACAAAGAAACTAGTTTCCCTGCCAATGGTGGGCTCGTACAAAAAATGCTTCTATCATGCACCATGGTTTCTCAACGTATCAAACGCATCCAAACAAGGTTCCACTTTCCCTATAACACCTATCAGTTTCATGGAGTGCAGAGAAACTAGTTTACGTGTCTATGGTAGGATCGTTGCACACCGTGTTCCTATCTTGCGTCCTAGTTTCACAATGCATCCAAACGATGTTCCACTTTCCCCACGACACCTATGAGTTTCTTGGTGTGCAAAGAAACTAGTTTTCGTCCCGATGGTAGGTTCGTAGCAAACCGTGCTCCTATCTTGCATCTTGGTTTCCACAACGCATCCAAACGCATGCAAATGAGATTCCACTTACCCCATGACACCTAGGAGTTTCATGGAGTTCAAAGAAATATAGTTTCCGTGCCTATGGCAGGTTCATAGAAAACCATGCTCCTATCATGCACCTTGGTTTCGCAATGCATCCAAACGCATCCAAACAAGGTTCCACTTTACCGCATAACACCTGTGAGTTTCACGGAGTGCAAAGAAAGTAGTATTTGTGTCTATGGTAGGTTCACAGCCAACCGTGTTCATATCCTGCATCTTGGCTTTCACAATTTATCCAAACGAGGTTTCACTTTCCCCATGACACCTATGAGTTTCATGGATTGCAAGGAAACTAGTTTTGGTGCCTATGGTAGGTTTGTTGCAAACCGTGCTCCTATCTTGCATCTTGGTTTCACAACGCATCCAAACGAGGTTCCTCTTTTCCCATGACACCTATGAGTTTCATGGAGTACAAAGAAACTAGTTTTCATGCCTGTGGTAGGTTCGTAGCAAACCGTTCTCCTATCTTGCATCTTGGTTTCACAACGCATCCAAATGCATACAATCGAGGTTCCACTTTCCCCATTACGCCTATGAGTTTCATGGAGTACAAAGAAACTAGTTTCCCTGCCTATGGTAGGCTCGTAGCAAAAAATGCTTCTATCATGCACCATGGTTTCACAACGCATCCAAACGCATCCAAACAAGGTTCCACTTTTCCCATGACACCTATGAGTTTCATGGATTGCAAGGAAACTAGTTTTGGTGCCTATGGTAGGTTTGTTGCAAACCGTGCTCCTATCTTGCATCTTGGTTTCACAACGCATCCAAACGAGGTTCCTCTTTTCCCATGACACCTATGAGTTTCATGGAGTACAAAGAAACTAGTTTTCATGCCTGTGGTAGGTTCGTAGCAAACCGTTCTCCTATCTTGCATCTTGTTTTCACAACGCATCCAAACGCATACAATCGAGGTTCCACTTTCCCCATTAGGCCTATGAGTTTCATGGAGTACAAAGAAACTAGTTTCCCTGCATATGGTAGGCTCGTAGCAAAAAATGCTTCTATCATGCACCATGGTTTCTCAACGCATCCAAACGCATCCAAACAAGGTTCCACTTTCCCTATAACACCTATCAGTTTCATGGAGTGCAGAGAAACTAGTTTTCGTGTCTATGGTAGGATCGTTGCACACCGTGTTCCTATCTTGCGTCTTAGTTTCACAATGCATCCAAACGATGTTCCACTTTCCCCACGACACCTATGAGTTTCTTGGTGTGCAAAGAAACTAGTTTTCATCCCTATGGTAGGTTCGTAGCAAACCGTGCTCCTATCTTGCATCTTGGTTTTGCAACGCATCCAAACGCATGCAAACGAGATTCCACTTACCCCATGACACCTAGGTGTTTCATGGAGTTCAAAGAAAATAGTTTCCGTGCCTATGGCAGGTTCATAGAAAACCATGCTCCTATCATGCACCTTGGTTTCGCAATGCATCCAAACGCATCCAAACAAGGTTCCACTTTCCCCATAACACCTGTGAGTTTCACGGAGTGCAAAGAAAGTAGTATTTGTGTCTACGGTAGGGTCACAGCCAACCGTGTTCATATCCTGCATCTTGGTTTCACAATGCATCCAAACGAGGTTCCAATTTCCCCACGACACCTATGAGTTTCATGGAGTGCAAGGAAACTAGTTTTGGTGCCTATGGTAGGTTTGTTGCAAACCGTGCTCCTATCTTGCATCTTGGTTTCACAATGCATCCAAACGAGGTTCCTCTTTTCCCAAGACACCTATGAGTTTCATGGAGTACAAAGAAACTAGTTTCATGCCTATTGTAGGTTCGTAGCAAACCGAGCTCCTGTCTAGCCTCTTGGTTTCACAACGCATCCAATCGCATGCAATCGAGGTTGTACTTTCCCCATTACACCTATCAGTTTCCTGGACTACAAAGAAACTAGTTTCCGTCCCTCTGGTAGGCTCGTAGCAAACCATGCACCTATGATGCACCACGGTTTCACAACGCATCCAAACGCATCCATACAAGGTTCCACTTTCCCTATGACACCTATGAGTTTCATGGAGTGTAAGGAAACTAGTTTTCGTGTCTATGGTAGGATCGCTGCAAACCGTGTTCGTATCTTGCGTCTTTGTTTCACAATGCATCCAAACGATGTTCCACTTTCCCCACGACACCTATGAGTTTCATGGAGAGCAAAGAAACTAGTTTACGTCCCTATGGTAGGTTCGTCGCAAACCGTGCTCCTATCTTGCATCTTGGTTTCCCAACGCATCCAAACGCATGCAAACGACATTCCACTTACCCCATGACACCTATGAGTTTCATGGAGTACAGAGAAACTAGTTTTCATGCCTATGGTAGGTCCGTAGCAAACCGTTCTCCTATCTTGCATCTTGGATTCACAATGCATCCAAACGCATACAGTCGAGGTTCCACTTTCCCCATTATGCCTATGAGTTTCATGGAGTACAAAGAAACTAGTTTCCCTGCCTATGGTAGGCTCGTAGCAAAAAATGCTTCTATCATGCACCATGGTTTCACAACGCATGCAAACGCATCCAAACAAGGTTCCACTTTCCCTATAACACCTATCAGTTTTATGGAGTGCAATGAAACTAGTTTTTGTGTCTATGGTAGGATCGTTGCAAACCGTGTTCCTATCTTGCGTCTTAGTTTCACAATGCAACCAAACGATGTTCCACTTTCCCCACGACACCTATGAGTTTCTTGGTGTGCAAAGAAACTAGTTTTCGTCCCTATGGTAGGTTCGTAGCAAACCGTGCTCCTATCTTGCATCTTGGTTCCACAACGCATCCAAACGCATGCAAATGAGATTCCACTTACCCCATGACACCTAGGAGTTTCATGGAGTTCAAAGAAAATAGTTTCCGTGCCTATGGTAGGTTCATAGAAAACCATGCTCCTATCATGCACCTTGGTTTCGCAATGCATCCAAACGCATCCAAACAAGGTACCACTTTTCCCATAACACCTGTGAGTTTCATGGAGTGCAAAGAAACTAGTTTTTGTGTCTATGGTAGGTTCACTACCAACCGTGTAATATCTTGCATCTTGGTTTCACAATGCATCCAAACGAGATTCCACTTTCCCCACGACACCTGTGAGTTTCTTGGAGTGCAAAGAAACTAGTTTTTGTGTCCATGGTAGGTTCACTGCCAACCGTGTAATATCTTGCATCTTGGTTTCACAATGCACCCAAACGAGATTCCACTTTCCCCACGACAGCTATGAGTTTCATGGAGTGCAAAGAAACTAGTTTTCATGCCTATGGTAGGTCCGTAGCAAACCGTTCTCCTATCTTGCATCTTGGTTTCACAACGCATCCAAACGCATACAATCGAAGTTCCACTTTCCCCATTACGCCTATGAGTTTCATGGAGTACAAAGAAACTAGTTTCCCTGCCTATGGTAGGCTCGTAGCAAAAAATGCTTCTATGATGCACCATGGTTTCACAACGCATCCAAAGGCATCCAAACAAGGTTCCACTTTCCCTATAACACCTATCAGTTTCATGGAGTGCAGAGAAAGTAGTTTTCGTGTCTATGGTAGGATCGTTGCAAACCGTGTTCCTATCTTGCGTCTTTGTTTCACAATGCATCCAAACGATGTTCCACTTTCCCCACGACACCTATGAGTCTCTTGGTGTGCAAAGAAACTAGTTTTCGTCCCTATGGTAGGTTCGTAGCAATACGTGCTCCTATCTTGCATCTTGGTTCCACAACGCATCCAAACGCATGCAAACGAGATTCCACTTACCCCATGACACCTCGGAGTTTCATGGAGTTCAAAGAAAACAGTTTTCGTGCCAATGGTAGGTTCATAGCAAACCATGCTCCTATCATGCACCTTGGTTTCGCAATGCATCCAAACGCATCCAAACAAGGTACCACTTTCCCCATAACACCTGTGAGTTTCATGGAGTGCAAAGAAACTAGTTTTTGTGTCTATGGTAGGTTCACAGCCAACCGTGTAATATCTTGCATCTTGGTTTCACAATGCATCCAAACGAGATTCCACTTTCCCCACGACACCTATGAGTTTCATGGAGTGCAACGAAACAAGTTTTCATTCCTATGGTAGGTTTGTTGCAAACCGTGTTCCTATCTTGCATCTTGGTTTCACAACGCATCCAAACGAGGTTCCTCTTTTCCCATGACACCTATGAGTTTCATGGAGTACAAAGAAACTAGTTTTGATGCCTATGATAGGTTCGTTGCAAACCGTTCTCCTATCTTGCATCTTGGTTTAACAACGCATCCAAACGCATACAATCGAAGTTCCACTTTCCCCATTACGCCTATGAGTTTCATGGAGTACAAAGAAACTAGTTTCCCTGCCTATGGTACGCTCGTAGCAAAAAAATGCTTCTATCATGCACCATGGTTTCACAACGCATCCAAAGGCATCCAAACAAGGTTCCACTTTCCCTATAACACCTATCAGTTTCATGGAGTGCAGAGAAACTAGTTTTCGTGTCTATGGTAGGATCGTTGCAAACCATGTTCCTATCTTGCGTCTTAGTTTCACAATGCATCCAAACGATGTTCCACTTTCCCCATGACACCTATGAGTTTCTTGGTGTGCAAAGAAACTAGTTTTTGTCCCTATGGTAGGTTCACTGCCAACCGTGTAATATCTTGCATCTTGGTTTCACAATGCATCCAAACGAGATTCCACTTTCCCCACGACAGCTATGAGTTTCATGGAGTGCAAAGAAACTAGTTTTCATGCCTATGGTAGGTCCGTTGCAAACCGTTCTCCTATCTTGCATCTTGGTTTCACAACGCATACAAACGCATACAATCGAAGTTCCACTTTCCCCATTACGCCTATGAGTTTCATGGAGTACAAAGAAACTAGTTTCCCTGCCTATGGTAGGCTCGTAGCAAAAAATGCTTCTATCATGCACCATGGTTTCACAACGCATCCAAAGGCATCCAAACAAGGTTCCACTTTCCCTATAACACCTATCAGTTTCATGGAGTGCAGAGAAAGTAGTTTTCGTGTCTATGGTAGGATCGTTGCAAACCGTGTTCCTATCTTGCGTCTTTGTTTCACAATGCATCCAAACGATGTTCCACTTTCCCCACGACACCTATGAGTCTCTTGGTGTGCAAAGAAACTAGTTTTCGTCCCTATGGTAGGTTCGTAGCAATACGTGCTCCTATCTTGCATCTTGGTTCCACAACGCATCCAAACGCATGCAAACGAGATTCCACTTACCCCATGACACCTCGGAGTTTCATGGAGTTCAAAGAAAACAGTTTTCGTGCCAATGGTAGGTTCATAGCAAACCATGCTTCCTATCATGCACCTTGGTTTCGCAATGCATCCAAACGCATCCAAACAAGGTACCACTTTCCCCATAACACCTGTGAGTTTCATGGAGTGCAAAGAAACTAGTTTTTGTGTCTATGGTAGGTTCACAGCCAACCGTGTAATATCTTGCATCTTGGTTTCACAATGCATCCAAACGAGATTCCACTTTCCCCACGACACCTATGAGTTTCATGGAGTGCAACGAAACAAGTTTTCGTTCCTATGGTAGGTTTGTTGCAAACCGTGTTCCTATCTTGCATCTTGGTTTCACAACGCATCCAAACGAGGTTCCTCTTTTCCCATGACACCTATGAGTTTCATGGAGTACAAAGAAACTAGTTTTCATGCCTATGATAGGTTCGTTGCAAACCGTTCTCCTATCTTGCATCTTGGTTTAACAACGCATCCAAACGCATACAATCGAAGTTCCACTTTCCCCATTACGCCTATGAGTTTCATGGAGTACAAAGAAACTAGTTTCCCTGCCTATGGTAGGCTCGTAGCAAAAAATGCTTCTATCATGCACCATGGTTTCACAACGCATCCAAAGGCATCCAAACAAGGTTCCACTTTCCCTATAACACCTATCAGTTTCATGGAGTGCAGAGAAACTAGTTTTCGTGTCTATGGTAGGATCGTTGCAAACCATGTTCCTATCTTGCGTCTTAGTTTCACAATGCATCCAAACGATGTTCCACTTTCCCCATGACACCTATGAGTTTCTTGGTGTGCAAAGAAACTAGTTTTTGTCCCTATGGTAGGTTCACTGCCAACCGTGTAATATCTTGCATCTTGGTTTCACAATGCATCCAAACGAGATTCCACTTTCCCCACGACAGCTATGAGTTTCATGGAGTGCAAAGAAACTAGTTTTCATGCATATGGTAGGTCCGTTGCAAACCGTTCTCCTATCTAGCATCTTGGTTTCACAACGCATACAAACGCATACAATCGAAGTTCCACTTTCCCCATTACGCCTATGAGTTTCATGGAGTACAAAGAAAATAGTTTCCCTGCCTATGGTAGGCTCGTAGCAAAAAATGCTTCTATCATGCACCATGGTTTCACAACGCATCCAAAGGCATCCAAACAAGGTTCCACTTTCCCTATAACACCTATCAGTTTCATGGAGTGCAGAGAAAGTAGTTTTCGTGTCTATGGTAGGATCGTTGCAAACCGTGTTCCTATCTTGCGTCTTTGTTTCACAATGCATCCAAACGATGTTCCACTTTCCCCACGACACCTATGAGTCTCTTGGTGTGCAAAGAAACTAGTTTTCGTCCCTATGGTAGGTTCGTAGCAATACGTGCTCCTATCTTGCATCTTGGTTCCACAACGCATCCAAACGCATGCAAACGAGATTCCACTTACCCCATGACACCTCGGAGTTTCATGGAGTTCAAAGAAAACAGTTTTCGTGCCAATGGTAGGTTCATAGCAAACCATGCTCCTATCATGCACCTTGGTTTCGCAATGCATCCAAACGCATCCAAACAAGGTACCACTTTCCCCATAACACCTGTGAGTTTCATGGAGTGCAAAGAAACTAGTTTTTGTGTCTATGGTAGGTTCACAGCCAACCGTGTAATATCTTGCATCTTGGTTTCACAATGCATCCAAACGAGATTCCACTTTCCCCACGACACCTATGAGTTTCATGGAGTGCAACGAAACAAGTTTTCGTTCCTATGGTAGGTTTGTTGCAAACCGTGTTCCTATCTTGCATCTTGGTTTCACAACGCATCCAAACGAGGTTCCTCTTTTCCCATGACACCTATGAGTTTCATGGAGTACAAAGAAACTAGTTTTCATGCCTATGATAGGTTCGTTGCAAACCGTTCTCCTATCTTGCATCTTGGTTTAACAACGCATCCAAACGCATACAATCGAAGTTCCACTTTCCCCATTACGCCTATGAGTTTCATGGAGTACAAAGAAACTAGTTTCCCTGCCTATGGTAGGCTCGTAGCAAAAAATGCTTCTATCATGCACCATGGTTTCACAACGCATCCAAAGGCATCCAAACAAGGTTCCACTTTCCCTATAACACCTATCAGTTTCATGGAGTGCAGAGAAACTAGTTTTCGTGTCTATGGTAGGATCGTTGCAAACCATGTTCCTATCTTGCGTCTTAGTTTCACAATGCATCCAAACGATGTTCCACTTTCCCCATGACACCTATGAGTTTCTTGGTGTGCAAAGAAACTAGTTTTTGTCCCTATGGTAGGTTCACTGCCAACCGTGTAATATCTTGCATCTTGGTTTCACAATGCATCCAAACGAGATTCCACTTTCCCCACGACAGCTATGAGTTTCATGGAGTGCAAAGAAACTAGTTTTCATGCATATGGTAGGTCCGTTGCAAACCGTTCTCCTATCTAGCATCTTGGTTTCACAACGCATACAAACGCATACAATCGAAGTTCCACTTTCCCCATTACGCCTATGAGTTTCATGGAGTACAAAGAAAATAGTTCCCCTGCCTATGGTAGGCTCGTAGCAAAAAATGCTTCTATCATGCACCATGGTTTCACAACGCATCCAAAGGCATCCAAACAAGGTTCCACTTTCCCTATAACACCTATCAGTTTCATGGAGTGCAGAGAAAGTAGTTTTCGTGTCTATGGTAGGATCGTTGCAAACCGTGTTCCTATCTTGCGTCTTTGTTTCACAATGCATCCAAACGATGTTCCACTTTCCCCACGACACCTATGAGTCTCTTGGTGTGCAAAGAAACTAGTTTTCGTCCCTATGGTAGGTTCGTAGCAATACGTGCTCCTATCTTGCATCTTGGTTCCACAACGCATCCAAACGCATGCAAACGAGATTCCACTTACCCCATGACACCTCGGAGTTTCATGGAGTTCAAAGAAAACAGTTTTCGTGCCAATGGTAGGTTCATAGCAAACCATGCTCCTATCATGCACCTTGGTTTCGCAATGCATCCAAACGCATCCAAACAAGGTACCACTTTCCCCATAACACCTGTGAGTTTCATGGAGTGCAAAGAAACTAGTTTTTGTGTCTATGGTAGGTTCACAGCCAACCGTGTAATATCTTGCATCTTGGTTTCACAATGCATCCAAACGAGATTCCACTTTCCCCACGACACCTATGAGTTTCATGGAGTGCAACGAAACAAGTTTTCGTTCCTATGGTAGGTTTGTTGCAAACCGTGTTCCTATCTTGCATCTTGGTTTCACAACGCATCCAAACGAGGTTCCTCTTTTCCCATGACACCTATGAGTTTCATGGAGTACAAAGAAACTAGTTTTCATGCCTATGATAGGTTCGTTGCAAACCGTTCTCCTATCTTGCATCTTGGTTTAACAACGCATCCAAACGCATACAATCGAAGTTCCACTTTCCCCATTACGCCTATGAGTTTCATGGAGTACAAAGAAACTAGTTTCCCTGCCTATGGTAGGCTCGTAGCAAAAAATGCTTCTATCATGCACCATGGTTTCACAACGCATCCAAAGGCATCCAAACAAGGTTCCACTTTCCCTATAACACCTATCAGTTTCATGGAGTGCAGAGAAACTAGTTTTCGTGTCTATGGTAGGATCGTTGCAAACCATGTTCCTATCTTGCGTCTTAGTTTCACAATGCATCCAAACGATGTTCCACTTTCCCCATGACACCTATGAGTTTCTTGGTGTGCAAAGAAACTAGTTTTTGTCCCTATGGTAGGTTCACTGCCAACCGTGTAATATCTTGCATCTTGGTTTCACAATGCATCCAAACGAGATTCCACTTTCCCCACGACAGCTATGAGTTTCATGGAGTGCAAAGAAACTAGTTTTCATGCCTATGGTAGGTCCGTTGCAAACCGTTCTCCTATCTAGCATCTTGGTTTCACAACGCATACAAACGCATACAATCGAAGTTCCACTTTCCCCATTACGCCTATGAGTTTCATGGAGTACAAAGAAAATAGTTTCCCTGCCTATGGTAGGCTCGTAGCAAAAAATGCTTCTATCATGCACCATGGTTTCACAACGCATCCAAAGGCATCCAAACAAGGTTCCACTTTCCCTATAACACCTATCAGTTTCATGGAGTGCAGAGAAAGTAGTTTTCGTGTCTATGGTAGGATCGTTGCAAACCGTGTTCCTATCTTGCGTCTTTGTTTCACAATGCATCCAAACGATGTTCCACTTTCCCCACGACACCTATGAGTTTCTTGGTGTGCAAAGAAACTAGTTTTCGTCCCTATGGTAGGTTCGTAGCAATACGTGCTCCTATCTTGCATCTTGGTTCCACAACGCATCCAAACGCATGCAAACGAGATTCCACTTACCCCATGACACCTCGGAGTTTCATGGAGTTCAAAGAAAACAGTTTTCGTGCCAATGGTAGGTTCATAGCAAACCATGCTCCTATCATGCACCTTGGTTTCGCAATGCATCCAAACGCATCCAAACAAGGTACCACTTTCCCCATAACACCTGTGAGTTTTATGGAGTGCAAAGAAACTAGTTTTTGTGTCTATGGTAGGTTCACAGCCAACCGTGTAATATCTTGCATCTTGGTTTCACAATGCATCCAAACGAGATTCCACTTTCCCCACGACACCTATGAGTTTCATGGAGTGCAACGAAACAAGTTTTCGTTCCTATGGTAGGTTTGTTGCAATCCGTGTTCCTATCTTGCATCTTGGTTTCACAACGCATCCAAACGAGGTTCCTCTTTTCCCATGACACCTATGAGTTTCATGGAGTACAAAGAAACTAGTTTTCATGCCTATGATAGGTTCGTTGCAAACCGTTCTCCTATCTTGCATCTTGGTTTAACAACGCATCCAAACGCATACAATCGAAGTTCCACTTTCCCCATTACGCCTATGAGTTTCATGGAGTACAAAGAAACTAGTTTCCCTGCCTATGGTAGGCTCGTAGCAAAAAATGCTTCTATCATGCACCATGGTTTCACAACGCATCCAAAGGCATCCAAACAAGGTTCCACTTTCCCTATAACACCTATCAGTTTCATGGAGTGCAGAGAAACTAGTTTTCGTGTCTATGGTAGGATCGTTGCAAACCATGTTCCTATCTTGCGTCTTAGTTTCACAATGCATCCAAACGATGTTCCACTTTCCCAATGACACCTATGAGTTTCTTGGTGTGCAAAGAAACTAGTTTTTGTCCCTATGGTAGGTTCACTGCCAACCGTGTAATATCTTGCATCTTGGTTTCACAATGCATCCAAACGAGATTCCACTTTCCCCACGACAGCTATGAGTTTCATGGAGTGCAAAGAAACTAGTTTTCATGCCTATGGTAGGTCCGTTGCAAACCGTTCTCCTATCTAGCATCTTGGTTTCACAACGCATACAAACGCATACAATCGAAGTTCCACTTTCCCCATTACGCCTATGAGTTTCATGGAGTACAAAGAAACTAGTTTCCCTGCCTATGGTAGGCTCGTAGCAAAAAATGCTTCTATCATGCACCATGGTTTCACAACGCATCCAAAGGCATCGAAACAAGGTTCCACTTTCCCTATAACACCTATCAGTTTCATGGAGTGCAGAGAAACTAGTTTTCGTGTCTATGGTAGGATCGTTGCAAACCGTGTTCCTATCTTGCGTCTTTGTTTCACAATGCATCCAAACGATGTTCCACTTTCCCCACGACACCTATGAGTTTCTTGGTGTGCAAAGAAACTAGTTTTCGTCCCTATGGTAGGTTCGTAGCAATACGTGCTCCTATCTTGCATCTTGGTTCCACAACGCATCCAAACGCAAGCAAACGAGATTCCACTTACCCCATGACACCTCGGAGTTTCATGGAGTTCAAAGAAAACAGTTTTCGTGCCAATGGTAGGTTCATAGCAAACCATGCTCCTATCATGCACCTTGGTTTCGCAATGCATCCAAACGCATCCAAACCAGGTACCACTTTCCCCATAACACCTGTGAGTTTCATGGAGTGCAAAGAAACTAGTTTTTGTGTCTATGGTAGGTTCACAGCCAACCGTGTAATATCTTGCATCTTGGTTTCACAATGCATCCAAACGAGATTCCACTTTCCCCACGACACCTATGAGTTTCATGGAGTGCAACGAAACAAGTTTTCGTTCCTATGGTAGGTTTGTTGCAAACCGTGTTCCTATCTTGCATCTTGGTTTCACAACGCATCCAAACGAGGTTCCTCTTTTCCCATGACACCTATGAGTTTCATGGAGTACAAAGAAACTAGTTTTCATGCCTATGATAGGTTCGTTGCAAACCGTTCTCCTATCTTGCATCTTGGTTTAACAACGCATCCAAACGCATACAATCGAAGTTCCACTTTCCCCATTACACCTATGAGTTTCATGGAGTACAAAGAAACTAGTTTTCGTCCCTATGGTAGGTTCGTCGCAAACCGTGCTCCCATCTTGCATCTTGGTTTCCCAACGCATCCAAACGCATGCAAACGAGATTCCACTTACCCCATGACACCTATGAGTTTCATGGAGTACAGAGAAACTAGTTTTCATGCCTATGGTAGGTCCGTAGCAAACCGTTCTCCTTCTTGCATCTTGGATTCACAATGCATCCAAACGCATACAGTCGAGGTTCCACTTTCCCCATTATGCCTATGGTAGGCTCGTAGCAAAAAATGCTTCTATCATGCACCATGGTTTCACAACGCATGCAAACGCATCCAAACAAGGTTCCACTTTCCCTATAACACCTATCAGTTTTATGGAGTGCAATGAAACTAGTTTTTGTGTCTATGGTAGGATCGTTGCAAACCGTGTTCCTATCTTGCGTCTTAGTTTCACAATGCAACCAAACGATGTTCCACTTTCCCCACGACACCTATGAGTTTCTTGGTGTGCAAAGAAACTAGTTTTCGTCCCTATGGTAGGTTCGTAGCAAACCATGCTCCTATCTTGCATCTTGGTTCCACAACGCATCCAAACGCATGCAAACGAGATTCCACTTACCCCATGACACCTAGCAGTTTCATGGAGTTCAAAGAAAATAGTTTCCGTGCCTATGGTAGGTTCATAGCAAACCATGCTCCTATCATGCACCTTGGTTTCGCAATGCATCCAAACGCATCCAAACAAGGTACCACTTTCCCCATAACACCTGTGAGTTTCATGGAGTGCAAAGAAACTAGTTTTTGTGTCTATGGTAGGTTCACTACCAACCGTGTAATATCTTGCATCTTGGTTTCACAATGCATCCAAACGAGATTCCAATTTCCCCACGACACCTGTGAGTTTCTTGGAGTGCAAAGAAACTAGTTTTTGTGTCTATGGTAGGTTCACTGCCAACCGTGTAATATCTTGCATCTTGGTTTCACAATGCATCCAAACGATGTTCCACTTTCCCCACGACAGCTATGAGTTTCATGGAGTACAAAGAAACTAGTTTCCCTGCCTATGGTAGGTCCGTAGCAAACCGTTCTCCTATCTTGCATCTTGGTTTCACAACGCATCCAAACGCATACAATCGAAGTTCCACTTTCCCCATTACGTCTATGAGTTTCATGGAGTACAAAGAAACTAGTTTCCCTGCCTATGGTAGGCTCGTAGCAAAAAATGCTTCTATCATGCACCATGGTTTCACAACGCATCCAAAGGCATCCAAACAAGGTTCCACTTTCCCTATAACACCTATCAGTTTCATGGAGTGCAGAGAAACTAGTTTTCGTGTCTATGGTAGGATCGTTGCAAACCGTGTTCCTATCTTGCGTCTTTGTTTCACAATGCATCCAAACGATGTTCCACTTTCCCCACGACACCTATGAGTTTCTTGGTGTGCAAAGAAACTAGTTTTCGTCCCTATGGTAGGTTCGTAGCAATACGTGCTCCTATCTTGCATCTTGGTTCCACAACGCATCCAAACGCATGCAAACGAGATTCCACTTACCCCATGACACCTCGGAGTTTCATGGAGTTCAAAGAAAATAGTTTTCGTGCCTATGGTAGGTTCATAGCAAACCATGCTCCTATCATGCACCTTGGTTTCGCAATGCATCCAAACGCATCCAAACAAGGTACCACTTTCCCCATAACAACTGTGAGTTTGATGGAGTGCAAAGAAACTAGTTTTTGTGTCTATGGTAGGTTCACAGCCAACCGTGTAATATCTTGCATCTTGGTTTCACAATGCATCCAAACGAGATTTCACTTTCCCCACGACACCTATGAGTTTCATTGAGTGCAAAGAAACAAGTTTTTGTTCCTATGGTAGGTTTGTTGCAAACCGTGTTCCTATCTTGCATCTTGGTTTCACAACGCATCCAAACGAGGTTCCTCTTTTCCCATGACACCTATGAGTTTCATGGAGTACAAAGAAACTAGTTTTCATGCCTATGATAGGTTCGTTGTAAACCGTTCTCCTATCTTGCATCTTGGTTTAACAACGCATCCAAACGCATACAATCGAAGTTCCACTTTCCCCATTACGCCTATGAGTTTCATGGAGTACAAAGAAACTAGTTTCCCTGCCTATGGTAGGCTCGTAGCAAAAAATGCTTCTATCATGCACCATGGTTTCACAACGCATCCAAAGGCATCCAAACAAGGTTCCACTTTCCCTATAACACCTATCAGTTTCATGGAGTGTAGAGAAACTAGTTTTCGTGTCTATGGTAGGATCGTTGCAAACCATGTTCCTATCTTGCGTCTTAGTTTCACAATGCATCCAAACGATGTTCCACTTTCCCCATGACACCTATGAGTTTCTTGGTGTGCAAAGAAACTAGTTTTTGTCCCTATGGTAGGTTCGTAGCAAACCGTGCTCCTATCTTGCATCTTGGTTTCACAACGCATCCAAACGCATGCAAACGAGATTCCACTTACCCCATGACACCTAGGAGTTTTATGGAGTTCAAAGAAAATAGTTTCCGTGCCTATGGTAGGTTCATAGCAAACCATGCTCCTATCATGCACCTTGGTTTCGCAATGCATCCAAACGCATCCAAACAAGGTTCCACTTACCCCATAACACCTGTGAGTTCCATGGAGTGCAAAGAAAGTAGTATTTGTGTCTATGGTAGGTTCACTGCCAACCGTGTTCATATCCTGCATCTTGGTTTCACAATTTCTCCAAACGAGGTTTCACTTTCCCCACGACACCTATGAGTTTCATGGATTGCAAGGAAAATAGTTTTGGTGCCTATGGTAGGTTTGTTGCAAACCGTGCTCCTATCATGCATCTTGGTTTCACAACACATCCAAACGAGGTTTCTCTTTTCCATGACACCTATGAGTTTCATGGAGTACAAAGAAACTAGTTTTCATGCCTATGGTAGGTTCGTAGCAAACCGTTCTCCTATCTTGCATCTTGGTTTCACAACGCATCCAAACGCATACAATCGAGGTTCCACTTCCCCATTACACCTATGAGTTTCATGGAGTACAAAGAAACAAGTTTCCCTGCCTATGGTAGGCTCGTAGCAAAAAATGCTCCTATCATGCACCATGGTTTCACAACGCCTCCAAACGCATCCAAACAAGGTTCCACTTTCCCTATAACACCTATCAATTTCATGGAGTGCAATGAAACTAGTTTTCGTGTCTATGGTAGGATCGTTGCAAACCGTGTTCCTATCTTGCGTCCTAGTTTCACAATGCATCCAAACGATGTTCCACTTTCCCCACGACACCTTTGAGTTTCATGGAGTGCAAAGAAACTAGTTTTCGTCCCTATGGTAGGTTCGTAGCAAACCGTGCTCCTATTTTGCATCTTGGTTTCGCAACGCATCCAAACGCATGCAAACGAGATTCCACTTACCCCATGACACCTAGGAGTTTTATGGAGTTCAAAGAAAATAGTTTCCGTGCCTATGGTAGGTTCATAGCAAACCATGCTCCTATCTGCACCTTGGTTTCGCAATGCATCCAAACGCATCCAAACAAGGTTCCACTTTCCCCATAACACCTGTGAGTTTCATGGAGTGCAAAGAAACTAGTTTTTGTGTCTTCGGTAGGTTCACAGCCAACCGTGTTCATATCCTACATCTTGGTTTCACAATGCATCCAAACGAGGTTCCAATTTCCCCACGACACCTATGAGTTTCATAGAGTGCAAGGAAACTAGTATTGGTGCCTATGGTAGGTTTGTTGCAAACCGTGCTCCTATCTTGCATTTTGGTTTCACAACGCATCCAAACGAGGTTCCTCTTTTCCCAAGACACCTTTGAGTTTCATGGAGTACAAATAAACTAGTTTCATGTCTATTGTAGGTTCGTAGCAAACCGTGCTCCTGTATAGCCTCTTGGTTTCACAACGCATCCGAACGCATGCAATCGAGGTTGTACTTTCCCCATTACACCTATGAGTTTCCTGGACTACAAAGAGACTGGTTTCCGTCCCTATGGTAGGCTCGTAATAAACCATGCACCTATCATGCACCATGGTTTCACAACGCATCCAAACACATCCATACAAGGTTCCACTTTCCCTATGACACCTATGAGTTTCATGGAGTGCAAAGAAACTAGTTTTCGTGTCTATGGTAGGATCGTTGCAAACCGTGTTCCTATCATGCGTCTTTGTTTGACAATGCATCCAAACGATGTTCCACTTTCCCCACGACACCTATGAGTTTCTTGGTGTGCAAAGAAACTAGTTTTCGTCCCTATGGCAGGTCGTAGCAAACCGTGCTCCTATCTTGCATCTTGGTTTCCCAACGCATCCAAACACATGCAAACGAGATTCCACTTACCCCATGACACCTATGAGTTTCATGGAGTGCAAAGAAACTAGTTTTCGTGTCTATGGTAGGATCGTTGCAAACCGTGTTCCTATCTTGCGTCTTTCTTTCACAATGCATCCAAACGATGTTCCACTTTCCCCACGACACCTATGAGTTTCATGGAGAGCAAAGAAACTAGTTTTCGTCCCTATGGTAGGTTCGTAGCAAACCGTTCTCCTATCTTGCATCTTGGTTTCACAACGCATCCAAACGCATACAATCGAAGTTCCACTTTCCCCATTACGCCTATGAGTTTCATGGAGTACAAAGAAACTAGTTTCCCTGCCTATGGTAGGCTCGTAGCAAACCATGCTCCTATCATGCACCATGGTTTCACAACGCATCCAAACGCATCCAAACAAGGTTCCACTTTCCCCATAACAACTGTGAGTTTCATGGAGTGCAAAGAAACTAGTTTTTGTGTCTATGGTAGGTTCACAGCCAACCATGTCATCTCTTGCATCTTGGTTTCACAATGCATTCAAACGAGATTCCACTTTCCCCACGACACCAATGAGTTTCATGGAGTGCAAAGAAACTAGTTTTCGTTCCTATGGTAGGTTTGTTGCAAACCGTGCTCCTATCTTGCATCGTGGGTTCACAACGCATCCAAACGAGGTTCCTCTTTTCCCATGACACCTATGAGTTTCATGGAGTACAAAGAAACTAGTTTTCATGCCTATGGTAGGTTTGTAGCAAACCGTTCTCCTATCTTGCATCTTGGTTTCACAACGCATCCAAACGCATACAATCGAAGTTCCACTTTCCCCATTACACCTATTTGTTTCATGGAGTACAAAGAAACAAATTTCTCTGCCTATGGTAGGCTCGTAGGGAAAAATGCTCCCATCATGCACCATGGTTTCACAACGCATGCAAACGCATCCAAACAAGGTTCCACTTTCCCTATAACACCTATCAGTTTCATGGATTGCAAAGAAACTAGTTTTCTTGTCTATGGTAGGATCGTTGCAAACCGTGTTCCAATCTTGCTTCTTAGTTTCACAATGCATCCAAACGATGTTCCACTTTCCCCACGACACCTATGAGTTGCCTGGAGAGCAAAGAAACTAGTTTTCGTCCCTATGGTAGGTTCGTAATAAACCGTGCTCCTATCTTGCATCTTGGCTTCCCAACGTATCCAAACGCACGCAAACGAGATTCCACTTACCCCATGACACCTATGAGTTTCATGGAGTTCAAAGAAAATAGTTTCCGTGCCTATGGTAGGTTCATAGAAAACCATGCTCCTATTATGCACCTTGGCTTCGCAATGCATCCAAACGCATCCAAACAAGGTTCCACTTTCCCCATAACACCTGAGAGTTTCATAATGTGCAAAGAAAGTAGTATTTGTGTCTATGGTAGGTTCACAGCCAACCGTGTTGATATCCTGTATCTTGGTTTCACAATTTATCCAAACGAGGTTTCACTTTCCCCACGACACCTCTGAGTTTCATGGAGTGCGAGGAAACTAGTTTTGGTGCCTATGGTAGGTTTGTTGCAAACTGTGTTCCTATCTTGCATCTTGGTTTCACAACGCATCCAAACGAGGTTCCTCTTTTCCCATGACACCTATGAGTTTCATGGAGTACAAAGAAACTAGTTTCATGCCTATTGTAGGTTCGTAGCAAACTGTGCTCCTGTCTAGCTTCTTGGTTTCACAACGCATGCAAACGCATGCAATCGAGGTTCTACTTTCCCCATTACACCTATGAGTTTCCTGGAGTACAAAGAAACTAGTTTCCGTCCCTATGGTAGGCTCGTAGCAAACCATGCACCTATCATGCAACAAGGTTTCACAATGCATCCAAACGCATCCAAACAAGGTTCCACTTTCCCTATGACACCTATGAGTTTCATGGAGTGCAAAGAAACTAGTTTTCGTGTCTATGGTAGGATCGTTGCAAACCGTGTTCCTATCTTGCGTCTTTGTTTCACAATGCATCCAAACGATGTTCCACTTTCCCCACGACACCTATGAGTTTCATGGAGAGCAAAGAAACTAGTTTTCGTCCCTATGTTAGGTTCGTAGCAAACCGTGCTCCTATCTTGCATCTCGGTTTCCCAACACATCCAAACGCATGCAAACGAGATTCCACTTACCCCATGACACCTATGAGTTTCATGGAGTTCAAAGAAAATAGTTTCCGTCCCTATGGTAGGTTCATAGCAAACCATGCTCCTGTCATGCACCTTGGTTTCGGAATGCATCCAAACGCGTCCAAACAAGGTACCACTTTCCCCATAACACCTGTGAGTTTCATGGAGTGCAAAAAAACTAGTTTTTGTGTCTATGGTAGGTTCACAGCCAACCGTGTTCATATCCTGCATCTTGGTTTCACAATGCATCCAAACGAGATTCCACTTTCCCCACGACACCTATGAGTTTCATGGAGTGCAAGGAAACTAGTTTTTGTGCCTATGGTAGGTTTCTTGCAAACTGTGCTCCTATCTTGCATCTTGGTTTCACAACGCACCCAAACGAGGTTCCTCTTTTCCCATGACACCTATGAGTTTTATGGAGTACAAAGAAACTAGTTTCATGCCTATTATTGGTTCATAGCAAACCGTGCTCCTATCTAGCATCTAGGTTTCACAACGCAACCAAACGCATGCAATCGAGGTTCTACTTTCCCCATTACACCTATGGGTTTAATGGAGTACAAAGAAACTAGTTTCTGAGCTTATGATAGGCTCGTAGCAAACCATGCACCTATCATGCACCAGGGTTTCACAACGCATCCAAACAAGGTTCCACTTTCCCTATGACACCTATGAGTTTCAAGGAGTGCAAAGAAACTAGTTTTCGTTTCAATGGTAGGATCGTTGCAAACTGTGTTCCTATCTTCCGTCTTAGTTTCACAATGCATCCAAACGAGATTCCACTTTCCCCATGACACCTTGAGTTTCATGGAGTGCAAAGAAACTGGTTTTCGTCCCTACGGTATGTTCAAAGCAAACCGTGCTCCTATCTTGCATCTTGGTTTCAGAACGCATCCAAACGCATGCAAACGAGATTCCACTTACCCCGTGACACCTATGAGTTTCATGGAGTTCAAACAAACTAGTTTCCGTGCCTATGGTAGGTTCATAGAAAACCATGCTCCTATCATGCACCTTGGTTTCGCAACTCATCCGAACGCATCCAAACAAGGTTCCACTTTCCACATAACACCTATCAGTTTCATGGAGTGCAAAGAAACTAGTTTCCGTGCCTATGGTAGGCTCGTTGTAAACCATGCTCCTATCGTGCACCTTGGTTTCACAACGCATCCAGACGCATCCAAACATGGTTCCACTTTCCCTATAACACCTATGAGTTTCATGGAGTGCAAAGAAACTAATTTTCGTGTCTATGGTAGGATCGTTGCAAACCGTGTTCCCATCATGCATCTTAGTTTCACAATGCATCCAAACGACGTTCCACTTTCCCCATGACACCTATGAGTTTCATGGAGTGCAAAGAAACTAGTTTTCATGCCTATGGTAGGTTCGTAGCAAACCGTGCTCCTATCTTGCATCTTGGTTTCCCAACACATCCAAACGCATGCAAACGAGATTCCACTTACCCCATGACACCTATGAGTTTCATGGAGTTCAAAGAAACTAGTTTCCGTGCCTATGGTAGGTTCATAGCAAACCATGCTCCTATCATGCACCTTGGTTTGGCAATGCATACAAACGCATCCAAACAAGGTTCCACTTTCCCCGTAACACCTGTGAGTTTCATGGAGTGCAAAGAAACTAGTTTTTGTGTCTATGGTAGGCTCGTAACAAACCATGCACCTATCATGCAACATGGTTTCACAACGCATCCAAACAAGGTTCCACTTTCCCTATGACACCTATGAGTTTCATGGAGTGCAAAGAAACTAGTTTTCGTGTCTATGGTAGGACCGTTGCAAACCATGTTCCTATCTTGCGTCTTAGTATCAAAATGCATCCAAACAATGTTCGACTTTCCCCACGACACCTATGAGTTTCATGGAGTGCAAAGAAACTAGTTTTCGTCCCTATGGTAGGTTCGTAGCAAACCGTGCTCCTATCATGCACCTTGGTTTCGCAATGAATCCAAACGCATCCAAAAAGGTTCCACTTTCCCCATAACACCTGTGAGTTTCATGGAGTGCAAAGAAACTAGCTTTTGTGTCTATGGTCGGTTCACAGCCAACCGTGTTCATATCTTGCATCTTGGTTTCACAATGCATCCAAATGAGGTTCCACTTTCACCACGACACCTATGAGTTTCATGGAGTGCAAGGAAACTAGTTTTAGAGACTCTGGTAGGTTTGTTGCAAACTGTGCTCCAATCTTGCATCTTGGTTTCACAACGCATCCAAACAAGGTTCCTCTTTTCCCATGACACCTATGAGTTTCATGGAGTACAAAGAAACTAGTTTCATGCCTATTGTAGGTTTGTAGCAAACCATGCACCTATCTAGCATCTTGGTTTCACAACGCATCCAAACGCATGCAATCGAGGTTCCACTTTCCGCATTACAACTATGAGTTTCATGGAGTACAAAGAAACTAGTTTCCGTGCCTATGGTAGGCTCGTGGCAAACCATGCACCTTGGTTTCACAACGCATCCAAACGCATCCAAACAAGGTTCCACTTTTCCTATGACACCTATGAGTTTCGTGGAGTGCAAAGAAACTAGTTTTCGTGTCTATGGTAGGATCGTTGCAAACCGTGTTCCTATCTTGCGTTTTAGTTTCACAATGCATCCAAACGATGTTCCACTTTCCCCACGACACCTATGAGTTTCATGGAGTACAAAGAAACTAGTTTCATGCCTATTGTAGGTTCGTAGCAAACCGTGTTTCTTGGTTCCACAACGCATCCAAACGCATGCAATCGTGGTTCTACTTTCCCCATTACACGTTTGAGTTTCCTGGAGTACAAGGAAACTAGTTTCCGTGCCTATGGTAGGCTCGTAACAAACCATGCACCTATCATGCAAGATGGTTTCACAACGCATCCAAACAAGGTTCCACTTTCCCTATGACACCTATGAGTTTCATGGAGTGCAAAGAAACTAGTTTTCGTGTCTATGGTAGGACCGTTGCAAACCGCTTTCCTATCTTGCGTCTTAGCATCAAAATGCATCCAAACAATGTTCGACTTTCCTCACGACACCTATGAGTTTCATGGAGTGTAAATAAACTAGTTTTCGTCCCTATGGTAGGTTTGTAGCAAACCATGCTCCTATCTTGCATCTTGGTTTCCCAACGCATCCAAACGCATGCAAACGAGATTCCACCTACCCCATGACACCTATGAGTTTCATGGAGTTCGAAGAAAATAGTTTCCGTGCGTATGGTAGGTTCATAGCAAACCATGCTCCTATCATGCACCTTGGTTTCGCAATGCATCCAAACGCATCCAAACAAGGTTCCACTTTCCCCATAACACCTGTGAGTTTCATGGAGTGCAAAGAAACTAGTTTTTGTGTATATGGTAGGTTCACAGCCAACCGTGTTCATATCCTGCATCTTGGTTTCACAATGCATCCAAACGAGGTTCCACTTTCCCCATGACACCTATGAGTTTCATGGAGTGCAAGGAAACTAGTTTTCGTACCAATGGTAGGTTTCTTCCAAATTGTGCTCCTATCTTGCATCTTGGTTTCACAACGCATCCAAACGAGGTTCCTCTTTTCCCATGACACCTTTGAGTTTCATGGAGTACAAAGAAACTAGTTTCATGCCTATTGTAGGTTCGTAGCAAACCGTGCTCCTATCTAGCATCTTGGTTTCACAACGCATCCAAAAGCATGCAATCGAGGTTCTACTTTCCGCATTACACCTATGAGTTTCATGGAGTACAAAGAAACTAGTTTCCGTGCCTATGGTAGGCTCGTAGCAAACCATGCACCTATCATGCACCATGGTTTCACAACGCATCAAAACGCATCCAAACAAGGTTCCACATTCCTTATGACACCTATGAGTTTCATGGAGTGCAAAGAAACTAGTTTTCGTGTCTATGGTAGGACCGTTGCAAACTGTGTTCCTAGCTTGCGTCTTAGTATCAAAATGCATCCAAACAATGTTCGACTTTCCCCACGACACCTATGAGTTTCATGGAGTGTAAAGAAACTAGTTTTCGTCCCTATGGTAGGTTCATAGCAAACCATGCTCCTATCTTGGATCTTGGTTTCCCAACGCATCCAAACGCATGCAAACGAGATTCCACTTACCCCATGACAACTATGAGTTTCATTGAGTTCAAAGAAAATAGTTTCCGTGCCTATGGTAGGTTCATAGCAAACCATGCTCCTATCATGCACCTTGGTTTCGCAATGCATCCAAACGCATCCAAACAAGGTTCCACTTTCCCCATAACACCTGTGAGTTTCATGGAGTGCAAAGAAACTAGTTTTTGTGTCTATGTTAGGTTCACAGCCAACCGTGTTCATATCTTGCAACTTGGTTTCACAATGCATCCAAACGAGGTTCCACTTTCCCCACGACACCTTGAGTTTCATGGAGTGCAAAGAAACTAGTTTTTGTCCCTATGGTAGGTTCGTAGCAAACCGTGCTCCTATCTTGCATCTTGGTTTCACAACGCATCCAAAGGCATGCAAACGAGATTCCTCATAGCCAATGACACCTATGAGTTTCATGGAGTTCAAAGAAACTAGTTTTCGAGCCTATGGTAGGTTCATTGCAAATGCTCCGATCATGCACCTTGGTTTCGCAATGCATACAAACGCATCCAAACAAGGTTCCACCTTCCCCATAACACCTGTGAGTTTCATGGAGTGCAAAGAAACTAGTTTTTGTGTCTATGGTAGGTTCACAGCCAACCGTGTCATATCTTGCATCTTGGTTTCACAAAGCATCCAAACGAGATTCCACTTTCCCCATGACACCTATGAGTTTCAAGGAGGGCAAAGAAATTAGTTTTCATTCCTATGGTAGGTTTGTTGCAAACCGACTCCTATCTTGCATCTTAGTTTCACAACGCATCCAAACAATGTTCCACTTTCCCCACGACACCTATGAGTTTCATGGAGTGCAAAGAAACTAATTTTCATCCCTATGGTAAGTTCGTAGCAAACCGTGCTCCTATCTTGCATCTTGGTATCACAATGCATCCAAACGCATGCAAACGAGATTCCACCTATCCCATGACACCTATGAGTTTCGTGGAGTTCAATGAAAATAGTTTCCGTGCCTATGGTAGGTTCATAGCAAACCATGCTCCTATCATGCACCTTGGTTTCGCAATGCATCCAGACGCATCCAAACAAGGTTCCACCTTCCCCATAACACCTGTGAGTTTCATGGAGTGCAAAGAAACTAGTTTTTGTGTCTATGGTAGGTTCACAGTCAACCGCGTTCATATCCTTCATCTTGGTTTCACAATGCATCCAAACGAGGTCCCACTTTCCCCACGACACCTATGAGTTTCATGGAGTGCAAGGAAACTAGTTTTCGTGCCTATGGTAGGTGTGTTGCAAACCATGCTCCAAGCATCTTGGTTTCACAACACATCCAAACGAGGTTCCTCTTTTCCCATGACACCTATGAGTTTCATGGAGTACATAGAAACTAGTTTTCATGCCTATGGGTTCGTAGCAAACCGTGCTCCTATCTTGCATCTTGGTGTCACAACGCTTCCAAACGCATGCAAGCAAGGTTCCACTTTCCCCATTACACCTGTGAATTTCATGGAGTGCAAAGAAACTAGTTTCCGTGCCTATGGTAGGCTCGTAGCAAACCAAGCTCCTATCATGCACCTTGGTTTCACAACGCATCCAAACGCATCCAAACAAGGTTCCACATTCCCCACGACACCTATGAGTTTCATGGAGTGTAAAGAAACTAGTTTTCGTCCCTATGGTAGGTTCATAGCAAACCATGCTCCTATCTTGCATCTTGGTTCCCCAACGCATCCAAACGCATGCAAACGAGATTCCACTTACCCCATGACAACTATGAGTTTCATGGAGTTCAAAGAAAATAGTTTCCGTGCCTATGGTAGGTTCATAGCAAACCATGCTCCTATCATGCACCTTGGTTTCGCAATGCATCCAAACGTTTCCAAACAAGGTTCCACTTTCCCCATAACACCTGTGAGTTTCATGGAGTGCAAAGAAACTAGTTTTTGTGTCTATGTTAGGTTCACAGCCAACCGTGTTCATATCTTGCAACTTGGTTTCACAATGCATCCAAACGAGGTTCCACTTTCCCCACGACACCTTGAGTTTCATGGAGTGCAAAGAAACTAGTTTTTGTCCCTATGGTAGGTTCGTAGCAAACCGTGCTCCTATCTTGCATCTTGGTTTCACAACGCATCCAAAGGCATGCAAACGAGATTCCTCATAGCCAATGACACCTATGAGTTTCATGTAGTTCAAAGAAACTAGTTTTCGAGCCTATGGTAGGTTCATTGCAAACCATGCTCCGATCATGCACCTTGGTTTCGCAATGCATACAAACGCATCCAAACAAGGTTCCACTTTCCCCATAACACCTGTGAGTTTCATGGAGTGCAAAGAAACTAGTTTTTGTGTCTATGGTAGGTTCACAGCCAACCGTGTCATATCTTGCATCTTGGTTTCACAATGCATCCAAACGAGATTCCGCTTTCCCCACGACACCTATGAGTTTCATGGAGTGCAAGGAAACTAGTTTTCGTGCCTATGGTAGGTGTGTTGCAAACCATGCTCCAAGCATCTTGGTTTCACAACACATCCAAACGAGGTTCCTCTTTTCCCATGACACCTATGAGTTTCATGGAGTACAAAGAAACTAGTTTCCGTGCTTATGGTAGGCTCGTAGCAAACCATGCACCTATCATGCACCGTGGTTTCGCAACGCATCCAAACGCATCCAAACAAGGTTCCACTTTCCCTATGACACCTATGAGTTTCATGGAGTGCAAAGAAACTAGTTTTCGTGTCTATGGTAGGATAGTTGCAAACCGTGTTCCTATCTTGCGTCTTAGTTTCAAAATGCATCCAAACAATGTTCCACTTTCCCCACGACACCTATGAGTTTCATGGAGTGTAAAGAAACAAGTTTTTGTCCCTATGGTAGGTTCGTAGCAAACCATGCTCCTATCTTGCATCTCGGTTTCCCAACGCATCCAAACGCATGCAAACGAGATTCCACTTACCCCATGACACCTATGAATTTCATGGGGTTCAAAGATGATGAGGACATCATAGGCTTGGATATGACCATGTTAACCAATTCTAAACCAAAGGTGAAACTATTCTATATGAGTCTTATTATTGATACATTTGATGAATTGGTGCTGCACCATAAAGTGTGTGTATTTTCATTTGCAGAATTACTTACATGGATCAAGGGAAGGTTTGATTGCATAACGGAAGCACGGAAGGTCAATGAAATTGATTGGGGACCAAATCTAAGTATTCCAAACGTCCTCCACCAGGCCACCACGTCACTTATAGCCCAAGGAAGGAAAGAGTCCAAGTCCAACACGTTTTGGTGTGGAATTCGGACTGCAGCAGAGTCCCAACTTGAGACGGTCACCACGACTTCATACGGAGTCCGATTGGAACGTTCTAGGACTCTTTGGAAAGCATATTAAGTCTACTTTCCAATGGATCTATGTTTGTTCCCATATCTTATCAGATACGTTTGTAGTCGTCGTTTTAACGTCAGGACCTACTATGCTTATGGTGCTGCGTCGCCTAATTTTGGGCTATTGGCCCATGTATCAAGTTCGGTCCATTAGGGACATGTCCTAGGGTTGGAGGACGACCCCAGCACCTCCTTGGTCGTCCTTCCATCTACATATATGCCTCTAGAGCCGCCACAAACAGATTGGGTTTTGTTTTTGATGTAAGTTTAGCCGCTGCTACTTCCTTGTAGACGCGTGTGTCGACTAGACCATCCGTTCTACTCGATTCAGAACCCCACCTTCATGTGTATCAGATCTGATGAGGACATCATAGGCTTGGATATGACCATGTTAACCAATTCTAAACCAAAGGTGAAACTATTCTATATGAGTCTTATTATTGATACATTTGATGAATTGGTGCTGCACCATAAAGTGTGTGTATTTTCATTTGCAGAATTACTTACATGGATCAAGGGAAGGTTTGATTGCATAACGGAAGCACGGAAGGTCAATGAAATTGATTGGGGACCAAATCTAAGTATTCCAAACGTCCTCCACCAGGCCACCACGTCACTTATAGCCCAAGGAAGGAAAGAGTCCAAGTCCAACACGTTTTGGTGTGGAATTCGGACTGCAGCAGAGTCCCAACTTGAGACGGTCACCACGACTTCATACGGAGTCCGATTGGAACGTTCTAGGACTCTTTGGAAAGCATATTAAGTCTACTTTCCAATGGATCTATGTTTGTTCCCATATCTTATCAGATACGTTTGTAGTCGTCGTTTTAACGTCAGGACCTACTATGCTTATGGTGCTGCGTCGCCTAATTTTGGGCTATTGGCCCATGTATCAAGTTCGGTCCATTAGGGACATGTCCTAGGGTTGGAGGACGACCCCAGCACCTCCTTGGTCGTCCTTCCATCTACATATATGCCTCTAGAGCCGCCACAAACAGATTGGGTTTTGTTTTTGATGTAAGTTTAGCCGCTGCTACTTCCTTGTAGACGCGTGTGTCGACTAGACCATCCATTCTACTCGATTCAGAACCCCACCTTCATGTGTATCAGATCTGAACTTTCATCTCATATTTGCAATTGAGTGCTTGTTCTTCTTGTTCTTGCTGGTTCTTCGATTGCTTGCAGGAATAACCCTAGTGGTTTGGTTGGTCGTGCTCCGCAAGATCGCGTGCAACCGCTGGAGTTGGTGTATCGGTCGCTAAGGCGCGGTCTTGGAAGGCTGTAGTCGGGCCGTGAACGTCATCTCCTTCCACCAATCGAGTTATCTCACGCCTCTCATCGAAAGATCGACCACGAACCCTAGCGGGTTCATATCAATTGGTATTCAGAGCAAGGTTTGATCGGTGAGAGATTTTAGTTTATATTATTTTCCTATAGTCCAGAAAAGCCAACAAAATAGTAGATTCAATTTTCCATAATCCCATAGACCTTTTGTGCCTTTTACTAGTACTACTTAGTTCAGGCTTGTTGAGTTTGGATTACATCGGTTGAGTCGAGTTGCTGGTCTTAGGGTTAGTCTTTTAGAGTTTCGAGTTCTTGCCACGTTTTGGTCATTGTCAATCATATACATCTTTGCTGCCATCACCACCATAAACATCTCCACTACAGCATATAAATCTCCATTGCAATAGTTTCCATCATATGCATCTTTGCTATCCATGATATTTTGTCTTAACACTGGCAAAATTTGATCTGTGCACACAAAGAAAACTCAACATTTCTAGTTCTATTCTTGTTACTCCCAGAAAAGAAAAGAGAAAAGAAAGAGAAACACATTATAAGTTGCTTTTCTGAAATCTGATTTGCAAAGATTCAGTTTTGCTCTGGTTGTGCAAAGTAAAAGAAAAGAAGAAAAAAAGAAAAGAAAAGAGAAAGAAAGAAGAGAAAGAGAAAAGAAAGAAAAGAAGAGAGAAGGAAAAGAAGGGGAGTGAATTCTTGCTATTCTTGTGCTTTGTTTCTTGCTGTACCGTGACTTCATTTGTGTCCAGGCTCGCGTCTCTAGCACGGTCTAGCCTAGGACCAGCACGGTACCACCGTTGAACGATTTCTCAGCTTGCTTTTGTGATTAATGTGGTGCTAGTACTTCCTTGTGTATTAATTTCAGCCCTCCTACAGCTCCACATATCCGATTACAGCTTGATAGGTGTTGTTGTTGCGGCACCGATACACTTTTTCCAGGGTTCCCGACTTGTTGGTTGCTGCCACCTCCTGTTTGGCTTGGTAAGAACTTGTAAGAGCTTGTTTGAATAAGTTGAAAGTGAGAGAATTATGATCACCACATCCTTGTAGTTGATAGGAGCATACATGTTATTGTGTTTGTTTCTTGTTTTCTACTAATCATGGCAGGTAATGCAGAGCATCATGAGTTCATGGCATTACACCCTCATATTCTGGATGTCATTCAACACTTGCCTTCATTTGCTGGTAAATTTGATCCTCATGCATACATTAATTGGGAGCTGAAGGTAGATAAGAAATTTGATGAGTATGATTTTTCTGAGAAGCAAATGGTTTTTGCTGCATCTAATGCTTTAACTAAGGATGCTTTGCATGAATGGAAACATCTTTGTAGGAATAACATTGTTCCGCAAACATGGAAAGAATTCAAAATGCATTTTAGAGGTGTATATATTCCTGCATATTATGTGGACCACTTGCTTGCTAAACTGGAGAAACTGAAACAGGGTAGTAGAACCGTGAAACAATACTACCATGATTTTAAAATTTGTGTCATGTTTAGTGGCTTGGATGAATCTATGGAAGATGTAATGAGTAGGTTCATGCAAGGGCTCAGTTCTGAAATTCAATGCTTGCTCACTGGTGAAACATATAACCATATATCTTGCTTATTTTGTCTTGCTTGTAAAGTTGAAAATCAGATTCTTTTATCTATGAATACTTGCAAGAATGATGTGACACATTGTAACCAGCAATTGTCCACTGTACATGTTAAAAAGGAGCAACAAATAGTGAAACTCAGTGCTCATTTGCCTTTGTCACAACCTAATTTGCTTGTTGTACCTTGTGACCAAAAAGAATTGTGTGATATTTCTCTAATTTCATCACCACAGCTAGAGATAGAGCGTCCTGTTTTTCCCCTCGTTGTCCATAACATTTTGCAGGAGGATGGGAATAAAACCATTGAGTGCATGGAGCAATTTGAGCAACTACACCCGCAGCTAAAGTGGAAAAGAATGATTATCCAGCACCCACCACATCGGAGGAGAGGAAGCAAACTAACACATTTGATGCTGCCATCACTCAATGATCACTCTCAAGAAGGGGAGCCAAGTTGGCTATTACCTAGAACATGTGCTCCAACATTGGTCAAACCGAGGACGGTTTGCTGTCAAGAAGGGGAGAATGATGAGGACATCATAGGCTTGGATATGACCATGTTAACCAATTCTAAACCAAAGGTGAAACTATTCTATATGAGTCTTATTATTGATACATTTGATGAATTGGTGCTGCACCATAAAGTGTGTGTATTTTCATTTGCAGAATTACTTACATGGATCAAGGGAAGGTTTGATTGCATAACGGAAGCACGGAAGGTCAATGAAATTGATTGGGGACCAAATCTAAGTATTCCAAACGTCCTCCACCAGGCCACCACGTCACTTATAGCCCAAGGAAGGAAAGAGTCCAAGTCCAACACGTTTTGGTGTGGAATTCGGACTGCAGCAGAGTCCCAACTTGAGACGGTCACCACGACTTCATACGGAGTCCGATTGGAACGTTCTAGGACTCTTTGGAAAGCATATTAAGTCTACTTTCCAATGGATCTATGTTTGTTCCCATATCTTATCAGATACGTTTGTAGTCGTCGTTTTAACGTCAGGACCTACTATGCTTATGGTGCTGCGTCGCCTAATTTTGGGCTATTGGCCCATGTATCAAGTTCGGTCCATTAGGGACATGTCCTAGGGTTGGAGGACGACCCCAGCACCTCCTTGGTCGTCCTTCCATCTACATATATGCCTCTAGAGCCGCCACAAACAGATTGGGTTTTGTTTTTGATGTAAGTTTAGCCGCTGCTACTTCCTTGTAGACGCGTGTGTCGACTAGACCATCCGTTCTACTCGATTCAGAACCCCACCTTCATGTGTATCAGATCTGAACTTTCATCTCATATTTGCAATTGAGTGCTTGTTCTTCTTGTTCTTGCTGGTTCTTCGATTGCTTGCAGGAATAACCCTAGTGGTTTGGTTGGTCGTGCTCCGCAAGATCGCGTGCAACCGCTGGAGTTGGTGTATCGGTCGCTAAGGCGCGGTCTTGGAAGGCTGTAGTCGGGCCGTGAACGTCATCTCCTTCCACCAATCGAGTTATCTCACGCCTCTCATCGAAAGATCGACCACGAACCCTAGCGGGTTCATATCAAAAGAAAAGAGTTTCCGTGCCTATGGTAGGTTCATAGCAAACCATGCTCCTATCATGCACCTTGGTTTCGCAATGCATCCAAACGCACCCAAACAAGGTTCCACTTTCCCCATAACACCGTGAGTTTCATGGAGTGCAAAGAAACTTGTTTTTGTGTCTATGGTAGGTTCACAGCCAACCGTGTTCATATCTTGCATCTTGGTTTCACAATGCCTATGAGTTTCATGGAGTACAAAGAAACTAGTTTTCATGCTTATGATAGGTTCGTAGCAAACCGTGCTCCTATCTTGCATCTTGGGGTCACAACACTTCCAAACGCATGCAAGCAAGGTTCCACTTTCCCCATTACACCTGTGAGTTTCATGGAGTGCAAAGAAACTAGTTTCCGTGGCTATGGTAGGCTCGTAGCAAACCAAGCTCCTATCATGCACCTTGGTTTCACAACGCATCCAGACGCATCCAAACAAGGTTCCACTTTCCCTATAACACCTATGAGTTTCATGGAGTGCAAAGAAACTAATTTTCGTGTCTATGGTAGGATCGTTGCAAACCATGTTCCTATCTTGCGTCTTAGTTTCGCAATGCATCCAAACGATGTTCCACTTTCCCCACGACACCTATGAGTTTCATGGAGTGCAAAGAGACTAGTTTTCGTCCCTATGGTCGGTTCGTAGCAAACCGTGCTCCTATCTTGCATCTTTGTTTCCCAACTCTTCCAAACGCATGCAAACGAGATTCCACTTACCCCATGACACCTATGAGTTTCATGGAGTTCAAAGAAAATAGTTTCCGTGCGTATGGTAGGTTCACAGCAAACCATGCTCCTATCATGCACCTTGCTTTCGCAATGCATCCAAACGCATCCAAACAAGGTTCCACTTTCCCCATAACACCTGTGAGTTTCATGGAGTGCCAAGAAACTAGTTTTCGTCCCTATGGTAGGTTCGTAGCAAACCGTGCTCCTATCTTGCATCTTTGTTTCCCAGCTCTTCCAAACGCATGCAAATGAGATTCCACTTACCCCATGACACCTATGAGTTTCATGGAGTTCAAAGAAAATAGTTTCCGTGCCAATGGTAGGTTCACAGCAAACCATGCTCCTATCATGCACCTTGGTTTCGCAATGCAACCAAACGCATCCAAACAAGGTTCCACTTTCCCCGTAACACCGGTGAGTTTCATGGAGTGCAAAGAAACTAGTTTTTGTGTCTATGGTAGGTTCACAGCCAACCGTGTTCATATCCTGCATCTTGGTTTCATAATACATCTAAATGAGGTTCCACTTTCCCCATGACACCTTTGAGTTTCAAGGAGTGCAAAGAAGCTAGTTTTCGTGCCTATGGTAGGTTTGTTGCAAACCGTGCTCCTATCTTGCATCTTGGTTTCACAACGCATCCAAACGAGCTTCCACTTTTCCCATTACACCTATGAGTTTCATGGAGTACAAAGAAACTAGTTTTCATGCCTATGGTAGGTTCGTAGCAAACCGTGCTCCTATCTTGCATCTTGGTGTCACAACGCTTCCAAACGCATGCAAGCAAGGTTCCACTTTCCCCATTACACCTGTGAGTTTCATGGAGTGCAAAGAAACTAGTTTCCGTGCCTATGGTAGGCTCGTAGCAAACCATGCTCCTATCATGCACCTTGGTTTCACAACGCATCCAGACGCATCCAAACAAGGTTCCACTTTCCCTATAACACCTATGAGTTTCATGGAGTGCAAAGAAACTAATTTTCGTGTCTATGGTAGGATCGTTGCAAACCGTGCTCCTATCTTGCGTCTTAGTTTCGCAATGCATCCAAACGATGTTCCACTTTCCCCATGACACCTATGAGTTTCATGGAGTGAAAAGAAACTAGTTTTCGTGTCTATGGTAGGATCGTTGCAAACCGTGTTCCTATCTTGCGTCTTAGTTACACGATGCATCCAAACAATGTTCCACTTTCCCCACGACACCTATGAGTTTCATGGAGTGCAAAGAAACTAGTTTTCGTCCCTATGGTAGGTTCGTAGCAAACCGTGCTCCTATCTTGCATCTTTGTTTCCCAACTCTTCCAAACGCATGCAAACGAGATTCCACTTACCCCATGACACCTATGAGTTTCATGGAGTTCAAAGAAAATAGTTTCCGTGCCTATGGTAGGTTCACAGCAAACCATGCTCCTATCATGCACCTTGGTTTCGCAATGCATCCAAACGCTTCCAAACAAGGTTCCACTTTCCCCATAACACCTGTGAGTTTCATGGAGTGCAAAGAAACTAGTTTTCGTCCCTATGGTAGGTTCGTAGCAAACCGTGCTCCTATCTTGCATCTTTGTTTCCCAGCTCTTCCAAACGCATGCAAATGAGATTCCACTTACCCCATGACACCTATGAGTTTCATGGAGTTCAAAGAAAATAGTTTCCGTGCCAATGGTAGGTTCACAGCAAACCATGCTCCAATCATGCACCTTGGTTTCGCAATGCAACCAAACGCATCCAAACAAGGTTCCACTTTCCCTGTAACACCGGTGAGTTTCATGGAGTGCAAAGAAACTAGTTTTTGTGTCTATGGTAGGTTCACAGCCAACCGTGTTCATATCCTGCATCTTGGTTTCACAATACATCTAAATGAGGTTCCACTTTCCCCACGACACCTTTGAGTTTCAAGGAGTGCAAAGAAGCTAGTTTTCGTGCCTATGGTAGGTTTGTTGCAAACCGTGCTCCTATCTTGCATCTTGGTTTCACAACGCATCCAAACGAGCTTCCACTTTTCCCATTACACCTATGAGTTTCATGGAGTACAAAGAAACTAGTTTTCATGCCTATGGTAGGTTCGTAGCAAACCGTGCTCCTATCTTGCATCTTGGTGTCACAACGCTTCCAAACGCATGCAAGCAAGGTTCCACTTTCCCCATTACACCTGTGAGTTTCATAGAGTGCAAAGAAACTAGTTTTTGTGTCTATGGTTGGTTCACAGCCAACGGTGTTCATATCTTGCATCTTGGTTTCACAATGCATCCAAACGAGGTTCCACTTTCCCCACGACACCTAGAGTTTCATGGTGTGCAAAGAAATTAGTTTTCGTCCCTGTGGTAGGTTTGTAGCAAACCGTGCTCCTATCTTGCATCTTGGTTTCACAACGTATCCAAACGCATGCTAACGAGATTCCACTTACCCCATGACACCTATGAGTTTCATGGAGTTCAAAGAAACTAGTTTCCGTGCCTATGGTAAGTTCATAGCAAACCATGCTCCTATCATGCACCTTGGTTTCGCAATGCATCCAAACAAGGTTCCACTTTCCACATAACACCTGTGAGTTTCATGGAGTGCAAAGAAACTAGTTTTTGTGTCTATGGTAGGTTCACAGCCAACCGTGTTCATATCTTGCATCTTGGTTTCACAATGCATCCAAATGAGGTTCCACTTTCCCCACGACACCTATGAGTTTCATTGAGTGCAAGGAAGCTAGTTTTCGTGCCTATGGTTGGGTTGTTGCAAACCGTGCTCCTATCTTGCATCTTGGTTTCACAACGCATCCAAACGAGGTTCCTCTTTTCCCATTACACCTATGAGTTTCATGGAGTACAAAGAAACTAGTTTTCATGCCTATGGTAGGTTCGTAGCAAACCGTGCTCCTATCTTGCATCTTGGTGTCACAACGCTTCCAAACGCATGCAAGCAAGGTTCCACTTTTCCCATTACACCTGTGAGTTTCATGGAGTGCAAAGAAACTAGTTTCCGTGCCTATGGTAGGCTCGTAGCAAACCATGCTCCTATCATGCACCTTGGTTTCACAACGCATCCAGACGCATCCAAACAAGGTTCCACTTTCCCTATAACACCTATGAGTTTCATGGAGTGCAAAGAAACTAATTTTCGTGTCTATGGTAGGATCGTTTCAAACCGTGCTCCTATCTTGCGTCTTAGTTTCGCAATGCATCCAAACGATGTTCCACTTTCCCCATGACACCTATGAGTTTCATGGAGTGAAAAGAAACTAGTTTTCGTGTCTATGGTAGGATCGTTGCAAACCGTGTTCCTATCTTGCGTCTTAGTTACACGATGCATCCAAACAATGTTCCACTTTCCCCACGACACCTATGAGTTTCATGGAGTGCAAAGAAACTAGTTTTCGTCCCTGTGGTAGGTTCGTAGCAAACCGTGCTCCTATCTTGCATCTTTGTTTCCCAACTCTTCCAAACGCATGCAAACGAGATTCCACTTACCCCATGACACCTATGAGTTTCATGGAGTTCAAAGAAAATAGTTTCCGTGCCTATGGTAGGTTCACAGCAAACCATGCTCCTATCATGCACCTTGGTTTCGCAATGCATCCAAACGCTTCCAAACAAGGTTCCACTTTCCCCATAACACCTGTGAGTTTCATGGAGTGCAAAGAAACTAGTTTTCGTCCCTATGGTAGGTTCGTAGCAAACCGTGCTCCTATCTTGCATCTTTGTTTCCCAGCTCTTCCAAACGCATGCAAATGAGATTCCACTTACCCCATGACACCTATGAGTTTCATGGAGTTCAAAGAAAATAGTTTCCGTGCCAATGGTAGGTTCACAGCAAACCATGCTCCAATCATGCACCTTGGTTTCGCAATGCAACCAAACGCATCCAAACAAGGTTCCACTTTCCCTGTAACACCGGTGAGTTTCATGGAGTGCAAAGAAACTAGTTTTTGTGTCTATGGTAGGTTCACAGCCAACCGTGTTCATATCCTGCATCTTGGTTTCACAATACATCTAAATGAGGTTCCACTTTCCCCACGACACCTTTGAGTTTCAAGGAGTGCAAAGAAGCTAGTTTTCGTGCCTATGGTAGGTTTGTTGCAAACCGTGCTCCTATCTTGCATCTTGGTTTCACAACGCATCCAAACGAGCTTCCACTTTTCCCATTACACCTATGAGTTTCATGGAGTACAAAGAAACTAGTTTTCATGCCTATGGTAGGTTCGTAGCAAACCGTGCTCCTATCTTGCATCTTGGTGTCACAACGCTTCCAAACGCATGCAAGCAAGGTTCCACTTTCCCCATTACACCTGTGAGTTTCATGGAGTGCAAAGAAACTAGTTTCCGTGCCTATGGTAGGCTCGTAGCAAACCATGCTCCTATCATCCACCTTGGTTTCACAATGCATCCAGACGCATCCAAACAAGGTTCCACTTTCCCTATAACACCTATGAGTTTCATGGAGTGCAAAGAAACTAATTTTCGTGTCTATGGTAGGATCGTTGCAAACCGTGTTCCTATCTTGCGTCTTAGTTTCGCAATGCATCCAAACAAGGTCCCACTTTCCCCATAACACCTGTGAGTTTCAAGGAGTGCAAAGAAACAAGTTTTTGTGTCTTTTGTAGGTTCAGAACCAACGGTGTTCATATCTTGCATCTTGGTTTCACAAAGCATCCAAACGAGGTTCCACTTTCCCCACGACACCTTGAGTTTCATGGTGTGCAAAGAAGCTAGTTTTCGTCCCTATGGTAGGTTTGTAGCAAACCGTGCTCCTATCTTGCATCTTGGTTTCACATCGTATCCAAACGCATGCAAACGAGATTCCACTTACCCCATGACACCTATGAGTTTCATGGAGTTCAAAGAAACTAGTTTCTGTGCCTATGGTAGGTTCATAGCAAACCATGCTCCTATCATGCACCTTGGTTTCGCAATGCATCCAAACGCATCCAAACAAGGTTCCACTTTCCACATAACACCTGTGAGTTTCATGGAGTGCAAAGAAACTAGTTTTTGTGTCTATGGTAGGTTCACAGCCAACCGTGTTCATATCTTGCATCTTGGTTTCACAATGCATCCAAATGAGGTTCCACTTTCCCCACGACACCTATGAGTTTCATGGAGTGCAAAGAAGCTAGTTTTCGTGCCTATGGTTGGTTTGTTGCAAACCGTGGTCCTATCTTGCATCTTGGTTTCACAACACATCCAAACGAGGTTCCTCTTTTCCCATTACACCTATGTGTTTCATGGAGTGCAAAGAAACTAGTTTTCATGCCTATGGTAGGTTCGTAGCAAACCGTGCTCCTATCTTGCATCTTGGTGTCACAACGCTTCCAAACGCATGCGAACAAGGTTCCACTTTCCCCATTACACCTATGAGTTTCATGGAGTGCAAAGAAACTAGTTTCCGTGCCTATGGTAGGCTCGTAACAAACCATGCTCCTATCATCCACCTTGGTTTCACAATGCATCCAGACGCATCCAAACAAGGTTCCACTTTCCCTATAACACCTATGAGTTTCATGGAGTGCAAAGAAACTAATTTTCGTGTCTATGGTAGGATCGTTGCAAACCGTGTTCCTATCTTACGTCTTAGTTTCGCAATGCATCCAAACAATGTTCCAGTTTCCCCATGACTCCTATGAGTTTCATCAGGTGCAAAGAAACTAGTTTTTCTGTCGATGGTAGGATCGTTGCAAACCGTGTTCCTATCTTGCGTCTTGGTTTCACAATGCATCCAAACAATGTTCCACATTCCCCACGACACCTATGAGAGTGCAAAGAAACTAGTTTTCGTCCCTATGGTAGGTTCGTAGCAAACCGTGCTCCTATCTTGCATCTTGGTTTCCCAACTCTTCCAAACGCATGCAAATGAGATTCCACTAACCCCATGACACCTATGAGTTTCATGGAGTTCAAAGAAAATAGTTTCCGTGCCTATGGTAGGTTCATAACAAACCATGCTCCTATCGTGCACCTTGGTTTCGCAATGCATCCAAACGCATCGAAACAAGGTTCCACTTTCCCCATAACACCTGTGAGTTTCATGGACTGCAAAGAAACTAGTTTTTGTGTCTATGGTAGGTTCACAGCCAACTATGTTCATATCTTGCATCTTGGTTTCACAATGCATCCAAATGAGGTTCCACTTTCCCCACAACACCTATGAGTTTCATGGAATGCAAAGAAGCTAGTTTTCGTGCCTATGGTAGGTTTGTTGCAAACCGTGCACCTATCTTGCATCTTGGTTTCACAACACATCCAAACGAGGTTCCTCTTTTCCCATTACACCTATGTGTTTCATGGAGTACAAAGAAACTAGTTTTCATGCCTATGGTAGGTTCATAGCAAACCGTGCTCCTATCTTGTATCTTGGTGTCACAACGCTTCCAAATGCATGCGAACAAGGTTCCACTTTCCCCATTACACCTATGAGTTTCATGGAGTGCAAAGAAACTAGTTTCCGTGTCTATGGTAGGCTCGTAGCAAACCATGCTCCTATCATCCACCTTTGTTTCACAATGCGTCCAGACGCATCCAAACAAGGTTCCACTTTCCCTATAACACCTATGAGTTTCATGGAGTGCAAAGAAGCTAATTTTCGTGTCTATGGTAGGATCGTTGCAAACCGTGTTCCTATCTTACGTCTTAGTTTCGCAATGCATCCAAACAATGTTCCAGTTTCCCCATGACACCTATGAGTTTCATGGAGTGCAAAGAAACTAGTTTTTGTGTCTATGGTAGGATCGTTGCAAACCGTGTTCCTATCTTGCGTCTTAGTTTCACAATGCATCCAAACAATGTTCCACATTCCCCACGACACCTATGAGTTTCATGGAGTGCAAAGAAACTAGTTTTCGTCCCTATGGTAGGTTCGTAGCAAACCGTGCTCCTATCTTGCATCTTGGTTTCCCAACTCTTCCAAACGCATGCAAACGAGATTCCACTAACCCCATGACACCTATGAGTTTCATGGAGTTCAAAGAAAATAGTTTCCGTGCCTATGGTAGGTTCATAGCGAACCATGCTCCTATCGTGCACCTTGGTTTCGCAATGCATCCAAACGCATCGAAACAAGGTTCCACTTTCCCCATAACACCTGTGAGTTTCATGGACTGCAAAGAAACTAGTTTTTGTGTCTATGGTAGGTTCACAGCCAACTATGTTCGTATCTTGCATCTTGGTTTCACAATGCATCCAAATGAGGTTCCACTTTCCCCACAACACCTATGAGTTTCATGGAATGCAAAGAAGCTAGTTTTCGTGCCTATGGTAGGTTTGTTGCAAACCGTGCTCCTATCTTGCATCTTGGTTTCACAACACATCCAAACGAGGTTCCACTTTTCCCATTACACCTATGTGTTTCGTGGAGTACAAAGAAACTAGTTTTCATGCCTATGGTAGGTTCGTAGCAAACCGTGCTCCTATTTTGCATCTTGGTGTCACAACGCTTCCAAACGCATGCGAACAAGGTTCCACTTTCCCCATTACACCTATGAGTTTCATGGAGCGCAAAGAAACTAGTTTCCGTGCCTATGGTAGGCTCATAGCAAACCATGCTCCTATCATGCACCTTGGTTTCACAATGCATCTAGACGCATCCAAAAAAGGTTCCACTTTCCCTACAACACCTATGAGTTTCATGGAGTGCAAAGAAACTAATTTTCGTGTCTATGGTAGGATCGTTGCAAACCGTGTTCCTATCTTACGTCTTAGTTTCGCAATGCATCCAAACAATGTTCCAGTTTCCCCATGACACCTATGAGTTTCATCGGGTGCAAAGAAACTAGTTTTTGTGTCTATGGTAGGATCGTTGCAAACCGTGTTCCTATCTTGCGTCTTAGTTTCACAATGCATCCAAACAATGTTCCACATTCCCCACGACACCTATGAGTTTCATGGAGTGCAAAGAAACTAGTTTTCGTCCCTATGGTAGATTCGTAGCAAACCGTGCTCCGATCTTGCATCTTGGTTTCCCAACTCTTCCAAACGCATGCAAACGAGATTCCACTAACCCCATGACACCCATGAGTTTCATGGAGTTCAAAGAAAATAGTTTCCGTGCCTATTTGCAGGTTCATAGCAAACCATGCTCCTATCGTGCACCTTGGTTTCGCAATGCATCCAAACGCATCGAAACAAGGTTCCACTTTCCCCATAACACCTGTGAGTTTCATGGACTGCAAAGAAACTAGTTTTTGTGTCTATGGTAGGTTCACAGCCAACTATGTTCATATCTTGCATCTTGGTTTCAGAATGCATCCAAATGAGGTTCCACTTTCCCCACAACACCTATGAGTTTCATGGAATGCAAAGTAGCTAGTTTTCGTGCCTATGGTAGGTTTGTTGCAAACCGTGCTCCTATCTTGCATCTTGGTTTCACAACACATCCAAACGAGGTTCCTCTTTCCCCATTACACCTATGTGTTTCGTGGAGTACAAAGAAACTAGTTTTCATGCCTATGGTAGGTTCGTAGCAAACCGTGCTCCTATTTTGCATCTTGGTGTCACAACGCTTCCAAACGCATGCGAACAAGGTTCCACTTTCCCCATTACACCTATGAGTTTCATGGAGTGCAAAGAAACTAGTTTCCGTGCCTATGGTAGGCTCATAGCAAACCATGCTCCTATCATGCACCTTGGTTTCACAATGCATCTAGACGCATCCAAAAAAGGTTCCACTTTCCCGACAACACCTATGAGTTTCATGGAGTGCAAAGAAACTAATTTTCGTGTCTATGGTAGGATCGTTGCAAACCGTGTTCCTATCTTACGTCCTAGTTTCGCAATGCATCCAAACAATGTTCCAGTTTCCCCATGACACCTATGAGTTTCATCGGGTGCAAAGAAACTAGTTTTTGTGTCTATGGTAGGATCGTTGCAAACCGTGTTCCTATCTTGCGTCTTAGTTTCACAATGCATCCAAACAATGTTCCACATTCCCCACGACACCTATGAGTTTCATGGGGTGCAAAGAAACTAGTTTTCGTCCCTATGGTAGGTTCGTAGCAAACCGTGCTCCGATCTTGCATCTTGGTTTCCCAACTCTTCCAAACGCATGCAAACGAGATTCCACTAACCCCATGACACCCATGAGTTTCATGGAGTTCAAAGAAAATAGTTTCCGTGCCTATGGTAGGTTCATAGCAAACCATGCTCCTATCGTGCACCTTGGTTTCGCAATGCATCCAAACGCATCGAAACAAGGTTCCACTTTCCCCATAACACCTGTGAGTTTCATGGACTGCAAAGAAACTAGTTTTTGTGTCTATGGTAGGTTCACAGCCAACAATGTTCATATCTTGCATCTTGGTTTCACAATGCATCCAAATGAGGTTCCACTTTCCCCACAATACCTATGAGTTTCATGGAATGCAAAACAGCTAGTTTTCGTGCCTATGGTAGGTTTGTTGCAAACCGTGCTCCTATCTTGCATCTTGGTTTCACAACACATCCAAACGAGGTTCCTCTTTTCCCATTACACCTATGTGTTTCATGGAGTACAAAGAAACTAGTTTTCATGCCTATGGTAGGTTCGTAGCAAACCGTGCTCCTATCTTGCATCTTGGTGTCACAACGCTTCCAAACGCATGCGAACAAGGTTCCACTTTCCCCATTACACCTATGAGTTTCATGGAGTGCAAAGAAACTAGTTTCCGTTCCTATGGTAGGCTCGTAGCAAACCATGCTCCTATCATCCACCTTTGTTTCACAATGCATCCAGACGCATCCAAACAAGGTTCCACTTTCCCTATAACACCTATGAGTTTCATAGAGTGCAAAGAAGCTAATTTTCGTGTCTATGGTAGGATCATTGCAAACCGTGTTCCTATCTTACGTCTTAGTTTCACAATGCATGCAAACAATGTTCCAGTTTCCCTATGACACCTATGAGTTTCATCGGGTGCAAAGAAACTAGTTTTTGTGTCTATGGTAGGATCGTTGCAAACCGTGTTCCTATCTTGCGTCTTAGTTTCACAATGCATCCAAACAATGTTCCACATTCCCCACGACACCTATGAGTTTCATGGAGTGCAAAGAAACTAGTTTTCGTCCCTATGGTAGGTTCGTAGCAAACCATGCTCCTATCTTGCATCTTGGTTTCCCAACTCTTCCAAACGCATGCAAACGAGATTCCACTAACCCCATGACACCTATGAGTTTCATGGAGTTCAAAGAAAATAGTTTCCGTGCCTATGGTAGGTTGATAGCAAACCATGCTCCTATCATGCACCTTGGTTTCGCAATGCATCCAAACGCATCCAAACAAGGTTCCACTTTCCCCATAACACCTGTGAGTTTCATGGACTGCAAAGAAACTAGTTTTTGTGTCTATGGTAGGTTCACAGCCAACTATGTTCATATCTTGCATCTTGGTTTCACAATGCATCCAAACGAGGTTCCACTTTCCCCACGACACCTTGAGTTTCATGGAGTGCAAAGAAACTAGTTTTCGTCCCTATGGTAGGTTCGGAGCAAACCGTGCTCCTATCTTGCATCCTGGTTTCACAACGCATCCAAACGCATGCAAACGAGATTCCACTTACCCCATGACACCTATGAGTTTCATGGAGTTCAAAGAAACTAGTTTCCGTGCCTATGGTAGGTTCATAGCAAACCATGCTCCTATCATGCACCTTGGTTTCGCAATGCATCCAAACGCATCCAAACAAGGTTCCACTTTCCACATAACACCTGTGAGTTTCATCGAGTGCAAAGAAACTAGTTTTTGTGTCTATGGTAGGTTTACTGCCAACCGTGTTCATATCTTGCATCTTGGTTTCACAATGCATCCAAATGAGGTTCCAGTTTCCCCATTACACCTATGAGTTTCATGGAGTGCAAAGAAACTAGTTTTCGTGCCTATGGTAGGTTTATTGCAAACCGTGCTCCTATCTTGCATCTTGGTTTCACAACGCATCCAAACGAGGTTCCTCTTTTCCCATTACACCTATGAGTTTCATGGAGTACAAAGAAACTAGTTTTTGTGTCTATGGTAGGTTCACAGCCAACCGTGTTCATATCTTGCATCTTGGTTTCACAATGCATCCAAATGAGGTTCCATTTTCCCCACGACACCTTGAGTTTCATGGAGTGCAAAGAAACTAGTTTTCGTCCCTATGGTAGGTTCGGAGCAAACCGTGCTCCTATCTTGCATCTTGGTTTCACAACGCATCCAAACGCATGCAAACGAGATTCCACTTACCCCATGACACCTATGAGTTTCATGGAGTTCAAAGAAACTAGTTTCCGTGCCTATGGTAGGTTCATAGCAAACCATGCTCCTATCATGCACCTTGGTTTCGCAATGCGTCCAAACGCATCCAAACAAGCTTCCACTTTCCACATAACACCTGTGAGTTTCATCGAGTGCAAAGAAACTAGTTTTTGTGTCTATGGTAGGTTTACTGCCAACCATGTTCATATCTTGCATCTTGGTTTCACAATGCATCCAAATGCGGTTCCACTTTCCCCATTACACCTATGAGTTTCATGGAGTGCAAAGAAACTAGTTTTCGTGCCTATGGTAGGTTTGTTCCAAACCTTGCTCCTATCTTGCATCTTGGTTTCACAACGCATCCAAACGAGGTTCCTCTTTTCCCATTACACCTATGAGTTTCATGGAGTACAAAGAAACTAGTTTTCGTGCCTATGGTAGGTTCGTAGCAAATCGTGCTCCTATCTTGCATCTTGGTTTCACAACGCTTCCAAACGCATGCAAACGAGGTTCCACTTTCCCCATTACACATATGAGTTTCATGGAGCGCAAAGAAACTAGTTTCCGTGCCTATGGTAGACTCGTAGCAAACCATGCTCCTATCATGCACCTTGGTTTCACAACGCATCCAGACGCATCCAAACAAGGTTTCACTTTCCCTATATCACCTATGAGTTTCATGGAGTGCAAAGAAACTAATTTTCGTGTCTATGGTAGGATCGTTGCAAACCGTGTTCCTATCTTGCGTCTTAGTTTCGTAATGCATCCAAACGATGTTCCACTTTTCCCATGGCACCTATGAATTTCATGGAGTGCAAAGAAACTAGTTTTCGTGCCTGTGGTAGGTTCGTAGCAAACCGTGCTCCTATCTTGCATCTTGGTTTTCAAACGGATCCAAATGCATGCAAACGGGATTCCACTTACCCCATGACACCTATGAGTTTCATGGAGTTCAAAGAAACTAGTTTTCGTGCCTATGGTAGGTTCATAGAAAACCATGCGCCTTGGTTTTGCAATGCATACAAACGCATCCAAACAAGGTTCCACTTTTCCCATAACACCTGTGAGTTTCATGGAGTGCAACGAAACTAGTTTTTGTGTCTATGGTAGGTTCACAGCCAACCGTGTTCATATCTTGCATCTTGGTTTTGACAACGCATCCAAACGCATACAATCGAGGTTCCACTTTCCCCATTACACCAATGAATTTCATGGAGTACAAAGAAACTAGTTTCCCTGCCTATGGTAGGCTCGTAGCAAACCGTGCTCCTATCATGCACCATGGTTTCACAACGCATCCAAACGCATCCAAACAAGGTTGCACTTTCCCTATAACACCTATCAGTTTCATGGAGCGCAAAGAAACTAGTTTTCGTATCTATGGTAGGATCGTTGCAAACCGTGTTGATGAGGACATCAACACCGATCATACATCCACGCCGTCCACGTCGGCACCTGCTGGTCCTATTACTCGTACTCGTGCTCAAAAACTTAATCATCAAGTGAGTTCCTTCTTGAGCTATTGTCCATCCTGTTTAGATCTTGGAGACACGTGCACTCTTGTTTTAATTAGGAATCAAGGAGAAGACCGAAAGGGAAAAGGACTCGCGTAGGTTGGATTCGGACTGCAGCACACCTCCAACTTGCGACGGTCGCCACGGTTACATACGGAGTGGGATTGGGGTGATTCTGGACTTGTTGGAAACTAATCAAGTCTATTTTCATACGGATCTGACCACGTACTCATACCTGCTCAGAAGCGGCGTCAACAGTCCAAAAATCACCGAGAGGTCTATTCTGTCCAAGGTGCTGCGCCACCTTAAGTTAGCCCAATGGGCTTGTATCGTTTAGAATCCAGTAGGGACGCGTCCTAGGGTTGGAGCACGACCCAAACTCTCTTGTGGTCGTCCTCCACACGTCATATACCCCTTAGGAACACTTGGGTTTTGTTTAGATCAAGTTTAGCCATCGCTACTTGCTTGTAGGCGCGCGTGCTGATCCAGTCGCCCGTCTCCTTGTCTTCGGAACCCCACTCATAATAAGATTCAGTGTGAAACCTTCAATTTCATCTTGCAATTTCAGTGCTTGTTTCCTCGTTCTTGCTAGTTCTTCGATTGCTTGCAGGATGGGAGCCCTAGGATCTGGTTGTCATGCTCTACAAGATCGTGACGGCCTTTGGAAGTGGTGTATCGGTCGCTAAGGCATGGTCTTGGAAGGCTGTAGTCGGGCCGTGAACGTCATCTCCATCCACCAATCGAGTTATCTCACGCCTCTCATCGAAAGATCGACCACAAACCCTTGCGGGTTCATATCAATTGGTAATCAGAGCAAGGTTTATCGGTGAGAGACTTCCAATCCTTCACTGTTTTATTTTTCCTATAGTCCAGAAAAGCCAAAAAAATAGTAGATTAGTTTCCTGCAATCCTATAGACCTTTGAGCTGTGGCTAGTGCTACCTAGTTAGGGCTTGTTGAATATTCGGTTGCATCGGGTGTGTCGGATTGCTGGTCTTAGTTTATTCCCTTAGAGTTTCGAGTTCTTGTCACTTTCCTATCACAACACGCACTATCATATAGTCTCTCTGTTGGCCGAATCCAAGTAGGGTTTGAAGTTTGAATCGGACAAGGAATCGGCTGTTCCTCTCTGTTGGCCGAATCCAACTAGGTTTTCAAGTTTGAGTCGGATCAAGGAATCGGTTATTCCTCGCTGTTGGCCAAGTCCGAGTAGAATTGGAAGTTCCAATCGGACGAGGAATCAGTTCACCCTGTGCTACAAATATCAAAGTAACCACGCAGCAAGTATTCATATCTAAACGAGTAGCTTACTCTAGAGAGAGAGAGAGAGAGAGAGAGAGAGAGTGTTCTGAGTTACTCTTTTTTTTACCGGAATACCCCTGCCTTTGGGAAAAAGTGTGTGTGCTGAGTTACTCTTTAGGAGTGTTCTTGTTCATATAATCAGTTTTGAGTGCCCCCTGAAAAAAAAATATTCAAAAAAAAAGCAAAAAAAAAAAAAGAGAAAGAAGCAAAAGAAAAGAAGAGAAAGGGGCTGATCTTGGAGATTTTTCGTTCACTTCGGGTGGTGTGTTGTGCTCTCCTTTGTGTCCAGGCTCGCGTCTCTAGCACGGTCTAGGCTAGGACCAGCATAGTATCACCGGTTGAACGATTATTCAGCTTGCTTTTTGTAACTAACGTGGTGCTAGTTCGTTCCTTGTTTCAGCCCACCTATAGCTCCACATATTCTACAGCTTGATAGGTCTCGTGCTGCGGCACCGATACACTTCATCCATTGCTACAGACTTGTTGGCAGACGACCCCTCCTGTCGAGCAAGGTAAGAACTGGTAAGAACTTGTGTAACAGGTGGAGAGTGAGCGACTTGCTATAGCTACATCCTAGTAGTTGTAGGGCTTTTATTTCTTCACTTGTCTTCTTGTTGTCTTTGTCTTTGAACCATGCCAGGGTCCGACGAAGATAACCAAATTCCACATTCGCCTCGCACAAAGGGCATCATACAACATTTTGAAAGAAAAGTGAAGCTGCACACGGAGGGACTTGATAATGACTTGCAGGTGACAAATGACAAACTTGGGCAGTTGGAGGCTACGCAGATTGCCGCAAACAACAAGCTTGCAGGTTTGGAGAAGTCCATTGCTAGTGTGGACAAAAGCCTTGCTGCTCTGCTGAGGCGTTTTGATGACCTCCACAACGATGATAAAGACAAGCATAAAGAAGAAAAGAAGGAGGAAGATCGAGAGGATGGTAGTTATGATGAAGAATACACAGGTGATACTGAACATGATGATCGAGACACTCGTGATCGACGTTGCCTACGTCACAACCGTAGAGGTATGGGTGGCCGCCGCCGACGCGAGGTACACAATAATGATGATGCTTTCAGTAAGATTAAATTTAAAATACCTCATTTTGATGGTAAATTGACCCTGATGCATACATTACTTGGGAGATTGCTGTTGATCAAAAGTTTGCATGCCATGAATTTCCTGGGAACACACGTGTTAGGGCTGCTACTAGTGAGTTCACAGATTTTGCTTCTGTTTGGTGGATCGAATATGGCAAGAAAAATCCTAATAACATACCTAAAACTTGGGATGCGCTGAAACGAGCCATGAGAGCTAGATTTGTTCCATCTTACTATGCCCGTGATATGATAAATAAGTTGCAGCAATTGAGACAAGGTTCTAAAAGTGTAGAAGAATACTATCAGGAATTACAAACGGGTATGTTGCGTTGTAAATTAGAGGAGGATGAGGAACCTGCTATGGCCAGATTTTTAGGCGGGTTAAATCGGGAAATTCAGGATATCCTCGCTTACAAAGAATACAATAACGTAACCAAACTGTTTCATCTTGCTTGTAAAGCTGAACGGGAAGTGCAGGGACGACGTGCTAGCGCAAGGACTAATGTTTCTGCAGGGAAAGCTAGTTCATGGCAGCAGCGCACGTCTACAACTCCGTCTACACGTACTCCTACGCCATCATCTAGTGACAAGACTCGAACTGCCTCCACCAATTTAGTAGCGAAGACAGCGCAAAAGCCGGCTGCGAGTACTTCATCCATGGCATCGACAGGTAGAACAAGCAACATACAATGTCATCGGTGCAAGGGATATGGCCATGTGATGTGTGACTGCCCAAACAAGCGTGTTATGATTGTCAAAGATGATGGTGAGTGTTCATCTGCTAGTGACTTTGATGAAGATACACTTGCATTGCTTGCGGCTGACTATGCAGGTAGTGAGGAACACATAGAAGAACACATTAATGCAGGTGACGCGAAGCACTATGAGAGTTTGATTGTACAGCGAGTGCTTAGTGCACAAATGGAGAAGGCAGAGCAAAATCAGCGACACACTTTATTCCAAACAAAGTGTGTCATCAAGGAGTGTTCGTGCCGCATGATCATTGATGGAGGTAGCTGCAACAACTTGGCAAGCAGCGACATGGTACAGAAGCTCGCCCTCACCACCAAACCACACCCCCATCCCTACTACATCCAATGGCTGAACAACAGTGGTAAGGCAAAGGTAACGAGACTTGTGCGAATCGATTTTGCCATCGGATCATACAAAGATATTGTTGAATGTGATGTTGTGCCTATGCAAGCTTGCAATATTCTGCTAGGTAGACCATGGCAATTTGATAGAGATTCGATGCATCATGGTAGATCAAATCAATATTCGTTTCTATACCATGATCGAAAAATTGTGTTGCATCCTATGTCTCCTGAAGCTATTACGCAATCTGATGTTACTAAGGCTTGCAAAAGCAAAGAGCGAGAGCAATAAAAATGACAAATCTGTTGTTGATGACAAAGATGAGATAAAATTGAAAGGATGTTGTATGCTTGCTACAAAATCTGATATTAATGAGTTCAATGCATCCACCTCTGTTGCTTATGCTTTGGTATGCAAGGATGCTTTGATTTCATTTGAGGATATGCAACGTTCTTTGCCCCCTGCTGTTGCTAACATTTTGCAGGAGTATTCTGATGTGTTCCCCAGTGAGATACCAGCGGGGCTGCCACCAATACGCGGGATTGAGCACCAAATTGATCTTATCCCTGGTGCATCTTTGCCAAACCGTGCGCCATACAGGACCAATCCGGAAGAAACGAAGGAAATTCAGCGACAAGTGCAAGAACTACTAGACAAAGGTTATGTGCGTGAGTCTCTTAGTCCTTGTGCTGTTCCAGTGATTTTAGTGCCTAAGAAAGATGGAACATGGCGTATGTGTGTTGATTGTAGGGCTATTAATAATATCACCATTCGATATCGACACCCTATTCCACGATTAGATGATATGCTTGATGAATTGAGTGGTGCTGTTGTGTTTTCAAAGGTTGATTTACGTAGTGGGTACCACCAGATTCGTATGAAATTGGGAGATGAATGGAAAACTGCTTTCAAAACTAAGTTCGGTCTATATGAGTGGTTAGTCATGCCTTTTGGGTTAACTAATGCACCTAGTACTTTCATGAGATTAATGAACGAGGTTTTGCGTGCTTTCATTGGGAAATTTGTTGTTGTCTACTTTGATGATATACTGATTTATAGCAAATCCATGGATGAACACCTTGATCACTTACGTGCTGTTTTCAATGCTCATGCACGTTTGTTTGGTAACCTTGAGAAGTGCACTTTCTGCACCGATCGAATATCGTTTCTTGGCTATGTTGTCACTCCATAGGGAATTGAGGTTGATAAAGCCAAGGTGGAAGCTATACAAGGATGGCCTGTACCCACGACGGTCACACAAGTGCGGAGTTTCCTAGGACTTGCTGGTTTCTATCGCCGTTTTGTGAAGGACTTCAGCACCATTGTTGCACCATTGAATGAGCTTACAAAGAAGGGAGTGCCCTTTTCTTGGGGCAAAGCACAAGAGCACGCCTTCCATGTGCTGAAAGATAAGTTAACACATGCACCTCTACTCCAACTCCCTAATTTTAATAAGACTTTCGAGCTTGAATGTGATGCGAGTGGAATTGGATTGGGTGGTGTTTTGTTACAAGAAGGCAAACCTGTTGCATACTTTAGTGAGAAATTGAGCGGGCCTATTCTTAATTATTCTACATATGATAAGGAATTATATGCTCTAGTGCGGACATTAGAAACATGGCAGCATTATTTGTGGCCCAAAGAATTTGTTATACATTCTGATCATGAATCTTTGAAGCATATTCGTAGTCAAGGAAAACTGAATCGTAGACATGCAAAATAGGTTGAATTTATTGAATCTTTTCCTTATGTTATCAAACACAAGAAAGGGAAGGATAATATCATTGCAGATGCATTGTCTAGGAGATATACTTTGCTGAATCAACTTGATTACAAGATCTTTGGGTTAGAAACAATTAAAGACCGATATGCTCATGATGCTGATTTTAAAGAAGTACTGCTGCATTGTAAAGATGGGAAAACGTGGAACAAATTCATCGTCAATGATGGGTTTGTGTTTAGAGCTAACAAGCTATGCATTCCAGCTAGCTCCGTTCGCTTGTTGTTGCTGCAGGAAGCGCATGGAGGTGGCTTGATGGGGCATTTTGGAGCGAAGAAGACGGAGGACATTCTTGCTGGTCATTTCTTTTGGCCAAAGATGCGACGAGACGTGGAGAGATTTGTTGCTCGCTGCACAACATGTCAAAAGGCTAAGTCCCGGTTGAATCCACACGGTTTGTATATGCCTCTTCCTGTTCCTAGTGCTCCTTGGGAGGATATTTCTATGAATTTTGTGTTGGGATTGCCACGCACTAGGAAAGGGCGAGATAGTGTTTTTGTGGCTGTGGATCGATTCTCTAAAATGGCACATTTCATACCATGTCATAAAACTGATGATGCTACAAATATTGCTGATTTGTTCTTTCGAGAAGTTGTTCGCTTGCATGGTGTGCCAAATACAATTGTTTCTGATCGTGATGCTAAATTTCTTAGCCATTTTTGGAGAACTTTATGGGCTAAATTGGGGACTAAGCTTTTATTTTCCACCACTTGTCACCCCCAAACTGATGGTCAAACTGAAGTTGTGAATAGAACTTTGTCTACTATGTTAAGGGCTGTTTTAAACAAGAATATTAAGATGTGGGAAGATTGTTTGCCTCATGTTGAGTTTGCTTATAATCGTTCACTGCATTCTACTACGAAGATGTGTCCCTTTGAGATTGTTTATGGCTTGTTACCACGTGCTCCTATTGATTTAATGCCATTGCCAAGTTCTGAAAAGTTGAATTTTGATGCTAAGCAACGTGCTGAATTGATGCTAAAACTACATGAAACCACTAAAGAAAACATAGAGCGCATGAATGCTAAGTACAAATTTGCTGGAGATAAAAGTAGAAGGGAATTGATTCTTGAACCTGCAGATTTGGTTTGGTTGCATTTGCGAAAGGATAGGTTTCCTGAATTAAGAAAATCTAAATTGATGCCTAGAGCGGATGGTCCTTTTAAAGTGATGCAATGAATAAATGAGAACGCATATAAGCTTGATCTTCCTGCAGATTTTGGGGTTAGTCCCACATTTAACATTGCAGATTTGAAGCCTTATTTGGGTGAGGAAGATGAGCTTGAGTCGAGGACGACTCAAATTCAAGAAAGGGAGGATGATGAGGACATCAACACCGATCATACATCCACGCCGTCCACGCCGACACCTGCTGGTCCTATTACTCGTACTCGTGCTCGAAAACTTAATCATCAAGTGAGTTCCTTATTGAGCTCTTGTCCATCCTGTTTAGATCTTGGAGACACGTGCACTCATGTTTTAATTAGGAATCAAGGAGAAGACCGAAAGGGAAAAGGACTCGCGTAGGTTGGATTCGGACTGCAGCACACCTCCAACTTGCGACGGTCGCCACGGTTACATACGGAGTGGGATTGGGGTGATTCTGGACTTGTTGGAAAGCTAATCAAGTCTATTTTCATACGGATCTGACCTCGTACTCATACCTGCTCAGAAGCGGCGTCAACAGTCCAAAAATCACCGAGAGGTCTATTCTGTCCAGGGTGCTGCGCCACCTTAAGTTAGCCCAATGGGCTTGTACCGTTTAGAGTCTAGTAGGGACGCGTCCTAGGGTTGGAGCACGACCCAAACTCTCTTGTGGTCATCCTCCACACGTCATATACCCCTTAGCCGCCACCAGGAACACTTGGGTTTTGTTTAGATCAAGTTTAGCCATCGCTACTTGCTTGTAGGCGCGCGTGCTGATCCAGTCGCCCGTCTCCTTGTCTTCGGAACCCCACTCATAATAAGATTCAGTGCGAAATCTTCAATTTCATCTTGCAATTTCAGTGCTTGTTGCCTCGTTCTTGCTAGTTCTTCGATTGCTTGCAGGACGGGAGCCCTATGGGCTGGTTGTCGTGCTCCACAAGATCGTGACGGCCTTTGAAAGTGGTGTATCGGTCGCTAAGGCGCGGTCTTGGAAGGCTGTAGTCGGGCCGTGAACGTCATCTCCATCCACCAATCGAGTTATCTCACGCCTCACATCGAAAGATCGACCACAAACCCTTGCGGGTTCATATCACGTGTTCCTATCTTGCGTCTTAGTTTCATAATGCATCCAAATGATGTTCCACATTCCCCACGACACCTATGAGTTTCATGGAGTGCAAAGAAACTAGTTTTCGTCCCTATGGTAGGTTCGTAGCAAACCGTGCCCCTATCTTGCATCTTGGTTTCACAACGCATCCAAACACATGCAAACGAGATTCCACTTACCCCATAACACCTATGAGTTTCATGGAGTTCAAAGAAAATAGTTTCCGTGCCTATGGTATTTTCATAGCAATCCATGCTCCTATCATGCACGTTGGTTTCGCAATGCATCCAAACGCATCCAAACAAGGTTCCACTTTCCCCATAACACCTGTGAGTTTCATGGAGTGCAAAGAAACTAGTTTTTGTGTCTATGGTAGGTTCACAGCCAACTGTGTTCGTATCCTGCATCTCGGTTTCACAATGCATCCAAACTAGGTTCCACTTTCCCCACTGATGAGGACATCAACACCGATCATACATCCACGCCGTCCACGCCGACACCTGCTGGTCCTATTACTCGTGCTCGTGCTCAAAAACTTAATCATCAAGTGAGTTCCTTCTTGAGCTCTTGTCCATCCTGTTTAGATCTTGGAGAGACGTGCACTCTTGTTTTGATTAGGAATCAAGGAGAAGACTGAAAGGGAAAAGGACTCGCGTAGGCTGGATTCGGACTGCAGCACACCTCCTACTTGCGACGGTCGCCACGGTTACATACGGAGTCAGATTGGGGTGATTCTGGACTTGTTGGAAAGCTAATCAAGTTTACTTTCATACAGATCTGACCTCGTACTCATACCTGCTCAGAAGTGGCGTCAACAGTCCAAAAATCACCGAGAGGTCTATTCTGTCCAGGGTGCTGCGCCACCGTAAGTTAGCCCAATGGGCTTGTATGGTTTAGAGTCTAGTAGGGATGCGTCCTAGGGTTGGAGCACGACCCAAACTCTCTTGTGGTCATCCTCCACACGTCATATACCCCTTAGCCGCCACCAGGAACACTTGGGTTTTGTTTAGATCAAGTTTAGCCATTGCTACTTGCTTGTAGGCGCGCGTGCTGATCCAGTCGCCCGTCTCCTTGTCCTTGGAACCCCACTCATAATAAGATTCAGTGTGAAACCTTCAATTTCATCTTTCAATTTCAGTGCTTGTTTCCTCGTTCTTGCTAGTTCTTCGATTGCTTGCAGGACGGGAGCCCTAGGGGCTGGTTGTCATGCTCCACAAGATCGTGACGGCCTTTGGAAGTGGTGTATCGGTCACTAAGGTGTGGTCTTGGAAGGCTGTAGTCGGGCCGTGAAAGTCATCTCCATCCACCAATCGAGTTATCTCACGTCTCACATCGAAAGATCGACCACAAACCCTTGCGGGTACATATCACCCACGACACCTATGAGTTTCATGGAGTGCAAGGAAACTAGTTTTCGTGCCTACGGTAGGTTTGTTGCAAACCGTGCTCCTATCTTGCATCTTGGTTTCACAACGCATCCAAACGAGGTTCCTCTTTTCCCATGACACCTATGACTTTCATGGAGTACAAAGAAACTAGTTTCATGCCTATTGTAGGTTCGTAGCAAACCGTGCTCCTATCTAGTTTCTTGGTTTCACAACGCATCCAAACGCATGCAATCGAGGTTCTACTTTCCCCATTACACCTATGAGTTTCATGGAGTACAAAGAAACTAGTTTCCGTGCGTATGGTAGGCTCGTAGCAAACCATGCACCTATCATGCACCATGGTTTTACAACGCATCCAAACGCATCCAAACAAAGTTCCAGTTTCCCTATGACACCTATGAGTTTCATGGAGTGCAAAGAAACTAGTTTTCGTGTCTATGGTAGGATCGTTGCAAACCGTGTTCCTATCTTGCGTCTTAGTTTCACAATGCATCCAAACGATGTTCCACTCTCCCCACGACACCTATGAGTTTCATGGAGTGCAAAGAAACTAGTTTTCGTCCCTATGGTAGGTTCGTAGCAAACCGTCCTCCTATCTTGCATCTTGTTTTCTCAATGCATCCAAACGCATGCAAACGAGATTCCACTTACCACATGACACCTATGAGTTTCATGGAGTTCAAAGAAAATAGTTTCCGTGCCTATGGTAGGTTCATAGCAAACCATGCTCCTATCATGCACCTTGGTTTCGCAATGCATCCAAACGCATCCAAACAAGGCTCCACATTCCCCATAACACCTGTGAGTTTCATGGAGTGCAAAGAAACTAGTTTTTGTGTCTATGGTAGGTTCACAGCCAACCATGTTCATATCCTGCATCTTGGTTTCACAATGTATCCAAACGAGGTTCCACTTTCCCCACGACACCTATGCGTTTCATGGAGTGCAAGGAAACTAGTTTTCGTGCCTATGGTAGGTTTGTTGCAAACCGTGCTCCTATCTTCCATCTTGGTTTCCCAACGCATCCAAACGCATGCAAACGAGATTCCACTTACCCCATGACACCTATGAGTATCATGGAGTTCATAGAAAATAGTTTCCGTGCCTATTGTAGGTTCATAGCGAACCATGCTCCTATCTTGCACCATGGTTTGGCAATGCATCCAAACGCATCCAAACAAGGTTCCACTTTCCCCATAACACCTGTAAGTTTCATGGAGTGCAAAGAAACTAGTTTTTTTATCTATGGTAGGTTCACAGCCAACCATGTTCATATCCTGCATCTTGGTTTCACAATTCATCCAAACGAGGTTCCTCTTTCCCCACGACACCTATGCATTTCATGGAGTGCAAGGAAACTAGTTTTCGTGCCTATGGTACGTTTGTTGCAAAACCGTGCTCCTATCTTGCTTCTTGGTTTCACAGCGCATCCAAACAAGGTTGCTCTTTTCCCATGACACCTATGAGTTTCATGGAGTACAAAGAAACTAGTTTTCATGCTATTCTAGGTTCGTAGCAAACCGTGCTCCTATCTTGCATCTTGGTTTCACAACGCATCCAAACGCATGCAATCGAGGTTCCACTTTCCCCATTACACCTATGAGTTTCATTTGAGTACAAAGAAACTAGTTTCCGTGCCTATGGTAGGATCGTTGCATACCGTGTTCCTATCTTGCGTCTTAGTTTCACAATGCATCCAAACGATGGTCCACTTTCCCCACGACACCAATGAGTTTCATGGAGTGCAAAGAAACTAGTTTTTGTCCCTATGGTAGCTTCGAAGCAAACCGTGCTCCTATCTTGCATCTTGGTTTCACAACGCATCCAAACGAGGTTCCTCTTTTCCCATTACACCTATGAGTTTCATGGAGTACAAAGAAACTAGTTTTAATGCCTATGGTAGGTTCGTAGCAAACCGTGCTCCTATCTTGCATTTTGGTTTCACAACGCATCCAAACGCATGCCAACGAGATTCCACTTACCCCATGACACATATGAGTTTCTTGGAGTTCAAAGAAAATAGTTTCCGTGCCTATGGTAGGTTCATAGCAATCCATGCTTCTATCATGCTCCTTGGTTTCGCAATGCATCCAAACGCATCCAAACAAGGTTCCACTTTCCCCATAACACCTGTGAGTTTCATGGAGTGCAAAGAAACTAGTTTTTGTGTCTATGGTAGGTTCACAGCCAACCGTGTTCATATCCTGCATCTTGGTTTCACAATGCATCCAAACGAGGTTCCACTTTCCCCACGATAGCTATGAGTTTCATGGAGTGCAAGGAAATTAGTTTTCGTGCCTATGGTAGGTTTGTTGCAAACTGTGCTCCTATCTTGCATCTTGGTTTCAAAACGCATCCAAACGAGGTTCCTCTTTCCCCATGACACCTATGAGTTTCGTGGAGTACAAAGAAACTAGTTTCATGCCTATTGTAGGTTCGTAGCAAACTGTGCTCCTATCTAGCTTCTTGGTTTCACAACGCAACCAAACGCATGCAATCAAGGTTCTACTTTTCCCATTATACCTATGAGTTTCTTGGAGTACAAAGAAACTAGTTTCCATGCCTACGGTAGGCTCGTAGCAAACCATGCACCTATCATGCACCAAGGTTTCACAACGCATCCAAACGCATCCAAACAAGGTTCCACATTGCCTATCACACCTATGAGTTTCATGGAGTGCAAAGAAACTAGTTTTCGTTTCTATGGTAGGATCGTTGCAAACCGTATTCCTATCTTGCGTCTTAGTTTCACAATGCATCCAAACAATGTTCCACTTTCCCCACGACACCTATGAGTTTCATGGAGTGCAAGGAAACTAGTTTCCGTGTCGATGGTAGGCTCGTAGCAAACCATGCTCCTATCATGCACCTTGGTTTCACAACGCATCCAGACGCATCCAAACAAGGTTTCACTTTCCCTATAACACCTATGAGTTTCATGGAGTGCAAAGAAACTAATTTTCGTGTCTATGGTAGGATCATTGCAAACCGTGTTCCTATCTTGCGTCTTAGTTTCGTAATGCATCCAAACGATGTTCCACTTTTCCCATGACACCTATGAGTTTCATGGAGTGCAAAGAAACTAGTTTTCGTGCCTATGGTAGGTTCGTAGCAAACCGTGCACCTATCTTGCATCTTGGTTTCCCAATGGATCCAAACGCATGCAAACGAGATTCCACTTACCCCATGACACCTATGAGTTTCATGGAGTTCAAAGAAACTAGTTTCCGTGCCTATGGTAGGTTCATAGCAAACCATGCTCCTATCATGCACCTTGGTTTTGCAATGCATACAAACGCATCCAAACAAGTTTCCACTTTCCCCATAACACCTGTGAGTTTCATGGAGTGCAAAAAAACTAGTTTTTGTGTCTTTGGTAGGTTCACAGCCAACCGTGTTCATATCTTGCATCTTGGTTTCGCAATGCATCCAAACGAGGTTCCGCTTTCCCCACGACACCTATGAGTTTAATGGAGTGCAAAGAAACTAGTTTTCGTGCCTATGGTAGGTTTGTTGCAAACCGTGCTCCTATCTTGCATCTTGGTTTCACAACACATCCAAATGAGGTTCCTCTTTTCCCATGACACCTATGTGTTTCATGGAGTACAAAGAAACTAGTTTTCATGCCTATTGTAGGTTCGTAGGAAACCATGCTCCTATCTTGCATCTTGGTTTCACAACGCATCCAAACGCATGCAATCGAGGTTCCATTTTGCCCATTACACCTATGAGTTTCATGGAGTACAAAGAAACTAGTTTCCGTGCCTATGGTAGGCTCGTAGCAAACCATGCACCTGTCATGCACCATGGTTTCACAACGCATCCAAACGATTTCCAAACACGATTCCACTTTCCCTATGATACCTATGAGTTTCATGGAGTGCAGAGAAACTAGTTTTCGTGTCTATGGTAGGATCATTGCAAACCGTGTTCCTATCTTGCGTCTTAGTTTCACAATGCATCCAAACGATGTTCCACTTTCCCCACGACACCAATGAGTTCCATGGAGCGCAAACAAACTAGTTTTCGTCCCTATGGTAGGTTCGTAGCAAACCGTGCTCCTATCTAGCTTCTTGGTTTCACAACGCAACCAAACGCATGCAATCGAGGTTCCACTTTCCCCATTACACCTATGAGTTTCATGTAGTACAAAGAAACTAGTTTCCGTGCCTATGGTAGGCTTGTAGCAAACCATGCACCTATCATGCACCGAGGTTTCACAACGCATCCAAACGCATCCAAACAAGGTTCCACATTCCCTATGACACCTATGAGTTTAATGGAGTGCAAAGAAACTAGTTTTCGTTTCTATGGTAGGATCGTTGCAAACCGTATTCCAATCTTGCGTCTTAGTTCCACAATGCATCCAAACGATGTTCCACTTTCCCCACGACACCTATGAGTTTCATGGAGTGCGAAGAAACTAGTTTCCGTGCCTATGGTAGGCTCGTAGCATACCATGCTCCTATCATGCACCTTGGTTTCACAATGCATCCAGACGCATCCAAACAAGCTTTCACTTTCCCTATAACACCTATGAGTTTCATGGAGTGCAAAGAAACTAATTTTCGTGTCTATGGTAGGATCGTTGCAAACGGTGTTCCTATCTTGCGTCCTAGTTTCGTAATGCATCCAAACGATGTTCCACTTTTCCCAAGACACCTATGAGTTTCATGGAGTGCAAAGAAACTAGTTTTCGTGCCTATGGTAGGTTCGTAGCAAACCGTGCTCCTATCTTGCATCTTGGTTTCCCAACGGATCCAAACGCATGCAAACGAGATTCCATTTACCCCATGTCACCTATGAGTTTCATGGAGTTCAAAGAAACTAGTTTCCGTGCCTATGGTAGGTTCATAGCAAACCATGCTCCTATCATGCACCTTGGTTTTGCAATGCATACAAACGCAACCAAACCAGGTTCCACTTTCCCCATAACACCTGTGAGTTTCATGGAGTGCAAAGATACTAGTTTTTGTGTCTATAGTAGGTTCACAGCCAACCGTGTTCATATCTTGCATCTTGGTTTCACAATGCATCCAAACGAGGTTCCGCTTTCCCCACGACACCTATGAGTTTCATGGAGTACAATGAAACTAGTTTTCGTGCCTATGGTAGGTTTGTTGCAAACCCTGCTCCTATCTTGCATCTTAGTTTCACAACGCATCCAAATGAGGTTCCTCTATTCCCATGACACCTATGAGTTTCATGGAGTACAAAGAAACTAGTTTTCGTGCCTATTGTAGGTTCGTAGCAAACCGTGCTCCTATCTTGCATCTTGGCTTCACAACGCATCCAAACGCATGCAATCGAGATTCCACTTACCCCATGACACCTAGGAGTTTCATGGAGTTCGAAGAAAATAGTTTCCGTGCCTATGGTAGGTTCATAGAAAACCATGCTCCTATCAAGCACCTTGGTTTCGCAATGCATCCAAATGCATCCAAACAAGGTTCCACTTTTCCCTACGACACCTATGAGTTTCTTGGTGTGCAAAGAAACTAGTTTTCGTCCCTATGGTAGGTTCGTAGCAAAGAAACTAGTTTTTGTGTCTACGGTAGGTTCACAGCCAACCGTGTTCATATCCTGCATCTTGGTTTCACAATGCATCCAAACGAGGTTCCAATTTCCCCACGACACCTATGAGTTACATTTAGTGCAAGGAAACTAGTTTTGGTGCCTATGGTTAGGTTTGTTGCAAACCGTGCTCCTATCTTGCATCTTGGTTTCACAACGCATCCAAACGAGGTTCCTCTTTTCCCATGACACCTATGAGTTTCATGGAGTGCAAAGAAACTAGTTTTCATGCCTATGGTAGGTTCATAGCAAACCGTTCTCCTATCTTGCATCTTGGTTTCACAACGCATCCAAACGCATACAATCGAGGTTCCACTTTCCCCATTACACCTATGAGTTTCATGTAGTACAAAGAAACTAGTTTCCCTGCCTATGGTAGGCTCGTAGCAAAAAATGCACCTATCATGAACCATGGTTTCACAACGCATCCAAACAAGGTTCCACTTTCCCTATAACACCTATCAGTTTCATGGAGTGCAGAGAAACTAGTTTTCGTGTCTATGGTAGGATCGTTGCAAACCGTGTTCCTATCTTGCGTCTTAGTTTCACAATGCATCCAAACGATGTTCCACTTTCCCCACGACACCTTTGAGTTTCTTGGTGTGCAAAGAAACTAGTTTTCGTCCCTATGGTAGGTTCGTAGCAAACCGTGCTCCTATCATGCATCTTGGTTTCACAACGCATCCAAACGCATGCAAACGAGATTCCACTTACCCCATGACACCTAGGAGATTCATGGAGTTCAAAGAAAATAGTTTCCGTGCCTATGGTAGGTTCAAAGAAAACCATGCTCCTATCATGCACCTTGGTTTCGCAATGCATCCAAACGCATCCAAACAATGTTCCACTTTCCCCATAACACCAGTGAGTTTCATGGAGTGCAAAGAAACTAGTTTTTATGTCTACGGTAGGTTCACAGCCAACCGTGTTCATATCCTGCATCTTAGTTTCACAATGCATCCAAACGAGGTTCCAATTTCCCCACGACACCTATGAGTTTCATGGAGTGCAAGGAAACTACTTTTGGTGCCTATGGTAGGTTTGTTGCAAACCGTTCTCCAATCTTGCATCTTGGTTTCACAATGCATCCAAACGAGGTTCCCCTTTTCCCAAGACACCTATGAGTTTCATGGGGTACAAAGAAACTAGTTTCATGACTATTGTAGGTTCGTAGCAAACCGTGATCCTGTCTAGCCTCTTGGTTTCACAACGCATCCAAACGCAAGCAATCGAGGTTGTACTTTCCCCATTACACCTATGAGTTTCATGGAGTACAAAGAAACTAGTTTCCGTGCCTATGGTAGGCTCGTAGCAAACCATGCACCTATCATGCACCATGGTTTCACAACGCATCCAAACGCATCCATACAAGGTTCCACTTTCCCTATGACACCTATGTGTTTCATGGAGTGCAAAGAAACTAGTTTTCGTGTCTATGGTAGGATCGTTGCAAACCGTGTTCCTATCTTGGATCTTTGTTTCACAATGCATCCAAACGATGTTCCACTTTCCCCACGACACCTATGAGGTTCATGAAGAGCAAAGAAACTAGTTTTCGTCCCTATGGTAGGTTCGTAGCAAACCGTGCTCCTATCTTGCATCTTGGTTTCCCAATGCATCCAAACACATGCAAACGAGATTCCACTTACTCCATGACACCTATGAGTTTCATGGAGTTCAAAGAAAATAGTTTCCGTGCCTATGGTAGGTTCATAGCAAACCATGCTCCTATCTTGCACCTTGGTTTCGCAATGCATCCAAACGCATCCAAACAAGGTACCACTTTCCCCATAACACCTGTGAGTTTCATGGAGTGCAAAGAAACTAGTTTTTGTGTCTATGGTAGGTTCACAGCCAACCGTGTCATATCTTGCATCTTGGTTTCACAATGCATCCAAACGAGATTCCACTTTCCCCACGACACCTATGAGTTTCATGGAGTGCAAACAAACTAGTTTTCGTTCCTATGGTTGGTTTGTTGCAAACCGAGATCCTATCTCGCATCTTGGTTTCACAACGCATCCAAACGAGGTTCCCCTTTTACCATGACACCTATGAGTTTCATGGAGTACAAAGAAACTAGTTTTCATGCCTATGGTAGGTGAGCAGCAAACCGTTCTCCTATCTTGCATCTTGGTTTCACAACGCATCCAAACGCATACAATCGAGGTTCCACTTTCCCCATTACACCTATGAGTTTCATGGAGTACAAAGAAACAAGTTTCCCTGCCTGTGGTAGGCTCGTAGCAAAAAATGCTCCTATCATGCACCATGGTTTCACAACGCATCCAAACGCATCCAAACAAGGTTCCACTTTCCCTATAACACCTATCAGTTTCTTGGAGTGCAAAGAAACTAGTTTTCCTGTCTATGGTAGGATCGTTGCAAACCATGTTCCTATCTTGCGTCCTAGTTTCACAATGCATCCAAACGATGTTCGACTTTCCCCACGACACCTTTGAGTTTCATGGAGTGCAAAGAAACTAGTTTTCGTCCCTATGGTAGGTTCGTAGCAAACCGTGCTCCTATCATGCATCTTGGTTTCACAACGCATCCAAATGCATGCAAACGAGATTCCACTTACCCCATGACACCTAGGAGATTCATGGAGTTCAAAGAAAATAGTTTCCGTGCCTATGGTAGGTTCAAAGAAAACCATGCTCCTATCATGCACCTTGGTTTCGCAATGCATCCAAACGCATCCAAACAATGTTCCACTTTCCCCATAACACCAGTGAGTTTCATGGAGTGCAAAGAAACTAGTTTTTATGTCTACGGTAGGTTCACAGCCAACCGTGTTCATATCCTGCATCTTGGTTTCACAATGCATCCAAACGAGGTTCCAATTTCCCCACGACACCTATGAGTTTCATGGAGTGCAAGGAAACTACTTTTGGTGCCTATGGTAGGTTTGTTACAAACCGTTCTCCAATCTTGCATCTTGGTTTCACAACGCATCCAAACGAGGTTCCCCTTTTCCCAAGACACCTATGAGTTTCATGGGGTACAAAGAAACTAGTTTCATGACTATTGTAGGTTCGTAGCAAACCGTGATCCTGTCTAGCCTCTTGGTTTCACAACGCATCCAAACGCAAGCAATCGAGGTTGTACTTTCCCCATTACACCTATGAGTTTCATGGAGTACAAAGAAACTAGTTTCCGTGCCTATGGTAGGCTCGTAGCAAACCATGCACCTATCATGCACCATGGTTTCACAACGCATCCAAACGCATCCATACAAGGTTCCACTTTCCCTATGACACCTATGAGTTTCATGGAGTGCAAAGAAACTAGTTTTCGTGTCTATGGTAGGATCATTGCAAACCGTGTTCCTATCTTGGATCTTTGTTTCACAATGCATCCAAACGATGTTCCACTTTCCCCACGACACCTATGAGTTTCATGAAGAGCAAAGAAACTAGTTTTCGTCCCTATGGTAGGTTCGTAGCAAACCGTGCTCCTATCTTGCATCTTGGTTTCCCAATGCATCCAAACACATGCAAACGAGATTCCACTTACTCCATGACACCTATGAGTTTCATGGAGTTCAAAGAAAATAGTTTCCGTGCCTATGGTAGCTTCATAGCAAACCATGCTCCTATCTTGCACCTTGGTTTCGCAATGCATCCAAACGCATCCAAACAAGGTACCACTTTCCCCATAACACCTGTGAGTTTCATGGACTGCAAAGAAACTAGTTTTTGTGTCTATGGTAGGTTCACAGCCAACCGTGTCATATCTTGCATCTTGGTTTCACAATGCATCCAAACGAGATTCCACTTTCCCCACGACACCTATGAGTTTCATGGAGTGCAAACAAACTAGTTTTCGTTCCTATGGTTGGTTTGTTGCAAACCGAGATCCTATCTCGCATCTTGGTTTCACAACGCATCCAAACGAGGTTCCCCTTTTACCATGACACCTATGAGTTTCATGGAGTACAAAGAAACTAGTTTTCATGCCTATGGTAGGTGAGTAGCAAACCGTTCTCCTATCTTGCATCTTGGTTTCACAACGCATCCAAACGCATACAATCGAGGTTCCACTTTCCCCATTACACCTATGATTTTCATGGAGTACAAAGAAACAAGTTTCCCTACCTGTGGTAGGCTCGTAGCAAAAAATGCTCCTATCATGCACCATGGTTTCACAACGCATCCAAACGCATCCAAACAAGGTTCCACTTTCCCTATAACACTTATCAGTTTCTTGGAGTGCAAAGAAACTAGTTTTCCTGTCTATGGTAGGATCGTTGCAAACCATTTTCCTATCTTGCGTCCTAGTTTCACAATGCATCCAAACGATGTTCGACTTTCCCCACGACACCTTTGAGTTTCATGGAGTGCAAAGAAACTAGTTTTCGTCCCTATGGTAGGTTCGTAGCAAACCGTGCTCCTATCTTGCATCTTGGTTTCACAACGCATCCAAACGCATCCAAACGAGATTCCACTTACCCCATGACACCTAGGAGTTTTATGGAGTTCAAAGAAAATAGTTTCCGTGCCTAGGGTAGGTTCATAGCAAACCATGCTCCTATCTGCACCTTGGTTTCGCAATGCATCCAAACGCATCCGAACAAGGTTCCACTTTCCCCATAACACCTGTGAGTTTCATGGAGTGCAAAGAAACTAGTTTTTGTGTCTACGGTAGGTTCACAGCCAACCGTGTTCATATCCTGCATCTTGGTTTCACAATGCATCCAAACGAGGTTCCAATATCCCCACGACACCTATGAGTTTCATGGAGTGCAAGGAAACTAGTTTTGGTGCCTATGGTAGGTTTGTTGCAAACCGTGCTCCTATCTTGCATCTTGGTTTCACAACGCATCCAAACAAGGTTCCTCTTTTCCCAAGACACCTATGAGTTTCATGGAGTACAAAGAAACTAGTTTCATGCCTATTGTAGGTTCATAGCAAACCGTGCTCCTGTCTAGCCTCTTGGTTTCACAACGCATCCAAACGCATGCAATCGAGGTTGTACTTTCCCCATTACACCTATGAGTTTCCTGGACTACAAAGAAACTAGTTTCCGTCCCTATGGTAGGCTCGTAGCAAACCATGCACCTATCATGCACCATGGTTTCACAACGCTTCCAAACGCATCCATACAAGGTTCCACTTTCCCTATGACACCTATGAGTTTCATGGAGTGCAAAGAAACTAGTTTTCGTGTCTATGGTAGGATCGTTGCAAACCGTGTTCCTATCTTGCGTCTTTGTTTCACAATGCATCCAAACGATGTTCCACTTTCCCCACGACACCTATGAGTTTCATGGAGAGCAAAGAAACTAGTTTTCGTCCCAATGGTAGGTTCGTAGCAAACCGTGCTCCTATCTTGCATCTTGGTTTCCCTACGCGTCCAAACGCATGCAAACGAGATTCCACTTACCCCATGACACCTAGGAGTTTCATGGAGTTCAAAGAAAATAGTTTCCGTGCCTATGGTAGGTTCATAGAAAACCATGCTCCTATCATGCACCTTGGTTTCGCAATGCATCCAAACGCATCCAAACAAGGTTCCACTTTCCCCATAACACCTGTGAGTTACATGGAGTGCAAAGAAACTAGTTTTTGTGTCTACGGTAGGTTCACAGCCAACCGTGTTCATATCCTGCATCTTGGTTTCACAATGCATCCAAATGAGGTTCCAATTTCCCCACGACACCTATAAGTTTCATGGAGTGCAAGGAAACTAGTTTTGGTGCCTATGGTAGGTTTGTTACAAACCGTGCTCCTATCTTGCATCTTGGTTTCACAACGCATCCAAACGAGGTTCCTCTTTTCCCATGACACCTATGAGTTTCATGGAGTACAAAGAAACTAGTTTTCATGCCTATGGTAGGTTCGTAGCAAACCGTTCTCCTATCTTGCATCTTGGTTTCACAACGCATCCAAACGCATACAATCGAGGTTCCACTTTCCCCATTACGCCTATGAGTTTCATGGAGCACAAAGAAACTAATTTCCCTGCCTATGGTAGGCTCGTAGCAAAAAATGCTTCTATCATGCACCATGGTTTCACAACGCATCCAAACGCATCCAAATGAGGTTCCACTTTCCCTATAACACCAAACAGTTTCATGGAGTGCAAAGAAATTAGTTTTCGTGTCTATGGTAGGATCGTTGCAAACCGTGTTCCTATCTTGCGTCTTAGTTTCACAATGCATCCAAACGATGTGCCACTTTCCCTACGACACCTATCAGTTTCTTGGTGTGCAAAGAAACTAGTTTTCGTCCCTCTGGTAGGTTCGTAGCAAACCGTGCTCCTATCTTGCATCTTGGTTTCACAACGCATCCAAACGCATGCAAACGAGATTCCACTTACCCCATGACACCTAGGAGTTTCATGGAGTTCAAAGAAAATAGTTTCCGTGCCTATGGTAGGTTCATAGAAAACCATGCTCCTATCATGCACCTTGGTTTCGCAATGCATCCAAACGCATCCAAACAAGGTTCCACTTACCCCATAACACCTGTGAGTTTCATGGCGTGCAAAGAAAGTAGTATTTGTGTCTATAGTAGGTTCACAGCCAACCGTGTTCATATCCTGCATCTTGGTTTCACAATTTATCCAAACGAGGTTTCACTTTCCCCACGACACCTATGAGTTTCATGGATTGCAAGGAAACTAGTTTTAGTGCCTATGGTAGGTTTGTTGCAAACCGTGCTCCTATCTTGCATCTTGGTTTCACAACGCATCCAAACGAGGTTCCTCTTTTCACATGACACCTATGAGTTTCATGGAGTACAAAGAAACTAGTTTTCATGCCTATGGTAGGTTCGTAGCAAACCGTTCTCCTATCTTGCATCTTGGTTTCACAACGCATCAAAACGCATACAATCGAGGTTCCACTTTCCCCATTACGCCTATGAGTTTAATGGAGTACAAAGAAACTAATTTCCCTGCCTATGGTAGGCTCGTAGCAAAAAATGCTTCTATCATGCACCATGGTTTCACAACGCATCCAAACAAGGTTCCACTTTCCCTATAACACCAAACAGTTTCATGGAGTGCAAAGAAATTAGTTTTCGTGTCTATGGTAGGATCGTTGCAAACCGTGTTCCTATCTTGCGTCTTAGTTTCACAATGCATCCAAACGATGTTCCACTTTCCGCACGACACCTATGAGTTTCTTGGTGTGCAAAGAAACTTGTTTTCGTCCCTATGGTAGGTTCGTAGCAAACCGTGCTCCTATCTTGCACCTTGGTTTCACAATGCATCCAAACGCAAGCAAACGAGATTCCACTTACCCCATGACACCTAGGAGTTTCATGCAGTTCAAAGAAAATAGTTTCCGTGCCTATGGTAGGTTCATAGAAAACCATGCTCCTATCATGCACCTTGGTTTCGCAATGCATCCAAACGCATCCAAACAAGGTTCCACTTTCCCCATAACACCTGTGAGTTTCATGGAGTGCAAAGAAAGTAGTATTTGTGTCTATGGTAGGTTCACGGCCAACCGTGTTCATATCCTGCATCTTGGTTTCAAAATGCATCCAAACGAGGTTCCAATTTCCCCACGACACCTATGAGTTTTATGGAGTGCAAGGAAACTAGTTTTGGTGCCTATGGTAGGTTTGTTGCAAACCGTGCTCCTATCTTGCATCTTGGTCTTACAACGCATCCAAACGAGGTTCCTCTTTTCCCATGACACCTATGAGTTTCATGGAGTACAAAGAAACTAGTTTTCATGCCTATGGTAGGTTCGTAGCAAACCGTTCTCCTATCTTGCATCTTGGTTTCACAATGCATCCAAACGCATACAATCGAGGTTCCACTTTCCCCATTACGCCTATGAGTTTCATGGAGTACAAGGAAACTAGTTTCCCCGCCTATGGTAGGCTCGTAGCAAAAAATGCTTCTATCATGCACCATGGTTTCACAACGCATCCAAACGCATCCAAACAAGGTTCCACTTTCCCTATAACACCTATCAGTTTCATGGAGTGCGGAGAAACTAGTTTTCGTGTATAGGTAGGATCGTTGCAAACCGTGTTCCTATCTTGCGTCTTGGTTTCACAATGCATCCAAACGATGTGCCACTTTCCCTACGACACCTATGAGTTTCTTGGTGTGCAAAGAAACTAGTTTTCGTCCCTATGGTAGGTTCGTAGCAAACCGTGCTCCTATCTTGCATCTTGGTTTCACAACGCATCCAAACGCATGCAAACGAGATTCCACTTACCCCATGACACCTAGGAGTTTCATGGAGTTCAAAGAAAATAGTTTCCGTGCCTATGGTAGGTTCATAGAAAACCATGCTCCTATCATGCACCTTGGTTTCGCAATGCATCCAAACGCATCCAAACAAGGTTCCACTTACCCCATAACACCTGTGAGTTTCATGGCGTGCAAAGAAAGTAGTATTTGTGTCTATGGTAGGTTCACAGCCAACCGTGTTCATATCCTGCATCTTGGTTTCACAATTTATCCAAACGAGGTTTCACTTTCCCCACGACACCTATGAGTTTCCTAGATTGCAAGGAAACTAGTTTTGTTGCCTATGGTAGGTTTGTTGCAAACCGTGCTCCTATCTTGCATCTTGGTTTCAGAACGCATCCAAACGAGGTTCCTCTTTTCCCAGGACACCTATGAGTTTCATGGAGTACAAAGAAACTAGTTTTCATGCCTATGGTAGGTTCGTAGCAAACCGTTCTCCTATCATGCATCTCGGTTTCACAACACATCCAAACGCATACAATCGAGGTTCCACTTTCCCCATTACACCTATGAGTTTCATGGAGTACAAAGAAACAAGTTTCCCTGCCTATGGTAGGCTCGTAGCAAAAAATGCTCCTATCATGCACCATGGTTTCACAACGCATCCAAACGCATCCAAACAAGGTTCCACTTTCCCTATAACACCTATCAGTTTCATGGAGTGCAAAGAAACTAGTTTTCTTATCTATGGTAGGATCGTTGCAAACCGTGTTCCTATCTTGCGTCCTAGTTTCACAATGCATCCAAACGATGTTCCACTTTCCCCAAGACACCTTTGAGTTTCATGGAGTGCAAAGAAACTAGTTTTCGTCCCTATGGTAGGTTCATAGCAAACCGTGCTCCTATCTTGCATCTTGGTTTCACAACGCATCCAAACGCATGCAAACGAGATTCCACTTACCCAATGACACCTAGGAGTTTTATGGAGTTCAAAGAAAATAGTTTCCGTGCCTATGGTAGGTTCATAGCAAACCATGCTCCTATCTGCACCTTGGTTTCGCAATGCATCCAAACGCATCCAAACAAGGTTCCACTTTCCCCATAACACCTGTGAGTTTCATGGAGTGCAAAGAAACTAGTTTTTGTGTCTACGGTAGGTTCACAGCCAACCGTGTTCATATCCTGCATCTTGGTTTCACAATGCATCCAAACGAGGTTCCAATTTCTCCACGACACCTATGAGTTTCATGGAGTGGAAGGAAACTAGTTTTGGTGCCTATGGTAGGTTTGTTGCAAACCGTGCTCCTATCTTGCATCTTGGTTTCACAACGCATCCAAACGAGGTTCCTCTTTTCCCAAGACACCTATGAGTTTCATGGAGTACAAAGAAACTAGTTTCATGCCTATTGTAGGTTCGTAGCAAACCGTGCTCCTGTCTAGCCTCTTGGTTTCACAACACATCCAAACGCATGCAATCGAGGTTGTACTTTCCCCATTACACCTATGAGTTTCCTGGACTACAAAGAAACTAGTTTCCGTCCCTATGGTAGGCTCGTAGCAAACCATGCACCTATCATGCACCATGGTTTCACAACGCTTCCAAACGCATCCATACAAGGTTCCACTTTCCCTATGACACCTATGAGTTTCATGGAGTGCAAAGAAACTAGTTTTCGTGTCTATGGTAGGATCGTTGCAAACCGTGTTCCTATCTTGCGTCTTTGTTTCACAATGCATCCAAACGATGTTCCACTTTCCCCACGACACCTATGAGTTTCATGGAGAGCAAAGAAACTAGTTTTCGTCCCAATGGTAGGTTCGTAGCAAACCGTGCTCCTATCTTGCATCTTGGTTTCCCAACGCATCCAAACGCATGCAAACGAGATTCCACTTACCCCATGACACCTAGGAGTTTCATGGAGTTCAAAGAAAATAGTTTCCGTGCCTATTGTAGGTTCATAGAAAACCATGCTCCTATCATGCACCTTGGTTTCGCAATGCATCCAAACGCATCCAAACAAGGTTCCACTTACCCCATAACACCTGTGAGTTTCATGGCGTGCAAAGAAAGTAGTATTTGTGTCTATGGTTGGTTCACAGCCAACCGTGTTCATATCCTGCATCTTGGTTTCACAATTTATCCAAACGAGGTTTCACTTTCCCCACGACACCTATGAGTTTCATAGATTGCAAGGAAACTAGTTTTGGTGCCTATGGTAGGTTTGTTGCAAACCATGCTCCTATCTTGCACCTTGGTTTCACAACGCATCCAAACGAGGTTCGTCTTTTCCCATGACACCTATGAGTTTCATGTAGTACATGGAAACTAGTTTTCATGCCTATGGTAGGTTCGTAGCAAACCGTTCCCCTATCTTGCATCTCGGTTTCACAACGCATCCAAACGCATACAATCGAGGTTCCACTTTCCCCATTACGCCTATGAGTTTCATGGAGCACAAAGAAACTAATTTCCCTGCCTATGGTAGGCTCGAAGCAAAAAATGCTTCTATCATGCACCATGGTTTCACAACGCATCCAAACAAGGTTCCACTTTCCCTATAACACCAAACAGTTTCATGGAGAGCAAAGAAATTAGTTTTCGTGTCTATGGTAGGATCGTTGCAAACCGTGTTCCTATCTTGCGTCTTAGTTTCACAATGCATCCAAACGATGTTCCACTTTCCCTACGACACCTATGAGTTTCTTGGTGTGCAAAGAAACTAGTTTTCGTCCCTATGGTAGGTTCGTAGCAAACCGTGGTCCTATCTTGCATCTTGGTTTCACAACGCATCCAAACGCAAGCAAACGAGATTCCACTTACCCCATGACACCTAGGAGTTTCATGGAGTTCAAAGAAAATAGTTTCCGTGCCTATGGTAGGTTCATAGAAAACCATGCTCCTATCATGCACCTTGGTTCCGCAATGCATCCAAACGCATCCAAACAAGGTTCCACTTTCCCCATAACACCTGTGAGTTTCATGGAGTGCAAAGAAACTAGTTTTTGTGTCTACGGTAGGTTCATAGCCAACCGTGTTCATATCCTGCATCTTGGTTTCACAATGCATCCAAACGAGGTTCCAATTTCCCCACGACACCTATGAGTTTCATGGAGTGCAAGGAAACTAGTTTTGGTGCCTATGGTAGGTTTGTTGCAAACCGTGCTCCTATCTTGCATCTTGGTTTCACAACGCATCCAAACGAGGTTCCTCTTTTCCCAAGACACCTATGAGTTTCATGGAGTACAAAGAAACTAGTTTTCATGCCTATGGTAGGTTCGTAGCAAACCGTTCTCCTATCTTGCATCTTGGTTTCACAATGCATCCAAATGCATACAATCGAGGTTTCACTTACCCCATTACGCCTATGAGTTTCATGGAGTACAACAAAACTAGTTTCCCTGCCTATGGTAGGCTCGTAGCAAAAAATGCTTCTATCATGCACCATGGTTTCACAACGCATCCAAACAAGGTTCCACTTTCCCTATAACACCTATCAGTTTCATGGAGCGCGGAGAAACTAGTTTTCGTGTATACGTAGGATCGTTGCAAACCGTGTTCCTATCTTGCGTCTTAGTTTCACAATGCATCCAAACGATGTTCCACTTTCACCACGACACCTATGAGTTTCTTGGTGTGCAAAGAAACTAGTTTTCGAGCCTATGGTAGGTTCGTAGCAAACCGTGCTCCTATCTTGCATCTTGGTTTCACAACGCATCCAAACGCATGCAAACGAGATTCCACTTACCCCATGACACCTAGGAGTTTCATGGAGTTCAAAGAAAATAGTTTCCGTGCCTATGGTAGGTTCATAGAAAACCATGCTCCTATCATGCACCTTGGTTTCGCAATGCATCCAAACGCATCCAAACAAGGTTCCACTTACCCCATAACACCTGTGAGTTTCATGGCGTGCAAAGAAAGTAGTATTTGTGTCTATGGTAGGTCCACAGCCAACCGTGTTCATATCCTGCATCTTGGTTTCACAATTTATCCAAACGAGGTTTCACTTTCCCCACGACACCTATGAGTTTCACGGATTGCAAGGAAACTAGTTTTGGTGCCTATGGTAGGTTTGTTGCAAACTGTGCTCCTATCTTGCATCTTGGTTTCACAACGCATCCAAACGAGGTTCCTCTTTTCCCATGACACCTATGAGTTTCATGGAGTACAAAGAAACTAGTTTTCATGCCTATGGTAGGTTCGTAGCAAACCGTTCTCCTATCTTGCATCTCGGTTTCACAACGCATCCAAACGCATACAATCGAGGTTCCACTTTCCCCATTACACCTATGAGTTTCATGGAGTACAAAGAAACAAGTTTCCCTGCCTATGGTAGGCACGCAGAAAATGCTCCTATCATGCACCATGGTTTCACAACGCATCCAAACGCATCCAAACAAGGTTCCACTTTCCCTATAACACCTATCAGTTTCATGGAGTGCAAAGAAACTAGTTTTCTTATCTATGGTAGGATCGTTGCAAACCGTGTTCCTATCCTGCGTCCTAGTTTCACAATGCATCCAAATGATGTTCCACTTTCCCCAAGACACCTTTGAGTTTCATGGAGTGCAAAGAAACTAGTTTGCGTCCCTATGGTAGGTTCGTAGCAAACCGTGGTTCTATCTTGCATCTTGGTTTCACAACGCATCCAAACGCAAGCAAACGAGATTCCACTTACCCCATGACACCTTGGAGTTTCATGGAGTTCAAAGAAAATAGTTTCCGTGCCTATGGCAGGTTCATAGAAAACCATGCTCCTATCATGCACCTTGGTTCCGCAATGCATCCAAACGCATCCAAACAAGGTTCCACTTTCCCCATAACACCTGTGAGTTTCATGGAGTGCAAAGAAACTAGTTTTTGTGTCTATGGTAGGTTCACAGCCAACCGTGTTCATATCCTGCATCTTGGTTTCACAATGCATCCAAACGAGGTTCCAATTTCCCCACGACACCTATGAGTTTCATGGAGTGCAAGGAAACTAGTTTTGGTGCCTATGGTAGGTTTGTTGCAAACCGTGCTCCTATCTTGCATCTTGGTTTCACAACGCATCCAAACGAGGTTCCTCTTTTCCCAAGACACCTATGAGTTTCATTGAGTACAAAGAAACTAGTTTTCATGCCTATGGTAGGTTCGTAGCAAACCGTTCTTCTATCTTGCATCTCGGTTTCACAACGCATCCAAATGCATACAATCGAGGTTTCACTTTCCCCATTACACCTATGAGTTTCATGGAGTACAACGAAACTAGTTTCCCTGCCTATGGTAGGCTCGTAGCAAAAAATGCTTCTATCATGCACCATGGTTTCACAACGCATCCAAACAAGGTTCCACTTTCCCTATAACACCTATCAGTTTCATGGAGCGCGGAGAAACTAGTTTTCGTGTATACGTAGGATCGTTGCAAACCGTGTTCCTATCTTGCGTCTTAGTTTCACAATGCATCCAAACGATGTTCCACTTTCACCACGACACCTATGAGTTTCTTGGTGTGCAAAGAAACTAGTTTTCGAGCCTATGGTAGGTTCGTAGCAAACCGTGCTCCTATCTTGCATCTTGGTTTCACAACGCATCCAAACGCATGCAAACGAGATTCCACTTACCCCATGACACCTAGGAGTTTCATGGAGTTCAAAGAAAATAGTTTCCGTGCCTATGGTAGGTTCATAGAAAACCATGCTCCTATCATGCACCTTGGTTTCGCAATGCATCCAAACGCATCCAAACAAGGTTCCACTTACCCCATAACACCTGTGAGTTTCATGGCGTGCAAAGAAAGTAGTATTTGTGTCTATGGTAGGTTCACAGCCAACCGTGTTCATATCCTGCATCTTGGTTTCACAATTTATCCAAACGAGGTTTCACTTTCCCCACGACACCTATGAGTTTCATGGATTGCAAGGAAACTAGTTTTGGGGCCTATGGTAGGTTTGTTGCAAACTGTGCTCCTATCTTGCATCTTGGTTTCACAACGCATCCAAACGAGGTTCCTCTTTTCCCATGACACCTATGAGTTTCATGGAGTACAAAGAAACTAGTTTTCATGCCTATGGTAGGTTCGTAGCAAACCGTTCTCCTATCTTGCATCTCGGTTTCACAACGCATCCAAACGCATACAATCAAGGTTCCACTTTCCCCATTACTCCTATGAGTTTCATGGAGTACAAAGAAACAAGTTTCCCTGCCTATGGTAGGCTCGTAGCAGAAAATGCTCCTATCATGCACCATGGTTTCACAACGCATCCAAACGCATCCAAACAAGGTTCCACTTTCCCTATAACACCTATCAGTTTCATGGAGTGCAAAGAAACTAGTTTTCTTATCTATGGTAGGATCGTTGCAAACCGTGTTCCTATCTTGCGTCCTAGTTTCACAATGCATCCAAACGATGTTCCACTTTCCCCAAGACACCTTTGAGTTTCATGGAGTGCAAAGAAACTAGTTTTCGTCCCTATGGTAGGTTCGTAGCAAACCGTGCTCCTATCTTGCATCTTGGTTTCACAACGCATCCAAACGCATGCAAACGAGATTCCACTTACCCAATGACACCTAGGAGTTTTATGGAGTTCAAAGAAAATAGTTTCCGTGCCTATGGTAGGTTCATAGCAAACCATGCTCCTATCTGCACCTTGGTTTCGCAATGCATCCAAACGCATCCAAACAAGGTTCCACTTTCCCCATAACACCTGTGAGTTTCATGGAGTGCAAAGAAACTAGTTTTTGTGTCTACGGTAGGTTCACAGCCAACCGTGTTCATATCCTGCATCTTGGTTTCACAATGCATCCAAACGAGGTTCCAATTTCCCCACGACACCTACGAGTTTCATGGAGTGCAAGGAAACTAGTTTTGGTGCCTATGGTAGGTTTGTTGCAAACCGTGCTCCTATCTTGCATCTTGGTTTCACAACGCATCCAAACGAGGTTCCTCTTTTCCCAAGACACCTATGAGTTTCATGGAGTACAAAGAAACTAGTTTCATGCCTATTGTAGGTTCTTAGCAAACCGTGCTCCTGTCTAGCCTCTTGGTTTCACAACACATCCAAACGCATGCAATCGAGGTTGTACTTTCCCCATTACACCTATGAGTTTCCTGGACTACAAAGAAACTAGTTTCCGTCCCTATGGTAGGCTCGTAGCAAACCATGCACCTATCATGCACCATGGTTTCACAACGCTTCCAAACGCATCCATACAAGGTTCCACTTTCCCTATGACACCTATGAGTTTCATGGAGTGCAAAGAAACTAGTTTTCGTGTCTATGGTAGGATCGTTGCAAACCGTGTTCCTATCTTGCGTCTTTGTTTCACAATGCATCCAAAGGATGTTCCACTTTCCCCACGACACCTATGAGTTTCATGGAGAGCAAAGAAACTAGTTTTCGTCCCAATGGTAGGTTCGTAGCAAACCGTGCTCCTATATTGCATCTTGGTTTCCCAACGCATCCAAACGCATGCAAACGAGATTCCACTTACCCCATGACACCTAGGAGTTTCATGGAGTTCAAAGAAAATAGTTTCCGTGCCTATTGTAGGTTCATAGAAAACCATGCTCCTATCATGCACCTTGGTTTCGCAATGCATCCAAACGCATCCAAACAAGGTTCCACTTACCCCATAACACCTGTGAGTTTCATGGCGTGCAAAGAAAGTAGTATTTGTGTCTATGGTAGGTTCACAGCCAACCGTGTTCATATCCTGCATCTTGGTTTCACAATTTATCCAAACGAGGTTTCACTTTCCCCACGACACCTATGAGTTTCATAGATTGCAAGGAAACTAGTTTTGGTACCTATGGTAGGTTTGTTGCAAACCGTGCTCTTATCTTGCACCTTGGTTTCACAACGCATCCAATTTAGGTTCCTCTTTTCCCATGACACCTATGAGTTTCATGGAGTACAAGGAAACTAGTTTTCATGCCTATGGTAGGTTCGTAGCAAACCGTTCCCCTATCTTGCATCTCGGTTTCACAACGCATCCAAACGCATACAATCGAGGTTCCACTTTCCCCATTACACCTATGAGTTTCATGGAGTACAAAGAAACAAGTTTCCCTGCCTATGGTAGGCTCGTAGCAAAAAATGCTCCTACCATGCACCATGGTTTCACAACGGATCCAAACGCATCGAAATAAGGTTCCACTTTCCCTATGACACCTATGAGTTTCATGGAGTGCAAAGAAACTAGTTTTCGTGTCTATGGTAGGATCGTTGCAAACCGTGTTGCTATCTTGCGTCTTTGTTTCACAATGCATCCAAACGATGTTCCACTTTCCCCACGCCACCTATGAGTTTCATGGAGAGCAAAGAAACTAGTTTTCGTCCCAACGGTAGGTTCGTAGCAAACCGTGCTCCTATCTTGCATCTTGGTTTCCCAACGCATCCAAACTCATGCAAACGAGATTCCACTTACCCCATGACACCTATGAGTTTCATGGAGTTCAAAGAAAATAGTTTCCGCGCCTATGGTAGGTTCATAGCAAACCATGCTCCTATCATGCACCTTGGTTTCGCAATGCATCCAAACGCATCCAAACTAGGTACCAGTTTCCCCATAACACCTGTGAGTTTCATGGAGTGCAAAGAAACTAGTTTTTGTGTCTATGGTAGGTTCACAGCCAACCGTGTCATATCTTGCATCTTGGTTTCACAATGCATCTAAATGAGATTCCACTTTCCCCACGACACCTATGAGTTTCATGGAGTGCAAACAAACTAGTTTTCGTTCCTATGGTAGGTTTGTTGCAAACCGTGCTCCTATCTTGCATCTTGGTTTCACAACGCATCCAAACGAGGTTCCTCTTTTACCATGACACCTATGAGTTTCATGGAGTACAAAGAAACTAGTTTTCATGCCTATGGTAGGTTCGTAGCAAACCGTTCTCCTATCTTGCATCTTGGTTTCACAACGCATCCAAACGCATACAATCGAGGTTCCACATTCCCCATTACGCCTTTGAGTTTCATGGAGTACAAAGAAACTAATTTCCCTGCCTATGGTAGGCTCGTAGCAAAAAATGCTTCTATCATGCACCATGGTTTCACAACGCATCCAAACGCATCCAAACAAGGTTCCACTTTCCCTATAACACCTAACAGTTTCATGTAGTGCAAAGAAACTAGTTTTCGTGTCTATGGTAGGATCGTTGCAAATCGTGTTCCTATCTTGCGTCTTAGTTTCACAATGCATCCAAACGATGTTCCACTTTCCCCACGACACCTTTGAGTTTCTTGGTGTGCAAAGAAACTAGTTTTCGTCCCTATGGTAGGTTCGTAGCAAACCGTGCTCCTATCTTGCATCTTGGTTTCACAACGCATCCAAACGCATGCAAACGTGATTCCACTCACCCCATGACACCTAGGAGATTCATGGAGTTCAAAGAAAATAGTTTCCGTGCCTATGGTAGGTTCATAGAAAACCATGCTCCTATCATGCACCTTGGTTTCGCAATGCATCCAAACGCATCCAAACAAGGTTCCACTTTCCCCATAACACCTGTGAGTTTCATGGAGTGCAAAGAAACTAGTTTTTGTGTCTACGGTAGGTTCACAGCCAACCGTGTTCATATCCTGCATCTTGGTTTCGCAATGCATCCAAATGCATCCAAACAAGGTTCCACTTTCCCCATAACACCTATGAGTTTCATGGAGTGCAAAGAAACTAGTTTTTGTGCCTACGGTAGGTTCACAGCCAACCGTGTTCATATCCTGCATCTTGGTTTCACAATGCATCCAAACGAGGTTCCAATTTCCCCACGACACCTATGAGTTTCATGGAGTGCAAGGAAACTAGTTTTGGCGCCTACGGTAGGTTTGTTGCAAACCGTGCTCCTATCTTGCATCTTGGTTTCACAACGCATCCAAACGAGGTTCCTCTTTTCCCAAGACACCTATGAGTTTCATGGAGTACAAAGAAACTAGTTTCATGCCTATTGTAGGTTCGTAGCAAACCGTGCTCCTGTCTAGCCTCTTGGTTTCACAACGCATCCAAACGCATGCAATCGAGGTTGTACTTTCCCCATTACACCTATGAGTTTCCTGGACTACAAAGAAACTAGTTTCCGTCCCTATGGTAGGCTCATAGCAAACCATGCACCTATCATGCACCATGGTTTCACAACGCATCCAATCGCACCGATACAAGGTTCCACTTTCCCTATGACACCTATGAGTTTCATGGAGTGCAAAGAAACTAGTTTTCGTGTCTATGGTAGGATCGTTGCAAACCGTGTTCCTATCTTGCGTCTTTGTTTCACAATGCATCCAAACGATGTTCCACTTTCCCCACGACACCAATGAGTTTCATGAAGAGCAAAGAAACTAGTTTTCGTCCCTATGGTAGGTTCGTAGCAAACCGTGCTCCTATCTTGCATCTTGGTTTCCCAACGCATCCAAACGCATGCAAACGAGATTCCACTTACCCCATGACACCTATGAGTTTCATGGAGTTCAAAGAAAATAGTTTCCGTGCCTATGGTAGGTTCATAGCAAACCATGCTCCTATCATGCACCTTGGTTTCGCAATGCATCCAAACGCATCCAAACAAGGTACCACTTTCCAGATAACACCTGTGAGTTTCATGGAGTGCAAAGAAACTAGTTTTTGTGTCTATGGTAGATTCATAGCCAACCGTGTCATATCTTGCATCTTGGTTTCACAATGTATCCAAACGAGATTCCACTTTCCCCACGACACCTATGAGTTTCATGGAGTGCAAACAAACTAGTTTTCGTTCCTATGGTAGGTTTGTTGCAAACCGAGATCCTATCTCGCATCTTAGTTTCACAACGCATCCAAACGAGGTTCCCCTTTTACCATGACACCTATGAGTTTCATGGAGTACAAAGAAACTAGTTTTCATGCCTATGGTAGGTTCGTAGCAAACCGTTCTCCTATCTTGCATCTCGGTTTCACAACGCATATAATCGAGGTTCCACACTCCCCATTACGCCTATGAGTTTCATGGTGTACAAAGAAACTAATTTCCCTGCCTATGGTAGGCTCGTAGCAAAAAATGCTTCTATCATGCACCAAGGTTTCACAACGCATCCAAACGCATCCAAACAAGGTTCCACTTTCCCTATAACACCTAACAGTTTCATGGAGTGCAAAGAAACTAGTTTTCGTGTCTATGGTACGATCGTTGCAAACCGTGTTCCTATCTTGCGTCTTAGTTTCACAATGCATCCAAACGATGTTCCACTTTCCCCACGACACCTATGAGTTTCTTGGTGCGCAAAGAAACTAGTTTTCGTCCCTATGGTAGGTTCGTAGCAAACCGTGCTCCTATCTTGCATCTTGATTTCACAACGCATGCAAACGAGATTCCACTTACCCCATGACACCTAGGAGTTTCATGGAGTTCAGAGAAAATAGTTTCCGTGCCTATGGTAGGTTCATAGCAAACCATGCTCCTATCTGCACCTTGGTTTCGCAATGCATCCAAATGCATCCAAACAAGACTCCACTTTCCCCATAACACCTGTGAGTTTCATGGAGTGCAAAGAAACTAGTTTTTGTGTCTACGGTAGGTTCACAGCCAACCGTGTTCTTATCCTGCATCTTGGTTTCACAATGCATCCGAACGAGGTTCCAATTTCCCCACGACACCTATGAGTTTCATGGAGTGCAAGGAAACTAGTTTTGGTGCCTATGGTAGGTTTTTTGCAAACCGTGCTCCTATCCTGCATCTTGGTTTCACAACGTATCCAAACGAGGTTCCTCTTTTCCCAAGACACCTATGAGTTTCATGGAGTACAAAGAAACTAGTTTCATGCCTATTGTTGGTTTGTAGCAAACCGTGCTCCTGTCTAGCCTCTTGGTTTGACAACGCATCCAAACGCATGCAATCGAGGTTGTGCTTTCCCCATTACACCTACGAGTTTCCTGGACTACATAGAAACTAGTTTCCGTCCCTATGGTAGGCTCGTAGCAAACCATGCACCTATCATGCACCATGGTTTCACAATGCATCCAACGCATCCAAACAAGGTTCCACTTTCCCTATGACACCTATGAGTTTCATTGAGTGCAAAGAAACTAGTTTTCGTGTCTATGATAGGATCGTTGCAAACCGTGTTCCTATCTTGGGTCTTTCTTTCACAATGCATCCAAACGATGTTCCACTTTCCCCACGACACCTATGAGTTTCATGGAGAGCAAAAAACTAGTTTTCGTCCCTATGGTAGGTTCGTAGCAAACCGTGCTCCTATCTTGCATCTTGGTTTCCCAACGCATCCAAACGCATGCAAACGAGATTCCACTTAGCCCATGACACCTATGAGTTTCATGGAGTTCAAAGAAAATAGTTTCCCTGCCTATGGTAGGTTCATAGCAAACCATGCTCCTATCATGCACCTTGGTTTCGCAATGCATCCAAACGCATTAAAACAAGGTACCACTTTCCCCATAAAACCTGTGAGTTTCATGGAGTGGAAAGAAACTAGTTTTTGTGTCTATGGTAGGTTCACAGCCAACCGTGTCATATCTTGCATCTTGGTTTCACAATGCATCCAAACGAGATTCCACTTTCCCCACGACACCTATGAGTTTCATGGAGTGCAAGGAAACTAGTTTTGGTGCCTATGGTAGGTTTGTTGCAAACCGTGCTCCTATCCTGCATCTTGGTTTCACAACGCATCCAAACGAGGTTCCTCTTTTCCCAAGACACCTATGAGTTTCATGGAGTACAAAGAAACTAGTTTCATGCCTATTGTTGGTTCGTAGCAAACCGTGCTCCTGTCTAGCCTCTTGGTTTCACAACGCATCCAAACGCATGCAATCGAGGTTGTGCTTTCCCCATTACACCTACGAGTTTCCTGGACTACATAGAAACTAGTTTCCGTCCCTATGGTAGGCTCGTAGCAAACCATGCACCTATCATGCACCATGGTTTCACAATGCATCCAACGCATCCATACAAGGTTCCACTTTCCCTATGACACCTATGAGTTTCATTGAGTGCAAAGAAACTAGTTTTCATGTCTATGGTAGGATCCTTGCAAACCGTGTTCCTATCTTGCGTCTTTCTTTCACAATGCATCCAAACGATGTTCCAGTTTCCCCACGACACCTATGAGTTTCATGGAGAGCAAAGAAACTAGTTTTCGTCCCTATGGTAGGTTCGTAGCAAACCGTGCTCCTATCTTGCATCTTGGTTTCCCAACGCATCCAAACGCATGCAAACGAGATTCCACTTAGCCCATGACACCTATGAGTTTCATGGAGTTCAAAGAAAATAGTTTGCCTGCCTATGGTAGGTTCATAGCAAACCATGCTCCTATCATGCACCTTGGTTTCGCAATGCAATCAAACGCATCCAAACAAGGTACCACTTTCCCCATAACACCTGTCAGTTTCATGGAGTGCAAAGAAACTAGTTTTTGTGTCTATGGTAGGTTCACAGCCAACCGTGTCATATCTTGCATCTTGGTTTCACAATGCATCCAAACGAGATTCCACTTTCCCCACAACACCTATGAGTTTCATGGAGTGCAAAGAAACTAGTTTTCGTTCCTATGGTAGGTTTGTTGCAAACCGAGATCCTATCTCGCATCTTGGTTTCACAACGCATCCAAACCAGGTTCCTCTTTTCCCATGACACCTTTGAGTTTAATGGAGTACAAAGAAACTAGTTTTCATGCCTATGGTAAGTTCGTAGCAAACCGTTCTCCTATCTTACATCTTGGTTTCACAATGCATCCAAACGCATACAATCTAGGTTCCACTTTCCCCATTACACCTATCAGTTTCATGGAGTACAAAGAAACAAGTTTCCCTGCCTATGGTAGGCCCGTAGCATAAAATGCTCCTATCATGCACCATGGTTTAACAACGCATCCAAACAAGGTTCCACTTTCCCTATAACACCTATCAGTTTCTTGGAGTGCAAAGAAACTAGTTTTCTTGTCTATGGTACGATCGTTGCAAACCGTGTTCCTATCTTGCGTCCTAGTTTCACAATGCATCCAAACGATGTTCCACGTTCCCCACGACACCTTTGAGTTTCATGGAGTGCAAAGAAACTAGTTTTCGTCCCAATGGTAGGTTCGTAGCAAACCGTGCTCCTATCTTGCATCTTGGTTTCACAACGCATCCAAACGCATGCAAACGAGATTCCACTTACCCCATGACACCTAGGAGTTTCATGGAGTTCAGAGAAAATAGTTTCCGTGCCTATGGTAGGTTCATAGCAAACCATGCTCCTATCTGCACCTTGGTTTCGCAATGCATCCAAATGCATCCAAACAAGACTCCACTTTCCCCATAACACTTGTGAGTTTCATGGAGTGCAAAGAAACTAGTTTTTGTGTCTACGGTAGGTTCACAGCCAACCGTGTTCATATCCTGCATCTTGGTTTCACAATGCATCCAAACGAGGTTCCAATTTCCCCACGACACCTATGAGTTTCATGGAGTGCAAGGAAACTAGTTTTGGTGCCTATGGTAGGTTTGTTGCAAACCGTGCTCCTATATTGCATCTTGGTTTCACAACGCATCCAAACGAGGTTCCTCTTTTCCCAAGACACCTATGAGTTTCATAGAGTACAAAGAAACTAGTTTCATGCCTATTGTTGGTTCGTAGCAAACCGTGCTCCTGTCTAGCCTCTTGGTTTCACAACGCATCCAAACGCATGCAATCGAGGTTGTGCTTTCCCCATTACACCTACGAGTTTCCTGGACTACAAAAAACTAGTTTCCGTCCCTATGGTAGGCTCGTAGCAAACCATGCACCTATCATGCACCATGGTTTCACAATGCATCCAACGCATCCATACAAGGTTCCACTTTCCCTATGACACCTATGAGTTTCATTGAGTGCAAAGAAACTAGTTTTCGTGTCTATGGTAGGATCGTTGCAAACCGTGTTCCTATCTTGCGTCTTTGTTTCACAATGCATCCAAACGATGTTCCACTTTCCCCACGACACCTATGAGTTTCATGGAGAGCAAAGAAACTAGTTTTCGTCCCTATGGTAGGTTCGTAGCAAACCGTGCTCCTATCTTGCATCTTGGTTTCACAACGCATCCAAACGCATGCAAACGAGATTCTACTTACCCCATGACACCTAGGAGTTTCATGGAGTTCAGAGAAAATAGTTTCCGTGCCTATGGTAGGTTCATAGCAAACCATGCTCCTATCTGCACCTTGGTTTCGCAATGCATCCAAATGCATCCAAACAAGACTCCACTTTCCCCATAACACCTGTGAGTTTCATGGAGTGCAAAGAAACTAGTTTTTGTGTCTACGGTAGGTTCACAGCCAACCGTGTTCATATCCTGCATCTTGGTTTCACAATGCATCCAAACGAGGTTCCAATTTCCCCACGACACCTATGAGTTTCATGGAGTGCAAGGAAACTAGTTTTGGTGCCTATGGTAGGTTTGTTGCAAACCGTGCTCCTATCTTGCATCTTGGTTTCACAACGCATCCAAACGAGGTTCCTCTTTTCCCAAGACACCTATGAGTTTCATGGAGTACAAAGAAACTAGTTTCATGCCTATTGTTGGTTCGTAGCAAACCGTGCTCCTATCTAGCGTCTTGGTTTCACAACGCATCCAAACGCATGCAATCGAGGTTGTGCTTTCCCCATTACACCTACGAGTTTCCTGGACTACAAAGAAACTAGTTTCCGTCACTATGGTAGGCTCGTAGCAAACCATGCACCTATCATGCACCATGGTTTCACAATGCATCCAACGCATCCATACAAGGTTCCACTTTCCCTATGACACCTATGAGTTTCATTGAGTGCAAAGAAACTAGTTTTCGTGTCTATGGTAGGATCGTTGCAAACCGTGTTCCTATCTTGCGTCTTAGTTTCACAATGCATCCAAATAATGTTCCACTTTCCCCAAGACACCTATGAGTTTCATGGAGAGCAAAGAAACTAGTTTTCATCCCTGTGGTAGGTTCGTAGCAAACCGTGCTCCTATCTTGCATCTTGGTTTCCCAACGCATCCAAACGCATGCAAACGAGATTCCACTTACCCCATGACACCTATGAGTTTCATGGAGTTCAAAGAAAATAGTTTCCCTGCCTATGGTAGGTTCATAGCAAACCATGCTCCTATCATGCACCTTGGTTTCGCAATGCATCCAAACGCATCCAAACAAGGTACCACTTTCCCCATAACACCTGTGAGTTTCATGGAGTGCAAAGAAACTAGTTTTTGTGTCTATGGTAGGTTCACAGCCAACCGTGTCATATCTTGCATCTTGGTTTCACAATGCATCCAAACGAGATTCCACTTTCCCCACGACACCTATGAGTTTCATGGAGTGCAAAGAAACTAGTTTTCGTTCCTATGGTAGGTTTGTTGCAAACCGAGATCCTATCTCATATCTTGGTCTCACAACGCATCCAAACGAGGTTCCTCTTTTCCCATGACACCTTTGAGTTTAATGGAGTACAAAGAAACTAGTTTTCATGCCTATGGTAGGTTCGTAGCAAACCGTTCTCCTATCTTGCATCTTGGTTTCACAACGCATCCAAACGCATACAATCGATGTTCCACTTTCCCGATTACACCTATGAGTTTCATGGAGTGCAAAGAAACAAGTTTCCCTGCCTATGGTAGGCTCGTAGCAAAAAATGCTGCCTATCATGCACCATGGTTTCACAACGCATCCAAACGCATCCAAACAAGGTTCCACTTTCCCTATAACACCTATCAGTTTCTTGGAGTGCAAAAAAACTAGTTTTCTTGTCTATGGTAGGATCGTTGCAAACCGTGTTCCTATCTTGCGTCTTAGTTTCACAATGCATCCGAACGATGTTCCACTTTCCTCACGACACCTTTGAGTTTCATGGAGTGCAAAGAAACTAGTTTTCGTCCCTATGGAAGGTTCGTAGCAAACCGTGCTCCTATCTTGCATCTTGGTTTCACAACGCATCCAAACGCATGCAAACGAGATTCCACTTACCCCATGACACCTAGGAGTTTCATGGAGTTCAGAGAAAATAGTTTCCGTGCCTATGGTAGGTTCATAGCAAACCATGCTCCTATCTGCACCTTGGTTTCGCAATGCATCCAAATGCATCCAAACAAGACTCCACTTTCCCCATAACACCTGTGAGTTTCATGGAGTGCAAAGAAACTAGTTTTTGTGTCTACGGTAGGTTCACAGCCAACCGTGTTCTTATCCTGCATCTTGGTTTCACAATGCATCCGAACGTGGTTCCAATTTCCCCACGACACCTATGAGTTTCATGGAGTGCAAGGAAACTAGTTTTGGTGCCTATGGTAGGTTTGTTGCAAACCGTGCTCCTATCCTGCATCTTGGTTTCACAACGTATCCAAACGAGGTTCCTCTTTTCCCAAGACACCTATGAGTTTCATGGAGTACAAAGAAACTAGTTTCATGCCTATTGTAGGTTCGTAGCAAAACCGTGCTCCTGTCTAGCTTCTTGGTTTCACAACGCATCCAAACGCTTGCAATCGAGGTTCTACTTTCCCCATTACACCTACGAGTTTCCTGGACTTGAAAGAAACTAGTTTCCGTCCCTATGGTAGGCTCATAGCAAACCATGCACCTATCATGCACCATGGTTTCACAACGCATCCAAACGCATCCATACAAGGTTCCACTTTCCCTATGACACCTATGAGTTTCATGGAGTGCAAAGAAACTAGTTTTCGTGTCTATGGGAGGATCGTTGCAAACCGTGTTCCTATCTTGCGTCTTTGTTTCACAATCCATCCAAATGATGTTCCACTTTTCCCAAGACACCTATGAGTTTCATGGAGAGCAAAGAAACTAGTTTTCGTCCCTATGGTAGGTTCGTAGCAAACCGTGCTCCTATCTTGCATCTTGGTTTCCCAACGCATCCAAACGCATGCAAACGAGATTCCACTTAGCCCATGACACCTATGAGTTTCATGGAGTTCAAAGAAAATAGTTTCCGTGCCTATGGTAGGTTCATAGCAAACCATGCTCCCATCATGCGCCTTGGTTTCGCAATGCATCCAAACGCATCCAAACAAGGTACCACTTTCCCCATAACATCTGTGAGTTTCATGGAGTGCAAAGAAACTAGTTTTTCTGTCTATGGTAGGTTCACAGCCAACCATGTCATATCTTGCATCTTGGTTTCACAATGCATCCAAATGAGATTCCACTTTCCCCACGACACCTATGAGTTTCATGGAGTGCAAAGAAACTAGTTTTCGTTCCTATGGTAGGTTTGTTGCAAACCGTGCTCCTATCTTGCATCGTAGTTTCACAATGCATCCCAACGAGGTTCCTCTTTTCCCATGACACCTATGAGTTTCATTGAGTACAAAGAAACTAGTTTTCATGCCTATGGTAGGTTCGTAGCAAACCGTTCTACTATCTTGCATCTTGGTTTCATAACACATCCAAACGCATACAATCGAGGTTCCACTTTCCCCATTACACCTATGAGTTTCATGGAGTACAAAGAAACAAATTTCTCTGCCTATGGTAGGCTCGTAGCAAAAAATGCTCCTGTCATGAACCATGGTTTCACAACGCATCCAAACGCATCCAAACAAGGTTCCACTTTCCCTATAACACCTATCAGTTTCATGGAGTGCAAAGAAACTAGTTTTCTTGTCTATGGTAGGTTCGTTGCAAACCGTGCTCCTATCTTGCGTCTTAGTTTCACAATGCATCCAAACGATGTTACACTTTCCCCACGACACCTATGAGTTTCATGGAGTGCAAAGAAACTAGTTTTCGTCCCTATGGTAGGTTCGTTGCAAACCGTGCTCCTATCTTGCATCTTAGTTTCACAACGCATCCGAACGCATGCAAACGAGATTCCACTTACACCATGACACCTAGGAGTTTCATGGAGTTCTGTGTCTACGGTAGGTTCACAGCCAACTGTGTTCATTTCCTGCATCTTGGTTTCACAATGCATCCAAACGAGGTTCCAATTTCCCCACGACACCTATGAGTTTCATGGAGTGCAGGGAAACTAGTTTTGGTGCCTATGGTAGGTTTGTTGCAAACCGTGCTCCTATCTTGCATCTTGGTTTCACAACGCATCCTAACGAGGTTCCTCTTTTCCGAAGACACCTATGAGTTTCGTGGAGTACAAAGAAACTAGTTTCATGCCAATTGTAGGTTCGTAGCAAACCGTGCTCTTGTCTAGCTTCTTGGTTTCACAACGCATCCAAACGCATGCAATCAAGGTTCTACTTTCCCCATTACACCTATGTGTTTCCTGGAGTACAAAGAAACTAGTTTCCGTCCCTATGGTAGGCTCATAGCAAACCATGGACCTATCATGCACCATGGTTTCACAACGCATCCATACAAAGTTCCACTTTCCCTATGACACCTATGAGTTTCATGGAGTGCAAAGAAACTAGTTTTCGTGTCTATGGCAGGATCAGTTGCAAACAGTGTTCCTATGTGGCATCTTAGTTTCACAATGCATCCAAACGATGTTCCACTTTGCCCACGACACCTATGAGTTTCTTGGTGTGCAAAGAAACTAGTTTTCGTCCCTATGGTAGGTTCGTAGCAAACCGTGCACCTATCTAGCATCTTGGTTTCCCAACGCATCCAAACACATGCAAACGAGATTCCAGTTACCCCACGACACCTATGAGTTTCATGGAGTTCAAAGAAAATAGTTTCCGCGCCTATGGTAGGTTCATAGCAAACCATGCTCCTATCATGCACCTTGGTTTCGCAATGCATCCAAACGCATCCAAACAAGGTACCACTTTCCCCATAACACCTGTGAGTTTCACGGAGTGCAAAGAAACTAGTTTTGTGTCTATGGTAGGTTCACAGCCAACCGTGTCATATCTTGCATCTTGGTTTCACAATGCATCCAAACGAGATTCCACTTTCCCCACGACACCTATGAGTTTCATGGAGTGCAAACAAACTAGTTTTCGTTCCTATGGTAGGTTTGTTGCAAACCGTGCTCCTATCTTGCATCTTGGTTTCACAACGCATCGAATCGGGGTTCCTCTTTTCCCATGACACCTATAAGTTTCACGGAGTACAAAGAAGCTAGTTTTCATGCCTATGGTACGTTCGTAGCAAACCGTTCTCCTATCTTGCATCTTGGTTTCACAACGCATCCAAACGCATACAATCGAGGTTCCACTTTCCCCATTACGCCTATGAGTTTCATGGAGTACAAAGAAACAAATTTCCCTGCCTATGGTAGGCTCATAGCAAAAAATGCTTCTATCATGCACCATGGTTTCACAACGCATCCAAACGCATCCAAACATGGTTCCACTTTCCCTGTAACACCTAACAGTTTCATGGAGTGCAAAGAAACTAGTTTTCGTGTCTATGGTACGATCGTTGCAAACCGTGTTCTTATCTTGCGTCTTAGTTTCACAATGCATCCAAACGATGTTCCACTTTCCCCACAACACCTTTGAGTTTCTTGGTGTGCAAAGAAACTAGTTTTCGTCCCTATGGTAGGTTCCTAGCAAACCGTGCTCCTATCTTGCATCTTGGTTTCACAACGCATCCAAACGCATGCAAACGAGATTCCACTTACCCCATGACACCTAGGAGTTTCATGGAGTTCAAAGAAAATAGTTTCCGTGCCGATGGTAGGTTCATAGAAAACCATGCTCCTATCATGCACCTTGGTTTCGCAATGCATCCAAACGCATCCAAACAAGGTTCCACTTTCCCCATAACACCTGTGAGTTTCATGGAGTGCAAAGAAACTAGTTTTTGTTTCTACGGTAGGTTCACAGCCAACCGTGTTCATATCCTGCATCTTGGTTTCAGAATGCATCCAAACGAGGTTTCAATTTCCCCACGACACCTATGAGTTTCATGGAGTGCAAGGAAACTAGTTTTGGTGCCTATGGTAGGTTTGTTGCAAACCGTGCTCCTATCTTGCATCTTGGTTTCACAACGCATCCAAACGAGGTTCCTCTTTTCCCAAGACACCTATGAGTTTCATGGAGTACAATGAAACTAGTTTCATGCCCATTGTAGGTCCGTAGCAAACCGTGCTCCTGTCTAGCCTCTAGGTTTCACAACGCATCCAAACGCATGCAATCGAGGTTCTACTTTCCCCATTACACCTATGAGTTTCCTGGACAACAAAGAAACTAGTTTCTGTCCCTATGGTAGGCTCGTAGCAAACCATGCACCTATCATGCACCACGGTTTCACAACGCATCCAAACGCATCCAAACAAGGTTCCACTTTCCCTATGACACCTATGAGTTTCATGGAGTGCAAAGAAACTAGTTTTCGTGTCTATGGTAGAATCGTTGCAAACCGTGTTCCTATCTTGCGTCTTTGTTTCACAATGCATCCAAACGATGTTCCACTTTCCCCATGACACCTATGAGTTTCATGGAGTGCAAAGAAACTAGTTTTCTTGCCTATGGTAGGTTCGTAGCAAACTGTGCTCCTATCTTGCATCTTGGTTTCGCAACGCATCCAAACGCATGCAAACGAGATTCCACTTACCCCATGACACCTATGTGTTTCATGGAGTTCAAAGAAACTAGTTTCCGTGCCTATGGTAGGTTCATAGCAAACCATGCTCCGATCATGCACCTTGGTTTCGCAATGCATACAAACGCATCCAAACAAGGTTCCACTTTCCCCGTAACACCTGTGAGTTTCATGGAGTGCAAAGAAACTAGTTTTTGTGTCTATGGTAGGTTCACAGCCAACCGTTTCATATCTTGCATCTTGGTTTCACAATGCATCTAAACGAGATTCCACTTTCCCCATGACATCTATGAGTTTCATGGAGTGCAAAGAAACTAGTTTCCGTTCCTATGGTAGGTTTGTTGCAAACCGTTTTCCTATCTTGCATCTTGGTTTCACAACGCATCCAAACAATGTTCGACTTTCCCCACGACACCTATGAGTTTCATGGAGTGCAAAGAAACTAGTTTTTGTTCCTATGGTAGGTTCGTAGCAAACCGTGCTCCTATCATCTTGGTATCTCAACGCATCCAAACGAATGCAAACGAGATTCCACATACCCCATGACACCTATGAGTTTCATGGAGTTCAAAGAAAATAGTGTCCGTGCCTATGGTAGGTTCATAGCAAACCATGCTCCTATCATGCACCTTGGTTTCGCAATGCATCCTAACGCATCCAAACAAGGTTCCACTTTCCCCATAACACCTGTGAGTTTCATGGAGTGCAAAGAAACTAGTTTTTGTGTCTATGGTAGGTTCACAGCCAACCGTGTTCATATCTTGCATCTTGGTTTCACAATGCATCCAAATGAGGTTCCACTCCCACGACACCTATAAGTTTCATGGAGTGCAAAGAAACTAGTTTTTGTGCCTATGGTAGGTTTGTTGCAAACCGTGCTCCTATCTTGCATCTTGGCTTTACAATGCTTCCAAACGCATGCAAACGAGGTTCCACTTTCCCCATTACACCTAAGAGTTTAATGGAGTGCAAAGAAACTAGTTTCCGTGCCTATGGTAGGCTCGTAGCAAACCATGCTCCTATCATGCACCTTGGTTTCACAATGCATCCAGACGCATCCAAACATGGTTCCCCTTTCCCTATAACACCTATGAGTTTCATGGAGTGCAAAGAAACTAGTTTTCGTGTCTATGGTAGGATCGTTGCAAACCGTGTTCCTATCTTGCGTCTTAGTTTCACAATGCATCCAAATAATGTTCCACTTTCCCCAAGACACCTATGAGTTTCATGGAGTGCAAAGAAACTAGTTTTCATGCCTATGGTTGGTTCGTAGCAAACCGTGCTCCTATCTTGCATGTTGGTTTCCCAACGCTTCCAAACGCATGCAAACGACATTCCACTTACCCTATGACACCTATGAGTTTCATGGAGTTCAAAGAAAATAGTTTCCGTGCCTATGGTAGGTTCACAGCAAACCATGCTCCTATCAAGCACCTTGGTTTCGCAATGCATCCAAACAAGGTTCCACTTTCCCCATAACACCTGTGAGTTTCATGGATAGGTTCACAGCAAACCATGCTCCTATCATGCACCTTGGTTTCGCAATGCATCCAAACAAGGTTCCACTTTCCCCATAACACTTGTGAGTTTCATGGAGTGCAAAGAAACTAGTTTTTGTGTCTATGGTAGGTTCACAGCCAACCGTGTTCATATCTTGCATCTTAGTTTCACAATGCATCCAAACGAGGTTCCACTTTCCCCACGACACCTATGAGTTTCATGGAGTGCAAAGAAACTAGTTTTCGTCCCTATGGTAAGTTCGTTGCAAACCGTGCTCCTATCTTGCATCTTAGTTTCACAACGCATCCTAACGCATGCAAACGAGATTCCACTTACCCCATGACACCTATGAGTTTCATGGAATTCAAAGAAACTAGTTTCCATGCCTATGGTAGGTTCATAGCATACCATGCTCCTATCATGCACCTTGGTTTCGCAATGCATCCAAACGCATCCAAACAAGGTTTCACTTTCCACATAACACCTGTGAGTTTCATGGAGTGCAAAGAAACTAGTTTTTGTGTCTATAGTAGGTTCACAGCCAACCGTGTTCATATCTTGCATCTTGGTTTCACAATGCATCCAAATGAGGTTCCACTTTCCCCACGACACCTATGAGTTTGAAGGAGTGCAAAGAAGCTAGTTTTTTTGCCTATGGTAGGTTTGTTGCAAACCGTGCTCCTATCTTGCATCTTGGTTTCACAACGCATCCAAACAAGCTTCCTCTTTTCCCATTACACCTATGAGTTTCATGGAGTACAAAGAAACTAGTTTTCATCCCTATGGTTGGTTCGTAGCAAACAATGCTCCTATCTTGCATCTTGGTTTCCCAACGCATCCAAACGCATGCAAACGGGATTCCACTTACCCCATGACGCCCATGAGTTTCATGGAGTTCAAAGAAAATAGTTTCCGTGCCTATGGTATGTTCATAGCAAACTATGCTCCTGTCATGCACCTTGGTTTCGCAATGCATCCAAACGCATCCAAACAAGGTTCCACTTTCCCCATAACACCTGTGAGTTTCATGGAGTGCAAAGAAACTAGTTTTCGTGCCCATGGTAGGTTCATAGCAAACCATGCTCCTATCATGCACCTTGGTTTCGCGATGCATCCAAACGCATCCAAACAAGGTTCCACTTTCCACATAACACCTGTGAGTTTCATGGAGTGCAAAGAAACTAGTTTTTGTGTCTATGGTAGGTTCACAGCCAACCGTGTTCATATCTTGCATCTTGGTTTCACAATGCATCCAAATGAGGTTCCACTTTCCCCACGACACCTATGAGTTTGAAGGAGTGCAAAGAAGCTAGTTGTTTTGCCTATGGTAGGTTTGTTGCAAACCGTGCTCCTATCTTGCATCTTGGTTTCACAACGCATCCAAACAAGCTTCCTCTTTTCCCATTACACCTATGAGTTTCATGGAGTACAAAGAAACTAGTTTTCATGCCTATGGTAGGTTCGTAGCAAACCGTGCTCCTATCTTGCATCTTGGTGTCACAACGCTTCCAAACGCATGCAAGCAAGGTTCCACTTTCCCCATTACACCTGTGAGTTTCATGGAGTGCAAAGAAACTAGTTTCCGTGCCTATGGTAGGCTCGTAGCAAACCATGCTCCTATCATGCACCTTGGTTTCACAACGCATCCAGACGCATCCAAACAAGGTTCCACTTTCCGTATAACACCTATGAGTTTCATGGAGTGCAAAGAAACTAATTTTCGTGTCTATGGTAGGATCGTTGCAAACCGTGTTCCTATCTTGCGTCTTAGTTTCGCAATGCATCCAAATGATGTTCCACTTTCCCCATGACACCTATGAGTTTCATGGTGTGCAAAGAAACTAGTTTTCGTGTCTATGGTAGGATCGTTGCAAACCGTGTTCCTATCCTGCGTCTTAGTTTCACGATGCATCCAAACAATGTTCCACTTTCGCCACGACACCTATGAGTTTCATGGAGTGCAAAGAAACTAGTTTTCGTCCCTATGGTAGGTTCGTAGCAAACCGTGCTCCTATCTTGCATCTTTGTTTCCCAACTCTTCCAAACGCATGCAAACGAGATTCCACTTACCCCATGACACCTATGAGTTTCATGGAGTTCAAAGAAAATAGTTTCCGTGCCTATGGTAGGTTCATAGCAAACCACGCTCCTATCATGCACCTTGGTTTCGCAATGCATCCAAACGCATCCAAACAAGGTTCCACTTTCCCCATAACAGTTGTGAGTTTCATGGAGTGCAAAGAAACTAGTTTTTGTGTCTATGGTGGGTTCACAGCCAACTGTGTTCATATTGATGAGGACATCAACACCGATCATACATCCACGCCGTCCACGCCGACACCTGCTGGTCCTATTACTCGTGCTCGTGCTCGAAAACTTAATCATCAAGTGAGTTCCTTCTTGAGCTCTTGTCCATCCTGTTTAGATCTTGGAGACACGTGCACTCTTGTTTTGATTAGGAATCAAGGAGACGACCGAAAGGGAAAAGGACTCGCGTAGGCTGGAATTCGGACTGCAGAGGAGTCCAAACTTGCGACGGTCACCACGACTCCATATGGACTCCGATTGGGACGTTCTAGGACTCCATGGAAAGCATATCAAGTCTACTTTCCAATGGATCTATGCTTGTTCCCATATCCTATCAGATACGTTCGTAGTCGTCGTTTTAACGTCAAGACCTTCTCTGCTTATGGTGCTGTGTTACCTAATTTTGGGCTGTTGGCCCATGTATCAAGTTGGGTCCATTAGGGACACGTCCTAGGGTTGGAGGACGACCCCAACACCTCCTTGGTCGTCCTTCCATCTACATATATGCCTCTAGAGCCGCCACAAACAGATTGGGTTTTGTTTTTTATGTAAGTTTAGCCGCTGCTACTTCCTTGTAGACGCGTGTGTCGACTAGACCATCCGTTCTACTCGATTCAGAACCCCACCTTCATGTGTATCAGATCTGAACTTTCATCTCATATTTGCAATTGAGTGCTTGTTCTTGCTGGTTCTTCGATTGCTTGCAGGAATAACCCTAGTGGTTTGGTTGGTCGTGCTCCGCAAGATCGCGTGCAACCGCTGGAGTTGGTGTATCGGTCGCTAAGGCGCGGTCTTGGAAGGCTGTAGTCGGGCCATGAACGTCATCTCCTTCCACCAATCGAGTTATCTCACGCCTCTCATCGAAAGATCGACCACGAACCCTAGCGGGTTCATATCACATATCCGGCATCTTGGTTTCACAATGCATCCAAACGAGGTTCCACTTTCCCCACGACGCCTATGAGTTTCATGGAGTGCAAGGAAACTAGTTTTCGTGCCTATGGTAGGTTTGTTGCAAACCGTGCTCCTATCTTCCATCTTGGTTTCACAACGCATCCAGACGAGGTTCCTCTTTTCCCATGACACCTATGAGTTTCATGGAGTACAAAGAAACTAGTTTCATGCCTATTGTAGGTTCGTTGCAAACCGTGCTCCTATCTAGCACCTTGGTTTCACAACGCCACCAAACGCATGCAATCGAGGTTCTACTTCCCCCATTACACCGATGAGTTTCATGGAGTACAAAGAAACTAGTTTCCGTGCCTATGGTAGGCTCGTAGCAAACCATGCACCTATCATGCACCATGGTTTCACAACGCATCCAAACGCATCCAAACAAGGTTCCACTTTTCCTATGACACCTATGAGTTTCATGAAGTGCAAAGAAACTAGTTTTTGTGTCTATGGTAGGATCGTTGCAAACCGTGTTCCTCTCTTGCGTCTTAGTTTCACAATGCATCCAAACAATGTTCCACTTTCACCACGACACATATGAGTTTCATGGAGTGCAAAGAAACCAGTTTACGTCCCTATGGTTGGTTCGTAGCAAACAATGCTCCTATCTTGCATCTTGGTTTCCCAACGCATCCAAACGCATGCAAACGGGATTCCACTTACCCCATGACGCCCAAGAGTTTCATGGAGTTCAAAGAAAATAGTTTCCGTGCCTTATGGTATGTTCATAGCAAACTATGCTCCTGTCATGCACCTTGGTTTCGCAATGCATCCAAACGCATCCAAACAAGGTTCCACTTTCCCCATAACACCTGTGAGTTTCATGGAGTGCAAAGAAACTAGTTTTCGTGCCCATGGTAGGTTCATAGCAAACCATGCTCCTATCATGCACCTTGGTTTCGCGATGCATCCAAACGCATCCAAACAAGGTTCCACTTTGCACATAACACCTGTGAGTTTCATGGAGTGCAAAGAAACAAGTTTTTGTGTCTATGGTAGGTTCACAGCCAACCGTGTTCATATCTTGCATCTTGGTTTCACAATGCATCCAAATGAGGTTCCACTTTCCCCACGACACCTATGAGTTTGAAGGAGTGCAAAGAAGCTAGTTGTTTTGCCTATGGTAGGTTTGTTGCAAACCGTGCTCCTATCTTGCATCTTGGTTTCACAACGCATCCAAACAAGCTTCCTCTTTTCCCATTACACCTATGAGTTTCATGGAGTACAAAGAAACTAGTTTTCATGCCTATGGTAGGTTCGTAGCAAACCGTGCTCCTATCTTGCATCTTGGTGTCACAATGCTTCCAAACGCATGCAAGCAAGGTTCCACTTTCCCCATTACACCTGTGAGTTTCATGGAGTGCAAAGAAACTAGTTTCCGTGCCTATGGTAGGCTCGTAGCAAACCATGCTCCTATCATGCACCTTGGTTTCACAACGCATCCAGACGCATCCAAACAAGGTTCCACTTTCCGTATAACACCTATGAGTTTCATGGAGTGCAAAGAAACTAATTTTCGTGTCTATGGTAGGATCGTTGCAAACCGTGTTCCTATCTTGCGTCTTAGTTTCGCAATGCATCCAAATGATGTTCCACTTTCCCCATGACACCTATGAGTTTCATGGTGTGCAAAGAAACTAGTTTTCGTGTCTATGGTAGGATCGTTGCAAACCGTGTTCCTATCCTGCGTCTTAGTTTCACGATGCATCCGAACAATGTTCCACTTTCGCCACGACACCTATGAGTTTCATGGAGTGCAAAGAAACTAGTTTTCGTCCCTATGGTAGGTTCGTAGCAAACCGTGCTCCTATCTTGCATCTTTGTTTCCCAACTCTTCCAAACGCATGCAAACGAGATTCCACTTACCCCATGACACCTATGAGTTTCATGGAGTTCAAAGAAAATAGTTTCCGTGCCTATGGTAGGTTCATAGCAAACCACGCTCCTATCATGCACCTTGGTTTCGCAATGCATCCAAACGCATCCAAACAAGGTTCCACTTTCCCCATAACAGTTGTGAGTTTCATGGAGTGCAAAGAAACTAGTTTTTGTGTCTATGGTGGGTTCACAGCCAACTCTGTTCATATTGATGAGGACATCAACACCGATCATACATCCACGCCGTCCACGCCGACACCTGCTGGTCCTATTACTCGTGCTCGTGCTCGAAAACTTAATCATCAAGTGAGTTCCTTCTTGAGCTCTTGTCCATCCTGTTTAGATCTTGGAGACACGTGCACTCTTGTTTTGATTAGGAATCAAGGAGACGACCGAAAGGGAAAAGGACTCGCGTAGGCTGGAATTCGGACTGCAGAGGAGTCCAAACTTGCGACGGTCACCACGACTCCATATGGACTCCGATTGGGACGTTCTAGGACTCCATGGAAAGCATATCAAGTCTACTTTCCAATGGATCTATGCTTGTTCCCATATCCTATCAGATACGTTTGTAGTCGTCGTTTTAACGTCAAGACCTTCTCTGCTTATGGTGCTGTGTTACCTAATTTTGGGCTGTTGGCCCATGTATCAAGTTGGGTCCATTAGGGACACGTCCTAGGGTTGGAGGACGACCCCAACACCTCCTTGGTCGTCCTTCCATCTACATATATGCCTCTAGAGCCGCCACAAACAGATTGGGTTTTGTTTTTTATGTAAGTTTAGCCGCTGCTACTTCCTTGTAGACGCGTGTGTCGACTAGACCATCCGTTCTACTCGATTCAGAACCCCACCTTCATGTGTATCAGATCTGAACTTTCATCTCATATTTGCAATTGAGTGCTTGTTCTTCTTGTTCTTGCTGGTTCTTCGATTGCTTGCAGGAATAACCCTAGTGGTTTGGTTGGTCGTGCTCCGCAAGATCGCGTGCAACCGCTGGAGTTGGTGTATCAGGTCGCTAAGGCGCGGTCTTGGAAGGCTGTAGTCGGGCCATGAACGTCATCTCCTTCCACCAATCGAGTTATCTCACGCCTCTCATCGAAAGATCGACCACGAACCCTAGCGGGTTCATATCACATATCCGGCATCTTGGTTTCACAATGCATCCAAACGAGGTTCCACTTTCCCCACGACGCCTATGAGTTTCATGGAGTGCAAGGAAACTAGTTTTCGTGCCTATGGTAGGTTTGTTGCAAACCGTGCTCCTATCTTCCATCTTGGTTTCACAACGCATCCAGACGAGGTTCCTCTTTTCCCATGACACCTATGAGTTTCATGGAGTACAAAGAAACTAGTTTCATGCCTATTGTAGGTTCGTTGCAAACCGTGCTCCTATCTAGCACCTTGGTTTCACAACGCCACCAAACGCATGCAATCGAGGTTCTACTTCCCCCATTACACCGATGAGTTTCATGGAGTACAAAGAAACTAGTTTCCGTGCCTATGGTAGGCTCGTAGCAAACCATGCACCTATCATGCACCATGGTTTCACAATGCATCCAAACGCATCCAAACAAGGTTCCACTTTTCCTATGACACCTATGAGTTTCATGAAGTGCAAAGAAACTAGTTTTTGTGTCTATGGTAGGATCGTTGCAAACCGTGTTCCTCTCTTGCGTCTTAGTTTCACAATGCATCCAAACAATGTTCCACTTTCACCACGACACATATGAGTTTCATGGAGTGCAAAGAAACCAGTTTACGTCCCTATGGTTGGTTCGTAGCAAACAATGCTCCTATCTTGCATCTTGGTTTCCCAACGCATCCAAACGCATGCAAACGGGATTCCACTTACCCCATGACGCCCAAGAGTTTCATGGAGTTCAAAGAAAATAGTTTCCGTGCCTATGGTATGTTCATAGCAAACTATGCTCCTGTCATGCACCTTGGTTTCGCAATGCATCCAAACGCATCCAAACAAGGTTCCACTTTCCCCATAACACCTGTGAGTTTCATGGAGTGCAAAGAAACTAGTTTTCGTGCCCATGGTAGGTTCATAGCAAACCATGCTCCTATCATGCACCTTGGTTTCGCGATGCATCCAAACGCATCCAAACAAGGTTCCACTTTCCACATAACACCTGTGAGTTTCATGGAGTGCAAAGAAACAAGTTTTTGTGTCTATGGTAGGTTCACAGCCAACCGTGTTCATATCTTGCATCTTGGTTTCACAATGCATCCAAATGAGGTTCCACTTTCCCCACGACACCTATGAGTTTGAAGGAGTGCAAAGAAGCTAGTTGTTTTGCCTATGGTAGGTTTGTTGCAAACCGTGCTCCTATCTTGCATCTTGGTTTCACAACGCATCCAAACAAGCTTCCTCTTTTCCCATTACACCTATGAGTTTCATGGAGTACAAAGAAACTAGTTTTCATGCCTATGGTAGGTTCGTAGCAAACCGTGCTCCTATCTTGCATCTTGGTGTCACAATGCTTCCAAACGCATGCAAGCAAGGTTCCACTTTCCCCATTACACCTGTGAGTTTCATGGAGTGCAAAGAAACTAGTTTCCGTGCCTATGGTAGGCTCGTAGCAAACCATGCTCCTATCATGCACCTTGGTTTCACAACGCATCCAGACGCATCCAAACAAGGTTCCACTTTCCGTATAACACCTATGAGTTTCATGGAGTGCAAAGAAACTAATTTTCGTGTCTATGGTAGGATCGTTGCAAACCGTGTTCCTATCTTGCGTCTTAGTTTCGCAATGCATCCAAATGATGTTCCACTTTCCCCATGACACCTATGAGTTTCATGGTGTGCAAAGAAACTAGTTTTCGTGTCTATGGTAGGATCGTTGCAAACCGTGTTCCTATCCTGCGTCTTAGTTTCACGATGCATCCAAACAATGTTCCACTTTCGCCACGACACCTATGAGTTTCATGGAGTGCAAAGAAACTAGTTTTCGTCCCTATGGTAGGTTCGTAGCAAACCGTGCTCCTATCTTGCATCTTTGTTTCCCAACTCTTCCAAACGCATGCAAACGAGATTCCACTTACCCCATGACACCTATGAGTTTCATGGAGTTCAAAGAAAATAGTTTCCGTGCCTATGGTAGGTTCATAGCAAACCACGCTCCTATCATGCACCTTGGTTTCGCAATGCATCCAAACGCATCCAAACAAGGTTCCACTTTCCCCATAACAGTTGTGAGTTTCATGGAGTGCAAAGAAACTAGTTTTTGTGTCTATGGTGGGTTCACAGCCAACTGTGTTCATATTGATGAGGACATCAACACCGATCATACATCCACGCCGTCCACGCCGACACCTGCTGGTCCTATTACTCGTGCTCGTGCTCGAAAACTTAATCATCAAGTGAGTTCCTTCTTGAGCTCTTGTCCATCCTGTTTAGATCTTGGAGACACGTGCACTCTTGTTTTGATTAGGAATCAAGGAGACGACCGAAAGGGAAAAGGACTCGCGTAGGCTGGAATTCGGACTGCAGAGGAGTCCAAACTTGCGACGGTCACCACGACTCCATATGGATTCCGATTGGGACGTTCTAGGACTCCATGGAAAGCATATCAAGTCTACTTTCCAATGGATCTACGCTTGTTCCCATATCCTATCAGATACGTTCGTAGTCGTCGTTTTAACGTCAAGACCTTCTCTGCTTATGGTGCTGTGTTACCTAATTTTGGGCTGTTGGCCCATGTATCAAGTTGGGTCCATTAGGGACACGTCCTAGGGTTGGAGGACGACCCCAACACCTCCTTGGTCGTCCTTCCATCTACATATATGCCTCTAGAGCCGCCACAAACAGATTGGGTTTTGTTTTTGATGTAAGTTTAGCCGCTGCTACTTCCTTGTAGACGCGTGTGTCGACTAGACCATCCGTTCTACTCGATTCAGAACCCCACCTTCATGTGTATCAGATCTGAACTTTCATCTCATATTTGCAATTGAGTGCTTGTTCTTCTTGTTCTTGCTGGTTCTTCGATTGCTTGCAGGAATAACCCTAGTGGTTTGGTTGGTCGTGCTCCGCAAGATCGCGTGCAACCGCTGGAGTTTGTGTATCGGTCGCTAAGGCGCGGTCTTGGAAGGCTGTAGTCGGGCCTGTGAACGTCATCTCCTTCCACCAATCGAGTTATCTCACGCCTCTCATCGAAAGATCGACCACGAACCCTAGCGGGTTCATATCACATATCCTGCATCTTGGTTTCACAATGCATCCAAACGAGGTTCCACTTTCCCCACGACGCCTATGAGTTTCATGGAGTGCAAGGAAACTAGTTTTCGTGCCTATGGTAGGTTTGTTGCAAACCGTGCTCCTATCTTCCATCATGGTTTCACAACGCATCCAGACGAGGTTCCTCTTTTCCCATGACACCTATGAGTTTCATGGAGTACAAAGAAACTAGTTTCATGCCTATTGTAGGTTCGTTGCAAACCGTGCTCCTATCTAGCACCTTGGTTTCACAACGCCACCAAACGCATGCAATCGAGGTTCTACTTCCCCCATTACACCGATGAGTTTCATGGAGTACAAAGAAACTAGTTTCCGTGCCTATGGTAGGCTCGTAGCAAACCATGCACCTATCATGCACCATGGTTTCACAACGCATCCAAACGCATCCAAACAAGGTTCCACTTTTCCTATGACACCTATGAGTTTCATGAAGTGCAAAGAAACTAGTTTTTGTGTCTATGGTAGGATCGTTGCAAACCGTGTTCCTCTCTTGCGTCTTAGTTTCACAATGCATCCAAACAATGTTCCACTTTCACCACGACACATATGAGTTTCATGGAGTGCAAAGAAACCAGTTTACGTCCCTATGGTTGGTTCGTAGCAAACAATGCTCCTATCTTGCATCTTGGTTTCCCAACGCATCCAAACGCATGCAAACGGGATTCCACTTACCCCATGACGCCCAAGAGTTTCATGGAGTTCAAAGAAAATAGTTTCCGTGCCTATGGTATGTTCATAGCAAACTATGCTCCTGTCATGCACCTTGGTTTCGCAATGCATCCAAACGCATCCAAACAAGGTTCCACTTTCCCCATAACACCTGTGAGTTTCATGGAGTGCAAAGAAACTAGTTTTCGTGCCCATGGTAGGTTCATAGCAAACCATGCTCCTATCATGCACCTTGGTTTCGCGATGCATCCAAACGCATCCAAACAAGGTTCCACTTTCCACATAACACCTGTGAGTTTCATGGAGTGCAAAGAAACTAGTTTTTGTGTCTATGGTAGGTTCACAGCCAACCGTGTTCATATCTTGCATCTTGGTTTCACAATGCATCCAAATGAGGTTCCACTTTCCCCACGACACCTATGAGTTTGAAGGAGTGCAAAGAAGCTAGTTGTTTTGCCTATGGTAGGTTTGTTGCAAACCGTGCTCCTATCTTGCATCTTGGTTTCACAACGCATCCAAACAAGCTTCCTCTTTTCCCATTACATCTATGAGTTTCATGGAGTACAAAGAAACTAGTTTTCATGCCTATGGTAGGTTCGTAGCAAACCGTGCTCCTATCTTGCATCTTGGTGTCACAACGCTTCCAAACGCATGCAAGCAAGGTTCCACTTTCCCCATTACACCTGTGAGTTTCATGGAGTGCAAAGAAACTAGTTTCCGTGCCTATGGTAGGCTCGTAGCAAACCATGCTCCTATCATGCACCTTGGTTTCACAACGCATCCAGACGCATCCAAACAAGGTTCCACTTTCCGTATAACACCTATGAGTTTCAGTGGAGTGCAAAGAAACTAATTTTCGTGTCTATGGTAGGATCGTTGCAAACCGTGTTCCTATCTTGCGTCTTAGTTTCGCAATGCATCCAAATGATGTTCCACTTTCCCCATGACACCTATGAGTTTCATGGTGTGCAAAGAAACTAGTTTTCGTGTCTATGGTAGGATCGTTGCAAACCGTGTTCCTATCCTGCGTCTTAGTTTCACGATGCATCCAAACAATGTTCCACTTTCGCCACGACACCTATGAGTTTCATGGAGTGCAAAGAAACTAGTTTTCGTCCCTATGGTAGGTTCGTAGCAAACCGTGCTCCTATCTTGCATCTTTGTTTCCCAACTCTTCCAAACGCATGCAAACGAGATTCCACTTACCCCATGACACCTATGAGTTTCATGGAGTTCAAAGAAAATAGTTTCCGTGCCTATGGTAGGTTCATAGCAAACCACGCTCCTATCATGCACCTTGGTTTCGCAATGCATCCAAACGCATCCAAACAAGGTTCCACTTTCCCCATAACAGTTGTGAGTTTCATGGAGTGCAAAGAAACTAGTTTTTGTGTCTATGGTGGGTTCACAGCCAACTGTGTTCATATTGATGAGGACATCAACACCGATCATACATCCACGCCGTCCACGCCGACACCTGCTGGTCCTATTACTCGTGCTCGTGCTCGAAAACTTAATCATCAAGTGAGTTCCTTCTTGAGCTCTTGTCCATCCTGTTTAGATCTTGGAGACACGTGCACTCTTGTTTTGATTAGGAATCAAGGAGACGACCGAAAGGGAAAAGGACTCGCGTAGGCTGGAATTCGGACTGCAGAGGAGTCCAAACTTGCGACGGTCACCACGACTCCATATGGACTCCGATTGGGACGTTCTAGGACTCCATGGAAAGCATATCAAGTCTACTTTCCAATGGATCTATGCTTGTTCCCATATCCTATCAGATACGTTCGTAGTCGTCGTTTTAACGTCAAGACCTTCTCTGCTTATGGTGCTGTGTTACCTAATTTTGGGCTGTTGGCCCATGTATCAAGTTGGGTCCATTAGGGACACGTCCTAGGGTTGGAGGACGACCCCAACACCTCCTTGGTCGTCCTTCCATCTACATATATGCCTCTAGAGCCGCCACAAACAGATTGGGTTTTGTTTTTGATGTAAGTTTAGCCGCTGCTACTTCCTTGTAGACGCGTGTGTCGACTAGACCATCCGTTCTACTCGATTCAGAACCCCACCTTCATGTGTATCAGATCTGAACTTTCATCTCATATTTGCAATTGAGTGCTTGTTCTTCTTGTTCTTGCTGGTTCTTCGATTGCTTGCAGGAATAACCCTAGTGGTTTGGTTGGTCGTGCTCCGCAAGATCGCGTGCAACCGCTGGAGTTTGTGTATCGGTCGCTAAGGCGCGGTCTTGGAAGGCTGTAGTCGGGCCGTGAACGTCATCTCCTTCCACCAATCGAGTTATCTCACGCCTCTCATCGAAAGATCGACCACGAACCCTAGCGGGTTCATATCACATATCCTGCATCTTGGTTTCACAATGCATCCAAACGAGGTTCCACTTTCCCCACGACGCCTATGAGTTTCATGGAGTGCAAGGAAACTAGTTTTCGTGCCTATGGTAGGTTTGTTGCAAACCGTGCTCCTATCTTCCATCATGGTTTCACAACGCATCCAGACGAGGTTCCTCTTTTCCCATGACACCTATGAGTTTCATGGAGTACAAAGAAACTAGTTTCATGCCTATTGTAGGTTCGTTGCAAACCGTGCTCCTATCTAGCACCTTGGTTTCACAACGCCACCAAACGCATGCAATCGAGGTTCTACTTCCCCCATTACACCGATGAGTTTCATGGAGTACAAAGAAACTAGTTTCCGTGCCTATGGTAGGCTCGTAGCAAACCATGCACCTATCATGCACCATGGTTTCACAACGCATCCAAACGCATCCAAACAAGGTTCCACTTTTCCTATGACACCTATGAGTTTCATGAAGTGCAAAGAAACTAGTTTTTGTGTCTATGGTAGGATCGTTGCAAACCGTGTTCCTCTCTTGCGTCTTAGTTTCACAATGCATCCAAACAATGTTCCACTTTCACCACGACACATATGAGTTTCATGGAGTGCAAAGAAACCAGTTTACGTCCCTATGGTTGGTTCGTAGCAAACAATGCTCCTATCTTGCATCTTGGTTTCCCAACGCATCCAAACGCATGCAAACGGGATTCCACTTACCCCATGACGCCCAAGAGTTTCATGGAGTTCAAAGAAAATAGTTTCCGTGCCTATGGTATGTTCATAGCAAACTATGCTCCTGTCATGCACCTTGGTTTCGCAATGCATCCAAACGCATCCAAACAAGGTTCCACTTTCCCCATAACACCTGTGAGTTTCATGGAGTGCAAAGAAACTAGTTTTCGTGCCCATGGTAGGTTCATAGCAAACCATGCTCCTATCATGCACCTTGGTTTCGCGATGCATCCAAACGCATCCAAACAAGGTTCCACTTTCCACATAACACCTGTGAGTTTCATGGAGTGCAAAGAAACTAGTTTTTGTGTCTATGGTAGGTTCACAGCCAACCGTGTTCATATCTTGCATCTTGGTTTCACAATGCATCCAAATGAGGTTCCACTTTCCCCACGACACCTATGAGTTTGAAGGAGTGCAAAGAAGCTAGTTGTTTTGCCTATGGTAGGTTTGTTGCAAACCGTGCTCCTATCTTGCATCTTGGTTTCACAACGCATCCAAACAAGCTTCCTCTTTTCCCATTACACCTATGAGTTTCATGGAGTACAAAGAAACTAGTTTTCATGCCTATGGTAGGTTCGTAGCAAACCGTGCTCCTATCTTGCATCTTGGTGTCACAACGCTTCCAAACGCATGCAAGCAAGGTTCCACTTTCCCCATTACACCTGTGAGTTTCATGGAGTGCAAAGAAACTAGTTTCCGTGCCTATGGTAGGCTCGTAGCAAACCATGCTCCTATCATGCACCTTGGTTTCACAACGCATCCAGACGCATCCAAACAAGGTTCCACTTTCCGTATAACACCTATGAGTTTCATGGAGTGCAAAGAAACTAATTTTCGTGTCTATGGTAGGATCGTTGCAAACCGTGTTCCTATCTTGCGTCTTAGTTTCGCAATGCATCCAAATGATGTTCCACTTTCCCCATGACACCTATGAGTTTCATGGTGTGCAAAGAAACTAGTTTTCGTGTCTATGGTAGGATCGTTGCAAACCGTGTTCCTATCCTGCGTCTTAGTTTCACGATGCATCCAAACAATGTTCCACTTTCGCCACGACACCTATGAGTTTCATGGAGTGCAAAGAAACTAGTTTTCAGTCCCTATGGTAGGTTCGTAGCAAACCGTGCTCCTATCTTGCATCTTTGTTTCCCAACTCTTCCAAACGCATGCAAACGAGATTCCACTTACCCCATGACACCTATGAGTTTCATGGAGTTCAAAGAAAATAGTTTCCGTGCCTATGGTAGGTTCATAGCAAACCACGCTCCTATCATGCACCTTGGTTTCGCAATGCATCCAAACGCATCCAAACAAGGTTCCACTTTCCCCATAACAGTTGTGAGTTTCATGGAGTGCAAAGAAACTAGTTTTTGTGTCTATGGTGGGTTCACAGCCAACTGTGTTCATATTGATGAGGACATCAACACCGATCATACATCCACGCCGTCCACGCCGACACCTGCTGGTCCTATTACTCGTGCTCGTGCTCGAAAACTTAATCATCAAGTGAGTTCCTTCTTGAGCTCTTGTCCATCCTGTTTAGATCTTGGAGACACGTGCACTCTTGTTTTGATTAGGAATCAAGGAGACGACCGAAAGGGAAAAGGACTCGCGTAGGCTGGAATTCGGACTGCAGAGGAGTCCAAACTTGCGACGGTCACCACGACTCCATATGGACTCCGATTGGGACGTTCTAGGACTCCATGGAAAGCATATCAAGTCTACTTTCCAATGGATCTATGCTTGTTCCCATATCCTATCAGATACGTTCGTAGTCGTCGTTTTAACGTCAAGACCTTCTCTGCTTATGGTGCTGTGTTACCTAATTTTGGGCTGTTGGCCCATGTATCAAGTTGGGTCCATTAGGGACACGTCCTAGGGTTGGAGGACGACCCCAACACCTCCTTGGTCGTCCTTCCATCTACATATATGCCTCTAGAGCCGCCACAAACAGATTGGGTTTTGTTTTTGATGTAAGTTTAGCCGCTGCTACTTCCTTGTAGACGCGTGTGTCGACTAGACCATCCGTTCTACTCGATTCAGAACCCCACCTTCATGTGTATCAGATCTGAACTTTCATCTCATATTTGCAATTGAGTGCTTGTTCTTCTTGTTCTTGCTGGTTCTTCGATTGCTTGCAGGAATAACCCTAGTGGTTTGGTTGGTCGTGCTCCGCAAGATCGCATGCAACCGCTGGAGTTGGTGTATCGGTCGCTAAGGCGCGGTCTTGGAAGGCTGTAGTCGGGCCGTGAACGTCATCTCCTTCCACCAATCGAGTTATCTCACGCCTCTCATCGAAAGATCGACCACGAACCCTAGCGGGTTCATATCACATATCCTGCATCTTGGTTTCACAATGCATCCAAACGAGGTTCCACTTTCCCCACGACGCCTATGAGTTTCATGGAGTGCAAGGAAACTAGTTTTCGTGCCTATGGTAGGTTTGTTGCAAACCGTGCTCCTATCTTCCATCATGGTTTCACAACGCATCCAGACGAGGTTCCTCTTTTCCCATGACACCTATGAGTTTCATGGAGTACAAAGAAACTAGTTTCATGCCTATTGTAGGTTCGTTGCAAACCGTGCTCCTATCTAGCACCTTGGTTTCACAACGCCACCAAACGCATGCAATCGAGGTTCTACTTCCCCCATTACACCGATGAGTTTCATGGAGTACAAAGAAACTAGTTTCCGTGCCTATGGTAGGCTCGTAGCAAACCATGCACCTATCATGCACCATGGTTTCACAACGCATCCAAACGCATCCAAACAAGGTTCCACTTTTCCTATGACACCTATGAGTTTCATGAAGTGCAAAGAAACTAGTTTTTGTGTCTATGGTAGGATCGTTGCAAACCGTGTTCCTCTCTTGCGTCTTAGTTTCACAATGCATCCAAACAATGTTCCACTTTCACCACGACACATATGAGTTTCATGGAGTGCAAAGAAACCAGTTTACGTCCCTATGGTTGGTTCGTAGCAAACAATGCTCCTATCTTGCATCTTGGTTTCCCAACGCATCCAAACGCATGCAAACGGGATTCCACTTACCCCATGACGCCCAAGAGTTTCATGGAGTTCAAAGAAAATAGTTTCCGTGCCTATGGTATGTTCATAGCAAACTATGCTCCTGTCATGCACCTTGGTTTCGCAATGCATCCAAACGCATCCAAACAAGGTTCCACTTTCCCCATAACACCTGTGAGTTTCATGGAGTGCAAAGAAACTAGTTTTCGTGCCCATGGTAGGTTCATAGCAAACCATGCTCCTATCATGCACCTTGGTTTCGCGATGCATCCAAACGCATCCAAACAAGGTTCCACTTTCCACATAACACCTGTGAGTTTCATGGAGTGCAAAGAAACTAGTTTTTGTGTCTATGGTAGGTTCACAGCCAACCGTGTTCATATCTTGCATCTTGGTTTCACAATGCATCCAAATGAGGTTCCACTTTCCCCACGACACCTATGAGTTTGAAGGAGTGCAAAGAAGCTAGTTGTTTTGCCTATGGTAGGTTTGTTGCAAACCGTGCTCCTATCTTGCATCTTGGTTTCACAACGCATCCAAACAAGCTTCCTCTTTTCCCATTACACCTATGAGTTTCATGGAGTACAAAGAAACTAGTTTTCATGCCTATGGTAGGTTCGTAGCAAACCGTGCTCCTATCTTGCATCTTGGTGTCACAACGCTTCCAAACGCATGCAAGCAAGGTTCCACTTTCCCCATTACACCTGTGAGTTTCATGGAGTGCAAAGAAACTAGTTTCCGTGCCTATGGTAGGCTCGTAGCAAACCATGCTCCTATCATGCACCTTGGTTTCACAACGCATCCAGACGCATCCAAACAAGGTTCCACTTTCCGTATAACACCTATGAGTTTCATGGAGTGCAAAGAAACTAATTTTCGTGTCTATGGTAGGATCGTTGCAAACCGTGTTCCTATCTTGCGTCTTAGTTTCGCAATGCATCCAAATGATGTTCCACTTTCCCCATGACACCTATGAGTTTCATGGTGTGCAAAGAAACTAGTTTTCGTGTCTATGGTAGGATCGTTGCAAACCGTGTTCCTATCCTGCGTCTTAGTTTCACGATGCATCCAAACAATGTTCCACTTTCGCCACGACACCTATGAGTTTCATGGAGTGCAAAGAAACTAGTTTTCGTCCCTATGGTAGGTTCGTAGCAAACCGTGCTCCTATCTTGCATCTTTGTTTCCCAACTCTTCCAAACGCATGCAAACGAGATTCCACTTACCCCATGACACCTATGAGTTTCATGGAGTTCAAAGAAAATAGTTTCCGTGCCTATGGTAGGTTCATAGCAAACCACGCTCCTATCATGCACCTTGGTTTCGCAATGCATCCAAACGCATCCAAACAAGGTTCCACTTTCCCCATAACAGTTGTGAGTTTCATGGAGTGCAAAGAAACTAGTTTTTGTGTCTATGGTGGGTTCACAGCCAACTGTGTTCATATTGATGAGGACATCAACACCGATCATACATCCACGCCGTCCACGCCGACACCTGCTGGTCCTATTACTCGTGCTCGTGCTCGAAAACTTAATCATCAAGTGAGTTCCTTCTTGAGCTCTTGTCCATCCTGTTTAGATCTTGGAGACACGTGCACTCTTGTTTTGATTAGGAATCAAGGAGACGACCGAAAGGGAAAAGGACTCGCGTAGGCTGGAATTCGGACTGCAGAGGAGTCCAAACTTGCGACGGTCACCACGACTCCATATGGACTCCGATTGGGACGTTCCTAGGACTCCATGGAAAGCATATCAAGTCTACTTTCCAATGGATCTATGCTTGTTCCCATATCCTATCAGATACGTTCGTAGTCGTCGTTTTAACGTCAAGACCTTCTCTGCTTATGGTGCTGTGTTACCTAATTTTGGGCTGTTGGCCCATGTATCAAGTTGGGTCCATTAGGGACACGTCCTAGGGTTGGAGGACGACCCCAACACCTCCTTGGTCGTCCTTCCATCTACATATATGCCTCTAGAGCCGCCACAAACAGATTGGGTTTTGTTTTTGATGTAAGTTTAGCCGCTGCTACTTCCTTGTAGACGCGTGTGTCGACTAGACCATCCGTTCTACTCGATTCAGAACCCCACCTTCATGTGTATCAGATCTGAACTTTCATCTCATATTTGCAATTGAGTGCTTGTTCTTCTTGTTCTTGCTGGTTCTTCGATTGCTTGCAGGAATAACCCTAGTGGTTTGGTTGGTCGTGCTCCGCAAGATCGCATGCAACCGCTGGAGTTGGTGTATCGGTCGCTAAGGCGCGGTCTTGGAAGGCTGTAGTCGGGCCGTGAACGTCATCTCCTTCCACCAATCGAGTTATCTCACGCCTCTCATCGAAAGATCGACCACGAACCCTAGCGGGTTCATATCACATATCCTGCATCTTGGTTTCACAATGCATCCAAACGAGGTTCCACTTTCCCCACGACGCCTATGAGTTTCATGGAGTGCAAGGAAACTAGTTTTCGTGCCTATGGTAGGTTTGTTGCAAACCGTGCTCCTATCTTCCATCATGGTTTCACAACGCATCCAGACGAGGTTCCTCTTTTCCCATGACACCTATGAGTTTCATGGAGTACAAAGAAACTAGTTTCATGCCTATTGTAGGTTCGTTGCAAACCGTGCTCCTATCTAGCACCTTGGTTTCACAACGCCACCAAACGCATGCAATCGAGGTTCTACTTCCCCCATTACACCGATGAGTTTCATGGAGTACAAAGAAACTAGTTTCCGTGCCTATGGTAGGCTCGTAGCAAACCATGCACCTATCATGCACCATGGTTTCACAACGCATCCAAACGCATCCAAACAAGGTTCCACTTTTCCTATGACACCTATGAGTTTCATGAAGTGCAAAGAAACTAGTTTTTGTGTCTATGGTAGGATCGTTGCAAACCGTGTTCCTCTCTTGCGTCTTAGTTTCACAATGCATCCAAACAATGTTCCACTTTCACCACGACACATATGAGTTTCATGGAGTGCAAAGAAACCAGTTTACGGACCTATGGTTGGTTCGTAGCAAACAATGCTCCTATCTTGCATCTTGGTTTCCCAACGCATCCAAACGCATGCAAACGGGATTCCACTTACCCCATGACGCCCATGAGTTTCATGGAGTTCAAAGAAAATAGTTTCCGTGCCTATGGTATGTTCATAGCAAACTATGCTCCTGTCATGCACCTTGGTTTCGCAATGCATCTAAACGCATGCAAACAAGGTTCCACTTACCCCATAACACCTGTGAGTTTCATGGAGTGCAAAGAAACTAGTTTTCGTGCCCATGGTAGGTTCATAGCAAACCATGCTCCTATCATGCACCTTGGTTTCGCGATGCATCCAAACGCATCCAAACAAGGTTCCACTTTCCACATAACACCTGTGAGTTTCATGGAGTGCAAACAAACTAGTTTTTGTGTCTATGGTAGGTTCACAGCCAACCGTGTTCATATCTTGCATCTTGGTTTCACAATGCATCCAAATGAGGTTCCACTTTCCCCACGACACCTATAGGTTTCATGGAGTGCAAAGAAACTAGTTTTTTTGCCTATGGTAGGTTTGTTGCAAACCGTGCTCCTATCTTGCATCTTGGTTTCACAACGCATCCAAACGAGGTTCCTCTTTTCCAATTACGCCTATGAGTTTCGTGGAGTACAAAGAAACTAGTTTTCATGCCTATGGTAGGTTCGTAGCAAACCGTGCTCCTATCTTGCATCTTGGTTTCGCAACGCTTCCTAACGCATGCAAACGAGGTTCCACTTTCCCCATTACACCTATGAGTTTAATGGAGTACAAAGAAACTAGTTTCCGTGCCTATGGTAGGCTTCGTAGCAAACATTGCTCCTATCATGCACCTTGGTTTCACAATGCATCCAGACGCATCCAAACAAGGTTCCACTTTCCCTATAACACCTATGAGTTTCACGGAGTGCAAAGAAACTAGTTTTCGTGTCTATGGTAGGATCGTTGCAAACCATGTTCCTATCTTGCGTCTTAGTTTCACAATGCATCCAAACAATGTTCCACTTTCCCCAAGACACCTATGAGATTCATGGAGTGCAAAGAAACTAGTTTTCATGCCTATGGTCGGTTCGTAGCAAACCGTGCTCCTATCTTGTATCTTGGTTTCCCAACGCTTCCAAACGCATGCAAACGACATTCCACTTACCCATGACACCTACGAGTTTCATGGAGTTCAAAGAAAATAGTTTCCGTGCCTATGGTAGGTTCACAGCAAACCATGCTCCTATCATGCACCTTGGTTTCGCAATGCATCCAAACGCATCCAAACAAGGTTCCCCTTTCCCCATAACACCTGTGAGTTTTATGGATAGGTTCACAGCAAACCATGCTCCTATCATGCACCTTGGTTTCGCAATGCATCCAAACGCATCCAAACAAGGTTCCACTTTCCCCATAACACCTGTGAGTTTCATGGAGTGCAAAGAAACTAGTTTTTGTGTCTATGGTAGGTTCACAGCCAACCGTGTTCATATCTTGCATCTTAGTTTCACAATGCATCCAAACGAGGTTCCACTTTCCCCACGACACCTTGAGTTTCATGGAGTGCAAAGAAACTAGTTTTCGTCCCTATGGTAGGTTCGTAGAAAACCGTGCTCCTATCTTGCATCTTGGTTTCACAACGCATCCAAACGCATGCAAACGAGATTCCACTTACCCCATGACACCTATGAGTTTCATGGAGTTCAAAGAAACTAGTTTCCATGCCTATGGTAGGTTCATAGCGTACCCTGCTCCTATCATGCACCCTGGTTTCGCAATGCATCCAAACGCATCCAAACAAGGTTTCACTTTCCACATAACACCTGTGAGTTTCATGGAGTGCAAAGAAACTAGTTTTTGTGTCTATGGTAGGTTCACAGCCAACCATGTTCATATCTTGCATCTTGGTTTCACAATGCATCCAAATGAGGTTCCACTTTCCCCACGACACCTATGAGTTTCAAGGAGTGCAAAGAAGCTAGTTTTCGTGCCTATGGTAGGTTTGTTGCAAACCGTGCTCCTATCTTGCATCTTGGTTTCACAACGCATCCAAACAAGCTTCCTCTTTTCCCATTACACCTATGAGTTTCAAGGAGTACAAAGAAACTAGTTTTCATGCCTATGGTAGGTTCGTAGCAAACCGTGCTCCTATCTTGCATCTTGGTGTCACAACGCTTCCAAACGCATGCAAGCAAGGATCCGCTTTCCCCATTGCACCTGTGAGTTTCATGGAGTGCAAAGAAACTAGTTTCCGTGCCTATGGTAGGCTCGTAGCAAACCATGCTCCTATCATGCACCTTGGTTTCACAACGCATCCAGACGCATCCAAACAAGGTTCCACTTTCCCCATAACACCTATGAGTTTCATGGAGTGCAAAGAAACTAGTTTTTGTGTCTATGGTAGGATCATTGCAAACCGTGTTCCTCTCTTGCGTCTTAGTTTCACAATGCATCCAAACAATGTTCCACTTTCACCACGACACATATGAGTTTCATGGAGTGCAAAGAAACCAGTTTACGTCCCTATGGTTGGTTCGTAGCAAACAATGCTCCTATCTTGCATCTTGGTTTCCCAACGCATCCAAACGCATGCAAACGCATCCAGACAAGGTTCCACTTTCCACATAACACCTGTGAGTTTCATGGAGTGCAAAGAAACTAGTGTTTGTGTCTATGGTAGGTTCACAGCCAACGGTGTTCATATCTTGCATCTTGGTTTCACAATGCATCCAAACGAGGTTCCACTTTCCCCACGACACCATGAGTTTCATGGTGTGCAAAGAAATTAGTTTTCGTCCCTATGGTAGGTTTGTAGCAAACCGTGCTCCTATCTTGCATCTTGGTTTCACAACGTATCCAAACGCATGCAAACGAGATTCCACTTACCCCATGACACCTATGAGTTTCATGGACTTCAAAGAAACTAGTTTCCGTGCCTATGGTAGGTTCATAGCAAACCATGCTCCTATCATGCACCTTGGTTTCGCAATGCATCCAAACAAGGTTCCACTTTCCACATAACACCTGTGAGTTTCATGGAGTGCAAAGAAACAAGTTTTTGTGCCTATGGTAGGTTCACAGCCAACCGTGTTCATATCTTGCATCTTGGTTTCACAATGCATCCAAATGAGGTTCCACTTTCCCCACGACACCTATGAGTTTCAAGGAGTGCAAAGAAGCTAGTTTTCGTGCCTATGGTAGGTTTGTTGCAAACCGTGCTCCTATCTTGCATCTTGGTTTCACAACGCATCCAAACAAGCTTCCTCTTTTCCCAATACACCTATGAGTTTCAAGGAGTACAAAGAAACTAGTTTTCATGCCTATGGTAGGTTCGTAGCAAACCGTGCTCCTATCTTGCATCTTGGTGTCACAACGCTTCCAAACGCATGCAAGCAAGGATCCGCTTTCCCCATTGCACCTGTGAGTTTCATGGAGTGCAAAGAAACTAGTTTCCGTGCCTATGGTAGGCTCGTAGCAAACCATGCTCCTATCATGCACCTTGGTTTCACAACGCATCCAGACGCATCCCAACAAGGTTCCACTTTCCCCATAACACCTATGAGTTTCATGGAGTGCAAAGAAACTAATTTTCGTGTCTATGGTAGGATCGTTGCAAACCGTGTTCCTATCTTGCGTCTTTGTTTCGCAATGCATCCAAACGATGTTCCACTTTCCCCTTGACACCTATGAGTTTCATGGAGTGCAAAGAAACTAGTTTTCGTGTCTATGGTAGGATCGTTGCAAACCGTGTTCTATCTTGCGTCTTAGTTTCATGATGCATCCAAACAATGTTCCACTTTCCCCACGACACCTATGAGTTTCATGGAGTGCAAGGAAACTAGTTTTCGTACCCTATGGTAGGTTCGTAGCAAACCGTGCTCCTATCTTGCATCTTTGTTTCCCAACTCTTCCAAACGCATGCAAACGACATTCCACTTACCCCATGACAACTATGAGTTTCATGGAGTTCAAAGAAAATAGTTTCCGTGCCTATGGTAGGTTCACAGCAAACCATGCTCCTATCATGCACCATGGTTTCGCAATGCATCCAAACAAGGTTCCACTTTCCCCATAACACCTGTGAGTTTCATGGATAGGTTCACAGCAAACCATGCTCATATCATGCACCTTGGTTTCGCAATGCATCCAAACAAGGTTCCACTTTCCCCATAACACTTGTGAGTTTCATTGAGTGCAAAGAAACTAGTTTTTGTGTCTATGGTAGGTTCACAGCCAACCATGTTCATATCTTGCATCTTAGTTTCACAATGCATCCAAACGAGGTTCCACTTTCCCCACGACACCTTGAGTTTCATGGAGTGCAAAGAAACTAGTTTTCGTCCCTATGGTAGGTTTGTAGAAAACCGTGCTCCTATATTGCATCTTGGTTTCACAACGCATCCAAACGCATGCAAACGAGATTCCACTTACCCCATGACACCTATGAGTTTCATGGAATTCAAAGAAACTAGTTTCCATGCCCATGGTAGGTTCATAGCATACCATGCTCCTATCATGCACCTTGGTTTCGCAATGCATCCAAATGCATCCAAACAAGGTTTCACTTTCCACATAACACCTGTGAGTTTCATAGAGTGCAAAGAAACTAGTTTTTGTGTCTATGGTAGGTTCACAGCCAACCGTGTTCATATCTTGCATCTTGGTTTCACAATGCATCCAAATGAGGTTCCACTTTCCCCACGACACCTATGAGTTTGAAGGAGTGCAAAGAAGCTAGTTTTTTTGCCTATGGTAGGTTTGTTGCAAACCGTGCTCCTATCTTGCATCATGGTTTCACAACGCATCCAAACAAGCTTCCTCTTTTCCCATTACACCTATGAGTTTCATGGAGTACAAAGAAACTAGTTTTCATGCCTATGGTAGGTTCGTAGCAAACCGTGCTCCTATCTTGCATCTCGGTGTCACAACGCTTCCAAACGCATGCAAGCAAGGTTCCACTTTCCCCATTACACCTGTGAGTTTCATGGAGTGCAAAGAAACTAGTTTCCGTGCCTATGGTAGGCTCGTAGCAAACCATGCTCCTATCATGCACCTTGGTTTCACAACGCATCCAGACGCATCCAAACAAGGTTCCACTTTCCGTATAACACCTATGAGTTTCATGGAGTGCAAAGAAACTAATTTTCGTGTCTATGGTAGGATCGTTGCAAACCGTGTTCCTATCTTGCGTCTTAGTTTCGCAATGCATCGAAATGATGTTCCACTTTCCCCATGACACCTATGAGTTTCATGGTGTGCAAAGAAACTAGTTTTCGTGTCTATGGTAGGATCGTTGCAAACCGTGTTCCTATCCTGCGTCTTAGTTTCACGATGCATCCAAACAATGTTCCACTTTCCCCACGACACCTATGAGTTTCATGGAGTGCAAAGAAACTAGTTTTCGTCCCTATGGTAGGTTCGTAGCAAACCGTGCTCCTATCTTGCATCTTTGTTTCCCAACTCTTCCAAACGCATGCAAACGAGATTCCACTTACCCCATGACACCTATGAGTTTCATGGAGTTCAAAGAAAATAGTTTCCGTGCCTATGGTAGGTTCGTAGCAAACCACGCTCCTATCATGCACCTTGGTTTCGCAATGCATCCAAACGCATCCAAACAAGGTTCCACTTTCCCCATAACAGTTGTGAGTTTCATGGAGTGCAAAGAAACTAGTTTTTGTGTCCATGGTGGGTTCACAGCCAACTGTGTTCATATCCTGCATCTTGGTTTCACAATGCATCCAAACGAGGTTCCACTTTCCCCACGACGCCTATGAGTTTCATGGAGTGCAAGGAAACTAGTTTTCGTGCCTATGGTAGGTTTGTTGCAAACCGTGCTCCTATCTTCCATGTTGGTTTCACAACGCATCCTGACTAGGTTCCTCTTTTCCCATGACACCTATGAGTTTCATGGAGTACAAAGAAACTAGTTTCATGCCTATTGTAGGTTCGTTGCAAACCGTGCTTCTATCTAGCACGTTGGTTTCACAACGCCACCAAACGCATGCAATCGAGGTTCTACTTCCCCCATTACACCGATGAGTTTCATGGAGTACAAAGAAACTAGTTTCCGTGCCTATGGTAGGCTCGTAGCAAACCATGCACCTATCATGCACCATGGTTTCACAACGCATCCAAACAAGGTTCCACTTTTCCTATGACACCTATGAGTTTCATGGAGTGCAAAGAAACTATTTTTTGTGTCTATGGTAGGATCGTTGCAAACCGTGTTCCTCTCTTGCGTCTTAGTTTCACAATGCATCCAAACAATGTTCCACTTTCACCACGACACATATGAGTTTCATGGAGTGCAAAGAAACCAGTTTACGTCCCTATGGTTGGTTCGTAGCAAACAATGCTCCTATCTTGCATCTTGATTTCCCAACGCATCCAAACGCATGCAAACGCATCCAGACAAGGTTCCACTTTCCACATAACACCTGTGAGTTTCATGGAGTGCAAAGAAACTAGTGTTTGTGTCTATGGTAGGTTCACAGCCAACGGTGTTCATATCTTGCATCTTGGTTTCACAATGCATCCAAACGAGGTTCCACTTTCCCCACGACACCTTGAGTTTCATGGTGTGCAAAGAAATTAGTTTTCGTCCCTATGGTAGGTTTGTAGCAAACCGTGCTCCTATCTTGCATCTTGGTTTCACAACGTATCCAAACGCATGCAAACGAGATTCCACTTACCCCATGACACCTATGAGTTTCAAGGAGTTCAAAGAAACTAGTTTCCGTGCCTATGGTAGGTTCATAGCAAACCATGCTCCTATCATGCACCTTGGTTTCGCAATGCATCCAACGCATCCAAACAAGGTTCCACTTTCCACATAACACCTGTGAGTTTCATGGAGTGGAAAGAAACAAGTTTTTGTGCCTATGGTAGGTTCACAGCCAACCGTGTTCATATCTTGCATCTTGGTTTCACAATGCATCCAAACGAGGTTCCACTTTCCCCACGACACCTATGAGTTTCAAGGAGTGCAAAGAAGCTAGTTTTCGTGCCTATGGTAGGTTTGTTGCAAACCGTGCTCCTATCTTGCATCTTGGTTTCACAACGCATCCAAACAAGCTTCCTCTTTTCCCATTACACCTATGAGTTTCATGGAGTACAAAGAAACTAGTTTTCATGCCTATGGTAGGTTCGTAGCCAAACCGTGCTCCTATCTTGCATCTTGGTGTCACAACGCTTCCAAACGCATGCAAGCAAGGTTCCACTTTCCCCATTACACCTGTGAGTTTCATGGAGTGCAAAGAAACTAGTTTCCGTGCCTATGGTAGGCTCGTAGCAAACCATGCTCCTATCATGCACCTTGGTTTCACAACGCATCCAGACGCATCCAAACAAGGTTCCACTTTCCGTATAACACCTATGAGTTTCATGGAGTGCAAAGAAACTAATTTTCGTGTCTATGGTAGGATCGTTGCAAACCGTGTTCCTATCTTGCGTCTTAGTTTCGCAATGCATCGAAATGATGTTCCACTTTCCCCATGACACCTATGAGTTTCATGGTGTGCAAAGAAACTAGTTTTCGTGTCTATGGTAGGATCGTTGCAAACCGTGTTCCTATCCTGCGTCTTAGTTCCACGATGCATCCAAACAATGTTCCACTTTCCCCACGACACCTATGAGTTTCATGGAGTGCAAAGAAAATAGTTTTCGTCCCTATGGTAGGTTCGTAGCAAACCGTGCTCCTATCTTGCATCTTTGTTTCCCAACTCTTCCAAACGCATGCAAACGAGATTCCACTTACCCCATGACACCTATGAGTTTCATGGAGTTCAAAGAAAATAGTTTCCGTGCCTATGGTAGGTTCGTAGCAAACCACGCTCCTATCATGCACCTTGGTTTCGCAATGCATCCAAATGCATCCAAACAAGGTTCCACTTTCCCCATAACAGTTGTGAGTTTCATGGAGTGCAAAGAAACTAGTTTTTGTGTCCATGGTGGGTTCACAGCCAACTGTGTTCATATCCTGCATCTTGGTTTCACAATGCATCCAAACGAGGTTCCACTTTCCCCACGACGCCTATGAGTTTCATGGAGTGCAAGGAAACTAGTTTTCGTGCCTATGGTAGGTTTGTTGCAAACCGTGCTCCTATCTTCCATCTTGGTTTCACAACGCATCCAGACGAGGTTCCTCTTTTCCCATGACACCTATGAGTTTCATGGAGTACAAAGAAACTAGTTTCATGCCTATTGTAGGTTCGTTGCAAACCGTGCTCCTATCTAGCACCTTGGTTTCACAACGCCACCAAACGCATGCAATCGAGGTTCTACTTCCCCCATTACACCGATGAGTTTCATGGAGTACAAAGAAACTAGTTTCCGTGCCTATGGTAGGCTCGTAGCAAACCATGCACCTATCATGCACCATGGTTTCACAACGCATCCAAACGCATCCAAACAAGGTTCCACTTTTCCTATGACACCTATGAGTTTCATGGAGTGCAAAGAAACTAGTTTTTGTGTCTATGGTAGGATCGTTGCAAACCGTGTTCCTCTCTTGCGTCTTAGTTTCACAATGCATCCAAACAATGTTCCACTTTCACCACGACACATATGAGTTTCATGGAGTGCAAAGAAACCAGTTTACGTCCCTATGGTTGGTTCGTAGCAAACAATGCTCCTGTCTTGCATCTTGGTTTCCCAACGCATCCAAACGCATCCAGACAAGGTTCCACTTTCCACATAACACCTGTGAGTTTCATGGAGTGCAAAGAAACTATTGTTTGTGTCTATGGTAGGTTCACAGCCAACGGTGTTCATATCTTGCATCTTGGTTTCACAATGCATCCAAACGAGGTTCCACTTTCCCCACGACACCTTGAGTTTCATGGTGTGCAAAGAAATTAGTTTTCGTCCCTATGGTAGGTTTGTAGCAAACCGTGCTCCTATCTTGCATCTTGGTTTCACAACGTATCCAAACGCATGCAAACGAGATTCCACTTACCCCATGACACCTATGAGTTTCATGGAGTTCAAAGAAACTAGTTTCCGTGCCTATGGTAGGTTCATAGCAAACCATGCTCCTATCATGCACCTTGGTTTCGCAATGCATCCAAACAAGGTTCCACTTTCCACATAACACCTGTGAGTTTCATGGAGTGCAAAGAAACAAGTTTTTGTGCCTATGGTAGGTTCACAGCCAACCGTGTTCATATCTTGCATCTTGGTTTCACAATGCATCCAAACGAGGTTCCACTTTCCCCACGACACCTATGAGTTTCAAGGAGTGCAAAGAAGCTAGTTTTCGTGCCTATGGTAGGTTTGTTGCAAACCGTGCTCCTATCTTGCATCTTGGTTTCACAACGCATCCAAACAAGCTTCCTCCTTTCCCATTACACCTATGAGTTTCATGGAGTACAAAGAAACTAGTTTTCATGCCTATGGTAGGTTCATAGCAAACCGTGCTCCTATATTGCATCTTGGTGTCACAACGCTTCCAAACGCATGCAAGCAAGGTTCCACTTTCCCCATTACACCTGTGAGTTTCATGGAGTGCAAAGAAACTAGTTTCCGTGCCTATGGTAGGCTCGTAGCAAACCATGCTCCTATCATGCACCTTGGTTACACAACGCATCCAGATGCATCCAAACAAGGTTCCACTTTCCATATAACACCTATGAGTTTCATGGAGTGCAAAGAAACTAATTTTCGTGTCTATGGTAGGATCGTTGCAAACCGTGTTCCTATCTTGCGTCTTAGTTTCGAAATGCATCGAAATGATGTTCCACTTTCCCCATGACACCTATGAGTTTCATGGTGTGCAAAGAAACTAGTTTTCGTGTCTATGGTAGGATCGTTGCAAACCGTGTTCCTATCCTGCGTCTTAGTTTCACGATGCATCCAAGCAATGTTCCACTTTCCCCACGACACCTATGAGTTTCATGGAGTGCAAAGAAACTAGTTTTCGTCCCTATGCTAGGTTCGTAGCAAACCGTGCTCCTATCTTGCATCTTTGTTTCCCAACTCTTCCAAACGCATGCAAACGAGATTCCACTTACCCCATGACACCTATGAGTTTCATGGAGTTCAAAGAAACTAGTTTCCGTGCCTATGGTAGGTTCATAGCAAACCATGCTCCTATCATGCACCTTGGTTTCGCAATGCATCCAAACAAGGTTCCACTTTCCACATAACACCTGTGAGTTTCATGGAGTGCAAAGAAACAAGTTTTTGTGCCTATGGTAGGTTCACAGCCAACCGTGTTCATATCTTGCATCTTGGTTTCACAATGCATCCAAACGAGGTTCCACTTTCCCCACGACACCTATGAGTTTCAAGGAGTGCAAAGAAGCTAGTTTTCGTGCCTATGGTAGGTTTGTTGCAAACCGTGCTCCTATCTTGCATCTTGGTTTCACAACGCACCCAAACAAGCTTCCTCTTTTCCCATTACACCTATGAGTTTCATGGAGTACAAAGAAACTAGTTTTCATGCCTATGGTAGGTTCATAGCAAACCGTGCTCCTATATTGCATCTTGGTGTCACAACGCTTCCAAACGCATGCAAGCAAGGTTCCACTTTCCCCATTACACCTGTGAGTTTCATGGAGTGCAAAGAAACTAGTTTCCGTGCCTATGGTAGGCTCGTAGCAAACCATGCTCCTATCATGCACCTTGGTTACACAACGCATCCAGATGCATCCAAACAAGGTTCCACTTTCCATATAACACCTATGAGTTTCATGGAGTGCAAAGAAACTAATTTTCGTGTCTATGGTAGGATCGTTGCAAACCGTGTTCCTATCTTGCGTCTTAGTTTCGAAATGCATCGAAATGATGTTCCACTTTCCCCATGACACCTATGAGTTTCATGGTGTGCAAAGAAACTAGTTTTCGTGTCTATGGTAGGATCGTTGCAAACCGTGTTCCTATCCTGCGTCTTAGTTTCACGATGCATCCAAACAATGTTCCACTTTCCCCACGACACCTATGAGTTTCATGGAGTGCAAAGAAACTAGTTTTCGTCCCTATGCTAGGTTCGTAGCAAACCGTGCTCCTATCTTGCATCTTTGTTTCCCAACTCTTCCAAACGCATGCAAACGAGATTCCACTTACCCCATGACACCTATGAGTTTCATGGAGTTCAAAGAAAATAGTTTCCGTGCCTATGGTAGGTTCGTAGCAAACCACGCTCCTATCATGCACCTTGGTTTCGCAATGCATCCAAATGCATCCAAACAAGGTTCCACTTTCCCCATAACAGTTGTGAGTTTCATGGAGTGCAAAGAAACTAGTTTTTGTGTCCATGGTGGGTTCACAGCCAACTGTGTTCATATCCTGCATCTTGGTTTCACAATGCATCCAAACGAGGTTCCACTTTCCCCACGACGCCTATGAGTTTCATGGAGTGCAAGGAAACTAGTTTTCGTGCCTATGGTAGGTTTGTTGCAAACCGTGCTCCTATCTTCCATCTTGGTTTCACAACGCATCCAGACGAGGTTCCTCTTTTCCCATGACACCTATGAGTTTCATGGAGTACAAAGAAACTAGTTTCATGCCTATTGTAGGTTCGTTGCAAACCGTGCTCCTATCTAGCACCTTGGTTTCACAACGCCACCAAACGCATGCAATCGAGGTTCTACTTCCCCCATTACACCGATGAGTTTCATGGAGTACAAAGAAACTAGTTTCATGCCTATTGTAGGTTCGTTGCAAACCGTGCTTCTATCTAGCACGTTGGTTTCACAACGCCACCAAACGCATGCACTCGAGGTTCTACTTCCCCCATTACACCGATGAGTTTCATGGAGTACAAAGAAACTAGTTTCCGTGCCTATGGTAGGCTCGTAGCAAACCATGCACCTATCATGCACCATGGTTTCACAACGCATCCAAACAAGGTTCCACTTTTCCTATGACACCTATGAGTTTCATGGAGTGCAAAGAAACTATTTTTTGTGTCTATGGTAGGATCGTTGCAAACCGTGTTCCTCTCTTGCGTCTTAGTTTCACAATGCATCCAAACAATGTTCCACTTTCACCACGACACATATGAGTTTCATGGAGTGCAAAGAAACCAGTTTACGTCCCTATGGTTGGTTCGTAGCAAACAATGCTCCTATCTTGCATCTTGATTTCCCAACGCATCCAAACGCATGCAAACGCATCCAGACAAGGTTCCACTTTCCACATAACACCTGTGAGTTTCATGGAGTGCAAAGAAACTAGTGTTTGTGTCTATGGTAGGTTCACAGCCAACGGTGTTCATATCTTGCATCTTGGTTTCACAATGCATCCAAACGAGGTTCCACTTTCCCCACGACACCTTGAGTTTCATGGTGTGCAAAGAAATTAGTTTTCGTCCCTATGGTAGGTTTGTAGCAAACCGTGCTCCTATCTTGCATCTTGGTTTCACAACGTATCCAAACGCATGCAAACGAGATTCCACTTACCCCATGACACCTATGAGTTTCAAGGAGTTCAAAGAAACTAGTTTCCGTGCCTATGGTAGGTTCATAGCAAACCATGCTCCTATCATGCACCTTGGTTTCGCAATGCATCCAAACGCATCCAAACAAGGTTCCACTTTCCACATAACACCTGTGAGTTTCATGGAGTGGAAAGAAACAAGTTTTTGTGCCTATGGTAGGTTCACAGCCAACCGTGTTCATATCTTGCATCTTGGTTTCACAATGCATCCAAACGAGGTTCCACTTTCACCACGACACATATGAGTTTCATGGAGTGCAAAGAAACCAGTTTACGTCCCTATGGTTGGTTCGTAGCAAACAATGCTCCTATCTTGCATCTTGATTTCCCAACGCATCCAAACGCATGCAAACGCATCCAGACAAGGTTCCACTTTCCACATAACACCTGTGAGTTTCATGGAGTGCAAAGAAACTAGTGTTTGTGTCTATGGTAGGTTCACAGCCAACGGTATTCATATCTTGCATCTTGGTTTCACAATGCATCCAAACGAGGTTCCACTTTCCCCACGACACCTTGAGTTTCATGGTGTGCAAAGAAATTAGTTTTCGTCCCTATGGTAGGTTTGTAGCAAACCGTGCTCCTATCTTGCATCTTGGTTTCACAACGTATCCAAACGCATGCAAACGAGATTCCACTTACCCCATGACACCTATGAGTTTCAAGGAGTTCAAAGAAACTAGTTTCCGTGCCTATGGTAGGTTCATAGCAAACCATGCTCCTATCATGCACCTTGGTTTCGCAATGCATCCAAACGCATCCAAACAAGGTTCCACTTTCCACATAACACCTGTGAGTTTCATGGAGTGGAAAGAAACAAGTTTTTGTGCCTATGGTAGGTTCACAGCCAACCGTGTTCATATCTTGCATCTTGGTTTCACAATGCATCCAAACGAGGTTCCACTTTCCCCACGACACCTATGAGTTTCAAGGAGTGCAAAGAAGCTAGTTTTCGTGCCTATGGTAGGTTTGTTGCAAACCGTGCTCCTATCTTGCATCTTGGTTTCACAACGCATCCAAACAAGCTTCCTCTTTTCCCATTACACCTATGAGTTTCATGGAGTACAAAGAAACTAGTTTTCATGCCTATGGTAGGTTCGTACCAAACCGTGCTCCTATCTTGCATCTTGGTGTCACAACGCTTCCAAACGCATGCAAGCAAGGTTCCACTTTCCCCATTACACCTGTGAGTTTCATGGAGTGCAAAGAAACTAGTTTCCGTGCCTATGGTAGGCTCGTAGCAAACCATGCTCCTATCATGCACCTTGGTTTCACAACGCATCCAGACGCATCCAAACAAGGTTCCACTTTCCGTATAACACCTATGAGTTTCATGGAGTGCAAAGAAACTAATTTTCGTGTCTATGGTAGGATCGTTGCAAACCGTGTTCCTATCTTGCGTCTTAGTTTCGCAATGCATCGAAATGATGTTCCAATTTCCCCATGACACCTATGAGTTTCATGGTGTGCAAAGAAACTAGTTTTCGTGTCTATGGTAGGATCGTTGCAAACCGTGTTCCTATCCTGCGTCTTAGTTCCACGATGCATCCAAACAATGTTCCACTTTCCCCACGACACCTATGAGTTTCATGGAGTGCAAAGAAAATAGTTTTCGTCCCTATGGTAGGTTCGTAGCAAACCGTGCTCCTATCTTGCATCTTTGTTTCCCAACTCTTCCAAACGCATGCAAACGAGATTCCACTTACCCCATGACACCTATGAGTTTCATGGAGTTCAAAGAAAATAGTTTCCGTGCCCATGGTAGGTTCGTAGCAAACCACGCTCCTATCATGCACCTTGGTTTCGCAATGCATCCAAATGCATCCAAACAAGGTTCCACTTTCCCCATAACAGTTGTGAGTTTCATGGAGTGCAAAGAAACTAGTTTTTGTGTCCATGGTGGGTTCACAGCCAACTGTGTTCATATCCTGCATCTTGGTTTCACAATGCATCCAAACGAGGTTCCACTTTCCCCACGACGCCTATGAGTTTCATGGAGTGCAAGGAAACTAGTTTTCGTGCCTATGGTAGGTTTGTTGCAAACCGTGCTCCTATCTTCCATCTTGGTTTCACAACGCATCCAGACGAGGTTCCTCTTTTCCCATGACACCTATGAGTTTCATGGAGTACAAAGAAACTAGTTTCATGCCTATTGTAGGTTCGTTGCAAACCGTGCTCCTATCTAGCACCTTGGTTTCACAACGCCACCAAACGCATGCAATCGAGGTTCTACTTCCCCCATTACACCGATGAGTTTCATGGAGTACAAAGAAACTAGTTTCCGTGCCTATGGTAGGCTCGTAGCAAACCATGCACCTATCATGCACCATGGTTTCACAACGCATCCAAACAAGGTTCCACTTTTCCTATGACACCTATGAGTTTCATGGAGTGCAAAGAAACTAGTTTTTGTGTCTATGGTAGGATCGTTGCAAACCGTGTTCCTCTCTTGCGTCTTAGTTTCACAATGCATCCAAACAATGTTCCACTTTCACCACGACACATATGAGTTTCATGGAGTGCAAAGAAACCAGTTTACGTCCCTATGGTTGGTTCGTAGCAAACAATGCTCCTGTCTTGCATCTTGGTTTCCCAACGCATCCAAACGCATCCAGACAAGGTTCCACTTTCCACATAACACCTGTGAGTTTCATGGAGTGCAAAGAAACTATTGTTTGTGTCTATGGTAGGTTCACAGCCAACGGTGTTCATATCTTGCATCTTGGTTTCACAATGCATCCAAACGAGGTTCCACTTTCCCCACGACACCTTGAGTTTCATGGTGTGCAAAGAAATTAGTTTTCGTCCCTATGGTAGGTTTGTAGCAAACCGTGCTCCTATCTTGCATCTTGGTTTCACAACGTATCCAAACGCATGCAAACGAGATTCCACTTACCCCATGACACCTATGAGTTTCATGGAGTTCAAAGAAACTAGTTTCCGTGCCTATGGTAGGTTCATAGCAAACCATGCTCCTATCATGCACCTTGGTTTCGCAATGCATCCAAACAAGGTTCCACTTTCCACATAACACCTGTGAGTTTCATGGAGTGCAAAGAAACAAGTTTTTGTGCCTATGGTAGGTTCACAGCCAACCGTGTTCATATCTTGCATCTTGGTTTCACAATGCATCCAAACGAGGTTCCACTTTCCCCACGACACCTATGAGTTTCAAGGAGTGCAAAGAAGCTAGTTTTCGTGCCTATGGTAGGTTTGTTGCAAACCGTGCTCCTATCTTGCATCTTGGTTTCACAACGCATCCAAACAAGCTTCCTCTTTTCCCATTACACCTATGAGTTTCATGGAGTACAAAGAAACTAGTTTTCATGCCTATGGTAGGTTCGTAGCAAACCGTGCTCCTATCTTGCATCTTGGTGTCACAACGCTTCCAAACGCATGCAAGCAAGGTTCCACTTTCCCCATTACACCTGTGAGTTTCATGGAGTGCAAAGAAACTAGTTTCCGTGCCTATGGTAGGCTCGTAGCAAACCATGCTCCTATCATGCACCTTGGTTTCACAACGCATCCAGACGCATCCAAACAAGGTTCCACTTTCCGTATAACACCTATGAGTTTCATGGAGTGCAAAGAAACTAATTTTCGTGTCTATGGTAGGATCGTTGCAAACCGTGTTCCTATCTTGCGTCCTAGTTTCACAATGCATCGAAATGATGTTCCACTTTCCCCATGACACCTATGAGTTTCATGGTGTGTAAAGAAACTAGTTTTCGTGTCTACGGTAGGATCGTTGCAAACCGTGTTCCTATCCTGCGTCTTAGTTTCACGATGCATCCAAACAATGTTCCACTTTCCCCACGACACCTATGAGTTTCATGGAGTGCAAAGAAAATAGTTTTCGTCCCTATGGTAGGATTGTAGCAAACCGTGCTCCTATCTTGCATCTTTGTTTCCCAACTCTTCCAAACGCATGCAAACGAGATTCCACTTACCCCATGACACCTATGAGTTTCATGGAGTTCAAAGAAAATAGTTTCCGTGCCTATGGTAGGTTCGTAGCAAACCACGCTCCTATCATGCACCTTGGTTTCGCAATGCATCCAAATGCATCCAAACAAGGTTCCACTTTCCCCATAACAGTTGTGAGTTTCATGGAGTGCAAAGAAACTAGTTTTTGTGTCCATGGTGGGTTCACAGCCAACTGTGTTCATATCCTGCATCTTGGTTTCACAATGCATCCAAACGAGGTTCCACTTTCCCCACGACGCCTATGAGTTTCATGGAGTGCAAGGAAACTAGTTTTCGTGCCTATGGTAGGTTTGTTGCAAACCGTGCTCCTATCTTCCATCTTGGTTTCACAACGCATCCAGACGAGGTTCCTCTTTTCCCATGACACCTATGAGTTTCATGGAGTACAAAGAAACTAGTTTCATGCCTATTGTAGGTTCGTTGCAAACCGTGCTCCTATCTAGCAACTTGGTTTCACAACGCCACCAAACGCATGCAATCGAGGTTCTACTTCCCCCATTACACCGATGAGTTTCATGGAGTACAAAGAAACTAGTTTCAGTGCCTATGTTAGGCTCGTAGCAAACCATGCACCTATCATGCACCATGGTTTCACAACGCATCCAAACGCATCCAAACAAGGTTCCACTTTTCCTATGACACCTATGAGTTTCATGGAGTGCAAAGAAACTAGTTTTTGTGTCTATGGTAGGATCGTTGCAAACCGTGTTCCTCTCTTGCGTCTTAGTTTCACAATGCATCCAAACAATGTTCCACTTTCACCACGACACATATGAGTTTCATGGAGTGGAAAGAAACCAGTTTACGTCCCTATGGTTGGTTCGTAGCAAACAATGCTCCTATCTTGCATCTTGGTTTGCCAACGCATCCAAACGCATGCAAACGCATCCAGACAAGGTTCCACTTTCCACATAACACCTGTGAGTTTCATGGAGTGCAAAGAAACTAGTGTTTGTGTCTATGGTAGGTTCACAGCCAACGGTGTTCATATCTTGCATCTTGGTTTCACAATGCATCCAAACGAGGTTCCACTTTCCCCACGACACCTTGAGTTTCATGGTGTGCAAAGAAATTAGTTTTCGTCCCTATGGTAGGTTTGTAGCAAACCGTGCTCCTATCTTGCATCTTGGTTTCACAACGTATCCAAACGCATGCAAACGAGATTCCACTTACCCCATGACACCTATGAGTTTCATGGAGTTCAAAGAAACTAGTTTCCGTGCCTATGGTAGGTTCATAGCAAACCATGCTCCTATCATGCACCTTGGTTTCGCAATGCATCCAAACAAGGTTCCACTTTCCACATAACACCTGTGAGTTTCATGGAGTGCAAAGAAACAAGTTTTTGTGCCTATGGTAGGTTCACAGCCAACCGTGTTCATATCTTGCATCTTGGTTTCACAATGCATCCAAACGAGGTTCCACTTTCCCCACGACACCTATGAGTTTCAAGGAGTGCAAAGAAGCTAGTTTTCGTGCCTATGGTAGGTTTGTTGCAAACCGTGCTCCTATCTTGCATCTTGGTTTCACAACGCATCCAAACAAGCTTCCTCTTTTCCCATTACACCTATGAGTTTCATGGAGTACAAAGAAACTAGTTTTCATGCCTATGGTAGGTTCGTAGCAAACCGTGCTCCTATATTGCATCTTGGTGTCACAACGCTTCCAAACGCATGCAAGCAAGGTTCCACTTTCCCCATTACACCTGTGAGTTTCATGGAGTGCAAAGAAACTAGTTTCCGTGCCTATGGTAGGCTCGTAGCAAACCATGCTCCTATCATGCACCTTGGTTACACAACGCATCCAGACGCATCCAAACAAGGTTCCACTTTCCATATAACACCTATGAGTTTCATGGAGTGCAAAGAAACTAATTTTCGTGTCTATGGTAGGATCGTTGCAAACCGTGTTCCTATCTTGCGTCTTAGTTTCGAAATGCATCGAAATGATGTTCCACTTTCCCCATGACACCTATGAGTTTCATGGTGTGCAAAGAAACTAGTTTTCGTGTCTATGGTAGGATCGTTGCAAACCGTGTTCCTATCCTGCGTCTTAGTTTCACGATGCATCCAAACAATGTTCCACTTTCCCCACGACACCTATGAGTTTCATGGAGTGCAAAGAAACTAGTTTTCGTCCCTATGCTAGGTTCGTAGCAAACCGTGCTCCTATCTTGCATCTTTGTTTCCCAACTCTTCCAAACGCATGCAAACGAGATTCCACTTACCCCATGACACCTATGAGTTTCATGGAGTTCAAAGAAAATAGTTTCCGTGCCTATGGTAGGTTCGTAGCAAACCACGCTCCTATCATGCACCTTGGTTTCGCAATGCATCCAAATGCATCCAAACAAGGTTCCACTTTCCCCATAACAGTTGTGAGTTTCATGGAGTGCAAAGAAACTAGTTTTTGTGTCCATGGTGGGTTCACAGCCAACTGTGTTCATATCCTGCATCTTGGTTTCACAATGCATCCAAACGAGGTTCCACTTTCCCCACGACGCCTATGAGTTTCATGGAGTGCAAGGAAACTAGTTTTCGTGCCTATGGTAGGTTTGTTGCAAACCGTGCTCCTATCTTCCATCTTGGTTTCACAACGCATCCAGACGAGGTTCCTCTTTTCCCATGACACCTATGAGTTTCATGGAGTACAAAGAAACTAGTTTCATGCCTATTGTAGGTTCGTTGCAAACCGTGCTCCTATCTAGCACCTTGGTTTCACAACGCCACCAAACGCATGCAATCGAGGTTCTACTTCCCCCATTACACCGATGAGTTTCATGGAGTACAAAGAAACTAGTTTCCGTGCCTATGGTAGGCTCGTAGCAAACCATGCACCTATCATGCACCATGGTTTCACAACGCATCCAAACGCATCCAAACAAGGTTCCACTTTTCCTATGACACCTATGAGTTTCATGGAGTGCAAAGAAACTAGTTTTTGTGTCTATGGTAGGATCGTTGCAAACCGTGTTCCTCTCTTGCGTCTTAGTTTCACAATGCATCCAAACAATGTTCCACTTTCACCACGACACATATGAGTTTCATGGAGTGGAAAGAAACCAGTTTACGTCCCTATGGTTGGTTCGTAGCAAACAATGCTCCTGTCTTGCATCTTGGTTTCCCAACGCATCCAAACGCATCCAGACAAGGTTCCACTTTCCACATAACACCTGTGAGTTTCATGGAGTGCAAAGAAACTATTGTTTGTGTCTATGGTAGGTTCACAGCCAACGGTGTTCATATCTTGCATCTTGGTTTCACAATGCATCCAAACGAGGTTCCACTTTCCCCACGACACCTTGAGTTTCATGGTGTGCAAAGAAATTAGTTTTCGTCCCTATGGTAGGTTTGTAGCAAACCGTGCTCCTATCTTGCATCTTGGTTTCACAACGTATCCAAACGCATGCAAACGAGATTCCACTTACCCCATGACACCTATGAGTTTCATGGAGTTCAAAGAAACTAGTTTCCGTGCCTATGGTAGGTTCATAGCAAACCATGCTCCTATCATGCACCTTGGTTTCGCAATGCATCCAAACAAGGTTCCACTTTCCACATAACACCTGTGAGTTTCATGGAGTGCAAAGAAACAAGTTTTTGTGCCTATGGTAGGTTCACAGCCAACCGTGTTCATATCTTGCATCTTGGTTTCACAATGCATCCAAACGAGGTTCCACTTTCCCCACGACACCTATGAGTTTCAAGGAGTGCAAAGAAGCTAGTTTTCGTGCCTATGGTAGGTTTGTTGCAAACCGTGCTCCTATCTTGCATCTTGGTTTCACAACGCATCCAAACAAGCTTCCTCTTTTCCCATTACACCTATGAGTTTCATGGAGTACAAAGAAACTAGTTTTCATGCCTATGGTAGGTTCGTAGCAAACCGTGCTCCTATCTTGCATCTTGGTGTCACAACGCTTCCAAACGCATGCAAGCAAGGTTCCACTTTCCCCATTACACCTGTGAGTTTCATGGAGTGCAAAGAAACTAGTTTCCGTGCCTATGGTAGGCTCGTAGCAAACCATGCTCCTATCATGCACCTTGGTTTCACAACGCATCCAGACGCATCCAAACAAGGTTCCACTTTCCGTATAACACCTATGAGTTTCATGGAGTGCAAAGAAACTAATTTTCGTGTCTATGGTAGGATCGTTGCAAACCGTGTTCCTATCTTGCGTCCTAGTTTCACAATGCATCGAAATGATGTTCCACTTTCCCCATGACACCTATGAGTTTCATGGTGTGTAAAGAAACTAGTTTTCGTGTCTACGGTAGGATCGTTGCAAACCGTGTTCCTATCCTGCGTCTTAGTTTCACGATGCATCCAAACAATGTTCCACTTTCCCCACGACACCTATGAGTTTCATGGAGTGCAAAGAAACTAGTTTTCGTCCCTATGGTAGGATTGTAGCAAACCGTGCTCCTATCTTGCATCTTTGTTTCCCAACTCTTCCAAACGCATGCAAACGAGATTCCACTTACCCCATGACACCTATGAGTTTCATGGAGTTCAAAGAAAATAGTTTCCGTGCCTATGGTAGGTTCGTAGCAAACCACGCTCCTATCATGCACCTTGGTTTCGCAATGCATCCAAATGCATCCAAACAAGGTTCCACTTTCCCCATAACAGTTGTGAGTTTCATGGAGTGCAAAGAAACTAGTTTTTGTGTCCATGGTGGGTTCACAGCCAACTGTGTTCATATCCTGCATCTTGGTTTCACAATGCATCCAAACGAGGTTCCACTTTCCCCACGACGCCTATGAGTTTCATGGAGTGCAAGGAAACTAGTTTTCGTGCCTATGGTAGGTTTGTTGCAAACCGTGCTCCTATCTTCCATCTTGGTTTCACAACGCATCCAGACGAGGTTCCTCTTTTCCCATGACACCTATGAGTTTCATGGAGTACAAAGAAACTAGTTTCATGCCTATTGTAGGTTCGTTGCAAACCGTGCTCCTATCTAGCAACTTGGTTTCACAACGCCACCAAACGCATGCAATCGAGGTTCTACTTCCCCCATTACACCGATGAGTTTCATGGAGTACAAAGAAACTAGTTTCAGTGCCTATGTTAGGCTCGTAGCAAACCATGCACCTATCATGCACCATGGTTTCACAACGCATCCAAACGCATCCAAACAAGGTTCCACTTTTCCTATGACACCTATGAGTTTCATGGAGTGCAAAGAAACTAGTTTTTGTGTCTATGGTAGGATCGTTGCAAACCGTGTTCCTCTCTTGCGTCTTAGTTTCACAATGCATCCAAACAATGTTCCACTTTCACCACGACACATATGAGTTTCATGGAGTGGAAAGAAACCAGTTTACGTCCCTATGGTTGGTTCGTAGCAAACAATGCTCCTATCTTGCATCTTGGTTTGCCAACGCATCCAAACGCATGCAAACGCATCCAGACAAGGTTCCACTTTCCACATAACACCTGTGAGTTTCATGGAGTGCAAAGAAACTAGTGTTTGTGTCTATGGTAGGTTCACAGCCAACGGTGTTCATATCTTGCATCTTGGTTTCACAATGCATCCAAACGAGGTTCCACTTTCCCCACGACACCTTGAGTTTCATGGTGTGCAAAGAAATTAGTTTTCGTCCCTATGGTAGGTTTGTAGCAAACCGTGCTCCTATCTTGCATCTTGGTTTCACAACGTATCCAAACGCATGCAAACGAGATTCCACTTACCCCATGACACCTATGAGTTTCATGGAGTTCAAAGAAACTAGTTTCCGTGCCTATGGTAGGTTCATAGCAAACCATGCTCCTATCATGCACCTTGGTTTCGCAATGCATCCAAACAAGGTTCCACTTTCCACATAACACCTGTGAGTTTCATGGAGTGCAAAGAAACAAGTTTTTGTGCCTATGGTAGGTTCACAGCCAACCGTGTTCATATCTTGCATCTTGGTTTCACAATGCATCCAAACGAGGTTCCACTTTCCCCACGACACCTATGAGTTTCAAGGAGTGCAAAGAAGCTAGTTTTCGTGCCTATGGTAGGTTTGTTGCAAACCGTGCTCCTATCTTGCATCTTGGTTTCACAACGCATCCCAAACAAGCTTCCTCTTTTCCCATTACACCTATGAGTTTCATGGAGTACAAAGAAACTAGTTTTCATGCCTATGGTAGGTTCATAGCAAACCGTGCTCCTATATTGCATCTTGGTGTCACAACGCTTCCAAACGCATGCAAGCAAGGTTCCACTTTCCCCATTACACCTGTGAGTTTCATGGAGTGCAAAGAAACTAGTTTCCGTGCCTATGGTAGGCTCGTAGCAAACCATGCTCCTATCATGCACCTTGGTTACACAACGCATCCAGATGCATCCAAACAAGGTTCCACTTTCCATATAACACCTATGAGTTTCATGGAGTGCAAAGAAACTAATTTTCGTGTCTATGGTAGGATCGTTGCAAACCGTGTTCCTATCTTGCGTCTTAGTTTCGAAATGCATCGAAATGATGTTCCACTTTCCCCATGACACCTATGAGTTTCATGGTGTGCAAAGAAACTAGTTTTCGTGTCTATGGTAGGATCGTTGCAAACCGTGTTCCTATCCTGCGTCTTAGTTTCACGATGCATCCAAACAATGTTCCACTTTCCCCACGACACCTATGAGTTTCATGGAGTGCAAAGAAACTAGTTTTCGTCCCTATGCTAGGTTCGTAGCAAACCGTGCTCCTATCTTGCATCTTTGTTTCCCAACTCTTCCAAACGCATGCAAACGAGATTCCACTTACCCCATGACACCTATGAGTTTCATGGAGTTCAAAGAAAATAGTTTCCGTGCCTATGGTAGGTTCGTAGCAAACCACGCTCCTATCATGCACCTTGGTTTCGCAATGCATCCAAATGCATCCAAACAAGGTTCCACTTTCCCCATAACAGTTGTGAGTTTCATGGAGTGCAAAGAAACTAGTTTTTGTGTCCATGGTGGGTTCACAGCCAACTGTGTTCATATCCTGCATCTTGGTTTCACAATGCATCCAAACGAGGTTCCACTTTCCCCACGACGCCTATGAGTTTCATGGAGTGCAAGGAAACTAGTTTTCGTGCCTATGGTAGGTTTGTTGCAAACCGTGCTCCTATCTTCCATCTTGGTTTCACAACGCATCCAGACGAGGTTCCTCTTTTCCCATGACACCTATGAGTTTCATGGAGTACAAAGAAACTAGTTTCATGCCTATTGTAGGTTCGTTGCAAACCGTGCTCCTATCTAGCACCTTGGTTTCACAACGCCACCAAACGCATGCAATCGAGGTTCTACTTCCCCCATTACACCGATGAGTTTCATGGAGTACAAAGAAACTAGTTTCCGTGCCTATGGTAGGCTCGTAGCAAACCATGCACCTATCATGCACCATGGTTTCACAACGCATCCAAACGCATCCAAACAAGGTTCCACTTTTCCTATGACACCTATGAGTTTCATGGAGTGCAAAGAAACTAGTTTTTGTGTCTATGGTAGGATCGTTGCAAACCGTGTTCCTCTCTTGCGTCTTAGTTTCACAATGCATCCAAACAATGTTCCACTTTCACCACGACACATATGAGTTTCATGGAGTGGAAAGAAACCAGTTTACGTCCCTATGGTTGGTTCGTAGCAAACAATGCTCCTATCTTGCATCTTAGTTTCCCAACGCATCCAAACGCATGCAAACGCATCCAGACAAGGTTCCACTTTCCACATAACACCTGTGAGTTTCATGGAGTGCAAAGAAACTAGTGTTTGTGTCTATGGTAGGTTCACAGCCAACGGTGTTCATATCTTGCATCTTGGTTTCACAATGCATCCAAACGAGGTTCCACTTTCCCCACGACACCTTGAGTTTCATGGTGTGCAAAGAAATTAGTTTTCGTCCCTATGGTAGGTTTGTAGCAAACCGTGCTCCTATCTTGCATCTTGGTTTCACAACGTATCCAAACGCATGCAAACGAGATTCCACTTACCCCATGACACCTATGAGTTTCATGGAGTTCAAAGAAACTAGTTTCCGTGCCTATGGTAGGTTCATAGCAAACCATGCTCCTATCATGCACCTTGGTTTCGCAATGCATCCAAACAAGGTTCCACTTTCCACATAACACCTGTGAGTTTCATGGAGTGCAAAGAAACAAGTTTTTGTGCCTATGGTAGGTTCACAGCCAACCGTGTTCATATCTTGCATCTTGGTTTCACAATGCATCCAAACGAGGTTCCACTTTCCCCACGACACCTATGAGTTTCAAGGAGTGCAAAGAAGCTAGTTTTCGTGCCTATGGTAGGTTTGTTGCAAACCGTGCTCCTATCTTGCATCTTGGTTTCACAACGCATCCAAACAAGCTTCCTCTTTTCCCATTACACCTATGAGTTTCATGGAGTACAAAGAAACTAGTTTTCATGCCTATGGTAGGTTCGTAGCAAACCGTGCTCCTATCTTGCATCTTGGTGTCACAACGCTTCCAAACGCATGCAAGCAAGGTTCCACTTTCCCCATTACACCTGTGAGTTTCATGGAGTGCAAAGAAACTAGTTTCCGTGCCTATGGTAGGCTCGTAGCAAACCATGCTCCTATCATGCACCTTGGTTTCACAACGCATCCAGACGCATCCAAACAAGGTTCCACTTTCCGTATAACACCTATGAGTTTCATGGAGTGCAAAGAAACTAATTTTCGTGTCTATGGTAGGATCGTTGCAAACCGTGTTCCTATCTTGCGTCTTAGTTTCGCAATGCATCGAAATGATGTTCCACTTTCCCCATGACACCTATGAGTTTCATGGTGTGCAAAGAAACTAGTTTTCGTGTCTATGGTAGGATCGTTGCAAACCGTGTTCCTATCCTGCGTCTTAGTTTCACGATGCATCCAAATAATGTTCCACTTTCCCCACGACACCTATGAGTTTCATGGAGTGCAAAGAAACTAGTTTTCGTCCCTATGGTAGGTTCGTAGCAAACCGTGCTCCTATCTTGCATCTTTGTTTCCCAACTCTTCCAAACGCATGCAAACGAGATTCCACTTACCCCATGACACCTATGAGTTTCATGGAGTTCAAAGAAAATAGTTTCCGTGCCTATGGTAGGTTCGTAGCAAACCACGCTCCTATCATGCACCTTGGTTTCGCAATGCATCAAAATGCATCCAAACAAGGTTCCACCTTCCCCATAACAGTTGTGAGTTTCATGGAGTGCAAAGAAACTAGTTTTTGTGTCCATGGTGGGTTCACAGCCAACTGTGTTCATATCCTGCATCTTGGTTTCACAATGCATCCAAACGAGGTTCCACTTTCCCCACGACGCCTATGAGTTTCATGGAGTGCAAGGAAACTAGTTTTCGTGCCTATGGTAGGTTTGTTGCAAACCGTGCTCCTATCTTCCATCTTGGTTTCACAACGCATCCAGACGAGGTTCCTCTTTTCCCATGACACCTATGAGTTTCATGGAGTACAAAGAAACTAGTTTCATGCCTATTGTAGGTTCGTTGCAAACCGTGCTCCTATCTAGCAACTTGGTTTCACAACGCCACCAAACGCATGCAATCGAGGTTCTACTTCCCCCATTACACCGATGAGTTTCATGGAGTACAAAGAAACTAGTTTCCGTGCCTATGGTAGGCTCGTAGCAAACCATGCACCTATCATGCACCATGGTTTCACAACGCATCCAAACGCATCCAAACAAGGTTCCACTTTTCCTATGACACCTATGAGTTTCATGGAGTGCAAAGAAACTAGTTTTTGTGTCTATGGTAGGATCGTTGCAAACCGTGTTCCTCTCTTGCGTCTTAGTTTCACAATGCATCCAAACAATGTTCCACTTTCACCACGACACATATGAGTTTCATGGAGTGCAAAGAAACCAGTTTACGTCCCTATGGTTGGTTCGTAGCAAACAATGCTCCTATCTTGCATCTTGGTTTCCCAACGCATCCAAACGCATGCAAACGCATCCAGACAAGGTTCCACTTTCCACATAACACCTGTGAGTTTCATGGAGTGCAAAGAAACTAGTGTTTGTGTCTATGGTAGGTTCACAGCCAACGGTGTTCATATCTTGCATCTTGGTTTCACAATGCATCCAAACGAGGTTCCACTTTCCCCACGACACCTTGAGTTTCATGGTGTGCAAAGAAATTAGTTTTCGTCCCTATGGTAGGTTTGTAGCAAACCGTGCTCCTATCTTGCATCTTGGTTTCACAACGTATCCAAACGCATGCAAACGAGATTCCACTTACCCCATGACACCTATGAGTTTCATGGAGTTCAAAGAAACTAGTTTCCGTGCCTATGGTAGGTTCATAGCAAACCATGCTCCTATCATGCACCTTGGTTTCGCAATGCATCCAAACAAGGTTCCACTTTCCACATAACACCTGTGAGTTTCATGGAGTGCAAAGAAACAAGTTTTTGTGCCTATGGTAGGTTCACAGCCAACCGTGTTCATATCTTGCATCTTGGTTTCACAATGCATCCAAACGAGGTTCCACTTTCCCCACGACACCTATGAGTTTCAAGGAGTGCAAAGAAGCTAGTTTTCGTGCCTATGGTAGGTTTGTTGCAAACCGTGCTCCTATCTTGCATCTTGGTTTCACAACGCATCCAAACAAGCTTCCTCTTTTCCCATTACACCTATGAGTTTCATGGAGTACAAAGAAACTAGTTTTCATGCCTATGGTAGGTTCGTAGCAAACCGTGCTCCTATCTTGCATCTTGGTGTCACAACGCTTCCAAACGCATGCAAGCAAGGTTCCACTTTCCCCATTACACCTGTGAGTTTCATGGAGTGCAAAGAAACTAGTTTCCGTGCCTATGGTAGGCTCGTAGCAAACCATGCTCCTATCATGCACCTTGGTTTCACAACGCATCCAGACGCATCCAAACAAGGTTCCACTTTCCGTATAACACCTATGAGTTTCATGGAGTGCAAAGAAACTAATTTTCGTGTCTATGGTAGGATCGTTGCAAACCGTGTTCCTATCTTGCGTCTTAGTTTCGCAATGCATCGAAATGATGTTCCACTTTCCCCATGACACCTATGAGTTTCATGGTGTGCAAAGAAACTAGTTTTCGTGTCTATGGTAGGATCGTTGCAAACCGTGTTCCTATCCTGCGTCTTAGTTTCACGATGCATCCAAACTAATGTTCCACTTTCCCCACGACACCTATGAGTTTCATGGAGTGCAAAGAAACTAGTTTTCGTCCCTATGGTAGGTTCGTAGCAAACCGTGCTCCTATCTTGCATCTTTGTTTCCCAACTCTTCCAAACGCATGCAAACGAGATTCCACTTACCCCATGACACCTATGAGTTTCATGGAGTTCAAAGAAAATAGTTTCCGTGCCTATGGTAGGTTCGTAGCAAACCACGCTCCTATCATGCACCTTGGTTTCGCAATGCATCCAAATGCATCCAAACAAGGTTCCACTTTCCCCATAACAGTTGTGAGTTTCATGGAGTGCAAAGAAACTAGTTTTTGTGTCCATGGTGGGTTCACAGCCAACTGTGTTCATATCCTGCATCTTGGTTTCACAATGCATCCAAACGAGGTTCCACTTTCCCCACGACGCCTATGAGTTTCATGGAGTGCAAGGAAACTAGTTTTCGTGCCTATGGTAGGTTTGTTGCAAACCGTGCTCCTATCTTCCATCTTGGTTTCACAACGCATCCAGACGAGGTTCCTCTTTTCCCATGACACCTATGAGTTTCATGGAGTACAAAGAAACTAGTTTCATGCCTATTGTAGGTTCGTTGCAAACCGTGCTCCTATCTAGCACCTTGGTTTCACAACGCCACCAAACGCATGCAATCGAGGTTCTACTTCCCCCATTACACCGATGAGTTTCATGGAGTACAAAGAAACTAGTTTCCGTGCCTATGGTAGGCTCGTAGCAAACCATGCACCTATCATGCACCATGGTTTCACAACGCATCCAAACGCATCCAAACAAGGTTCCACTTTTCCTATGACACCTATGAGTTTCATGGAGTGCAAAGAAACTAGTTTTTGTGTCTATGGTAGGATCGTTGCAAACCGTGTTCCTCTCTTGCGTCTTAGTTTCACAATGCATCCAAACAATGTTCCACTTTCACCACGACACATATGAGTTTCATGGAGTGCAAAGAAACCAGTTTACGTCCCTATGGTTGGTTCGTAGCAAACAATGCTCCTATCTTGCATCTTGGTTTCCCAACGCATCCAAACGCATGCAAACGCATCCAGACAAGGTTCCACTTTCCACATAACACCTGTGAGTTTCATGGAGTGCAAAGAAACTAGTGTTTGTGTCTATGGTAGGTTCACAGCCAACGGTGTTCATATCTTGCATCTTGGTTTCACAATGCATCCAAACGAGGTTCCACTTTCCCCACGACACCTTGAGTTTCATGGTGTGCAAAGAAATTAGTTTTCGTCCCTATGGTAGGTTTGTAGCAAACCGTGCTCCTATCTTGCATCTTGGTTTCACAACGTATCCAAACGCATGCAAACGAGATTCCACTTACCCCATGACACCTATGAGTTTCATGGAGTTCAAAGAAACTAGTTTCCGTGCCTATGGTAGGTTCATAGCAAACCATGCTCCTATCATGCACCTTGGTTTCGCAATGCATCCAAACAAGGTTCCACTTTCCACATAACACCTGTGAGTTTCATGGAGTGCAAAGAAACAAGTTTTTGTGCCTATGGTAGGTTCACAGCCAACCGTGTTCATATCTTGCATCTTGGTTTCACAATGCATCCAAACGAGGTTCCACTTTCCCCACGACACCTATGAGTTTCAAGGAGTGCAAAGAAGCTAGTTTTCGTGCCTATGGTAGGTTTGTTGCAAACCGTGCTCCTATCTTGCATCTTGGTTTCACAACGCATCCAAACAAGCTTCCTCTTTTCCCATTACACCTATGAGTTTCATGGAGTAGTAAGAAACTAGTTTTCATGCCTATGGTAGGTTCGTAGCAAACCGTGCTCCTATCTTGCATCTTGGTGTCACAACGCTTCCAAACGCATGCAAGCAAGGTTCCACTTTCCCCATTACACCTGTGAGTTTCATGGAGTGCAAAGAAACTAGTTTCCGTGCCTATGGTAGGCTCGTAGCAAACCATGCTCCTATCATGCACCTTGGTTTCACAACGCATCCAGACGCATCCAAACAAGGTTCCACTTTCCGTATAACACCTATGAGTTTCATGGAGTGCAAAGAAACTAATTTTCGTGTCTATGGTAGGATCGTTGCAAACCGTGTTCCTATCTTGCGTCTTAGTTTCGCAATGCATCGAAATGATGTTCCACTTTCCCCATGACACCTATGAGTTTCATGGTGTGCAAAGAAACTAGTTTTCGTGTCTATGGTAGGATCGTTGCAAACCGTGTTCCTATCCTGCGTCTTAGTTTCACGATGCATCCAAACAATGTTCCACTTTCCCCACGACACCTATGAGTTTCATGGATTGCAAGGAAACTAGTTTTCGTCCCTATGGTAGGTTCGTAGCAAACCGTGCTCCTATCTTGCATCTTTGTTTCCCAACTCTTCCAAACGCATGCAAACGACATTCCACTTACCCCATGACACCTATGAGTTTCATGGAGTTCAAAGAAAATAGTTTCCGTGCCTATGGTAGGTTCACAGCAAACCATGCTCCTATCATGCACCTTGGTTTCGCAATGCATCCAAACAAGGTTCCACTTTCCCCATAACACCTGTGAGTTTCATGGATAGGTTCACAGCAAACCATGCTCCCATCATGCACCTTGGTTTCGCAATGCATCCAAACAAGGTTCCACTTTCCCCATAACACTTGTGAGTTTCATGGAGTGCAAAGAAACTAGTTTTTGTGTCTATGGTAGGTTCACAGCCAACCATGTTCATATCTTGCATCTTAGTTTCACAATGCATCCAAACGAGGTTCCACTTTCCCCACGACACCTTGAGTTTCATGTAGTGCAAAGAAACTAGTTTTCGTCCCTATGGTAGGTTTGTAGAAAACCGTGCTCCTATATTGCATCTTGGTTTCACAACGCATCCAAACGCATGCAAACGAGATTCCACTTACCCCATGACACCTATGAGTTTCATGGAATTCAAAGAAACTAGTTTCCATGCCTATGGTAGTTTCATAGCATACCATGCTCCTATCATGCACCTTGGTTTCGCAATGCATCCAAATGCATCCAAACAAGGTTTCACTTTCCACATAACACCTGTGAGTTTCATGGAGTGCAAAGAAACTAGTTTTTGTGTCTATGGTAGGTTCACTGCCAACCGTGTTCATATCTTGCATCTTGGTTTCACAATGCATCCAAATGAGGTTCCACTTTCCCCACGACACCTATGAGTTTGAAGGAGTGCAAAGAAGCTAGTTTTTTTGCCTATGGTAGGTTTGTTGCAAACCGTGCTCCTATCTTGCATCTTGGTTTCACAACGCATCCAAACAAGCTTCCTCTTTTCCCATTACACCTATGAGTTTCATGGAGTACAAAGAAACTAGTTTTCATGCCTATGGTAGGTTCGTAGCAAACCGTGCTCCTATCTTGCATCTCGGTGTCACAACGCTTCCAAACGCATGCAAGCAAGGTTCCACTTTCCCCATTACACATGTGAGTTTCATGGAGTGCAAAGAAACTAGTTTCCGTGCCTATGGTAGGCTCGTAGCAAACCATGCTCCTATCATGCACCTTGGTTTCACAACGCATCCAGACGCATCCAAACAAGGTTCCACTTTCCGTATAACACCTATGAGTTTCATGGAGTGCAAAGAAACTAATTTTCGTGTCTATGGTAGGATCGTTGCAAACCGTGTTCCTATCTTGCGTCTTAGTTTCGCAATGCATCGAAATGATGTTCCACTTTCCCCATGACACCTATGAGTTTCATGGTGTGCAAAGAAACTAGTTTTCGTGTCTATGGTAGGATTGTTGCAAACCGTGTTCCTATCCTGCGTCTTAGTTTCACGATGCATCCAAACAATGTTCCACTTTCCCCACGACACCTATGAGTTTCATGGAGTGCAAAGAAACTAGTTTTCGTCCCTATGGTAGGTTCGTAGCAAACCGTGCTCCTATCTTGCATCTTTGTTTCCCAACTCTTCCAAACGCATGCAAACGAGATTCCACTTACCCCATGACACCTATGAGTTTCATGGAGTTCAAAGAAAATAGTTTCCGTGCCTATGGTAGGTTCGTAGCAAACCACGCTCCTATCATGCACCTTGGTTTCGCAATGCATCCAAACGCATCCAAACAAGGTTCCACTTTCCCCATAACAGTTGTGAGTTTCATGGAGTGCAAAGAAACTAGTTTTTGTGTCCATGGTGGGTTCACAGCCAACTGTGTTCATATCCTGCATCTTGGTTTCACAATGCATCCAAACGAGGTTCCACTTTCCCCACGACGCCTATGAGTTTCATGGAGTGCAAGGAAACTAGTTTTCGTGCCTATGGTAGGTTTGTTGCAAACCGTGCTCCTATCTTCCATGTTGGTTTCAAAACGCATCCTGACGAGGTTCCTCTTTTCCCATGACACCTATGAGTTTCATGGAGTACAAAGAAACTAGTTTCATGCCTATTGTAGGTTCGTTGCAAACCGTGCTCCTATCTAGCACCTTGGTTTCACAACGCCACCAAACGCATGCAATCGAGGTTCTACTTCCCCCATTACACCGATGAGTTTCATGGAGTACAAAGAAACTAGTTTCCGTGCCTATGGTAGGCTCGTAGCAAACCATGCACCTATCATGCACCATGGTTTCACAACGCATCCAAACAAGGTTCCACTTTTCCTATGACACCTATGAGTTTAATGGAGTGCAAAGAAACTAGTTTTTGTGTCTATGGTAGGATCGTTGCAAACCGTGTTCCTCTCTTGCGTCTTAGTTTCACAATGCATCCAAACAATGTTCCACTTTCACCACGACACATATGAGTTTCATGGAGTGCAAAGAAACCAGTTTACATCCCTATGGTTGGTTCGTAGCAAACAATGCTCCTATCTTGCATCTTGGTTGCCCAACGCATCCAAACGCATGCAAACGCATCCAGACAAGGTTCCACTTTCCACATAACACCTGTGAGTTTCATGGAGTGCAAAGAAACTAGTGTTTGTGTCTATGGTAGGTTCACAGCCAACGGTGTTCATATCTTGCATCTTGGTTTCACAATGCATCCAAACGAGGTTCCACTTTCCCCACAACACCTTGAGTTTCATGGTGTGCAAAGAAATTAGTTTTCGTCCCTATGGTAGGTTTGTAGCAAACCGTGCTCCTATCTTGCATCTTGGTTTCACAACGTATCCAAACGCATGCAAACGAGATTCCACTTACCCCATGACACCTATGAGTTTCATGGAGTTCAAATAAACTAGTTTCCGTGCCTATGGTAGGTTCATAGCAAACCATGCTCCTATCATGCACCTTGGTTTCGCAATGCATCCAAACAAGGTTCCACTTTCCACATAACACCTGTGAGTTTCATGGAGTGCAAAGAAACAAGTTTTTGTGCCTATGGTAGGTTCACAGCCAACCGTGTTCATATCTTGCATCTTGGTTTCACAATGCATCCAAATGAGGTTCCACTTTCCCCAAGACACCTATGAGTTTCAAGGAGTGCAAAGAAGCTAGTTTTCGTGCCTATGGTAGGTTTGTTGCAAACCGTGCTCCTATCTTGCATCTTGGTTTCACAACGCATCCAAACAAGCTTCCTCTTTTCCCATTACACCTATGAGTTTCATGGAGTACAAAGAAACTAGTTTTCATGCCTATGGTAGGTTCGTAGCAAACCGTGCTCCTATCTTGCATCTTGGTGTCACAACGCTTCCAAACGCATGCAAGCAAGGTTCCACTTTCCCCATTACACCTGTGAGTTTCATGGAGTGCAAAGAAACTAGTTTCCGTGCCTATGGTAGGCTCGTAGCAAACCATGCTCCTATCATGCACCTTGGTTTCACAACGCATCCAGACGCATCCAAACAAGGTTCCACTTTCCGTATAACACCTATGAGTTTCATGGTGTGCAAAGAAACTAGTTTTCGTGTCTATGGTAGGATCGTTGCAAACCGTGTTCCTATCCTGCGTCTTAGTTTCACGATGCATCCAAATAATGTTCCACTTTCCCCACGACACCTATGAGTTTCATGGAGTGCAAAGAAACTAGTTTTCGTCCCTATGGTAGGTTCGTAGCAAACCGTGCTCCTATCTTGCATCTTTGTTTCCCAACTCTTCCAAACGCATGCAAACGAGATTCCACTTACCCCATGACACCTATGAGTTTCATGGAGTTCAAAGAAAATAGTTTCCGTGCCTATGGTAGGTTCGTAGCAAACCACGCTCCTATCATGCACCTTGGTTTCGCAATGCATCAAAATGCATCCAAACAAGGTTCCACCTTCCCCATAACAGTTGTGAGTTTCATGGAGTGCAAAGAAACTAGTTTTTGTGTCCATGGTGGGTTCACAGCCAACTGTGTTCATATCCTGTATCTTGGTTTCACAATGCATCCAAACGAGGTTCCACTTTCCCCACGACGCCTATGAGTTTCATGGAGTGCAAGGAAACTAGTTTTCGTGCCTATGGTAGGTTTGTTGCAAACCGTGCTCCTATCTTCCATCTTGGTTTCACAACGCATCCAGACGAGGTTCCTCTTTTCCCATGACACCTATGAGTTTCATGGAGTACAAAGAAACTAGTTTCATGCCTATTGTAGGTTCGTTGCAAACCGTGCTCCTATCTGGCACCTTGGTTTCACAACGCCACCAAACGCATGCAATCGAGGTTCTACTTCCCCCATTACACCGATGAGTTTCATGGAGTACAAAGAAACTCGTTTCCGTGCCTATGGTAGGCTCGTAGCAAACCATGCACCTATCATGCACCATGGTTTCACAACGCATCCAAACGCATCTAAACAAGGTTCCACTTTTCCTATGACACCTATGAGTTTCATGAAGTGCAAAGAAACTAGTTTTTGTGTCTATGGTAGGATCGTTGCAAACCGTGTTCCTCTCTTGCGTCTTAGTTTCACAATGCATCCAAACAATGTTCCACTTTCACCACGACACATATGAGTTTCATGGAGTGCAAAGAAACCAGTTTACGTCCCTATGGTTGGTTCGTTGCAAACAATGCTCCTATCTTGCATCTTGGTTTCCCAACGCATCCAAACGCATGCAAACGCATCCAGACAAGGTTCCACTTTCCACATAACACCTGTGAGTTTCATGGAGTGCAAAGAAACTAGTGTTTGTGTCTATGGTAGGTTCACAGCCAACGGTGTTCATATCTTGCATCTTGGTTTCACAATGCATCCAAACGAGGTTCCACTTTCCCCACGACACCTTGAGTTTCATGGTGTGCAAAGAAATTAGTTTTCGTCCCTATGGTAGGTTTGTAGCAAACCGTGCTCCTATCTTGCATCTTGGTTTCACAACGTATCCAAACGCATGCAAACGAGATTCCACTTACCCCATGACACCTATGAGTTTCATGGAGTTCAAAGAAACTAGTTTCCGTGCCTATGGTAGGTTCATAGCAAACCATGCTCCTATCATGCACCTTGGTTTCGCAATGCATCCAAACAAGGTTCCACTTTCCACATAACACCTGTGAGTTTAATGGAGTGCAAAGAAACAAGTTTTTGTGCCTATGGTAGGTTCACAGCCAACCGTGTTCATATCTTGCATCTTGGTTTCACAATGCATCCAAACGAGGTTCCACTTTCCCCACGACACCTATGAGTTTCGAGGAGTGCAAAGAAGCTAGTTTTCGTGCCTATGGTAGGTTTGTTGCAAACCGTGCTCCTATCTTGCATCTTGGTTTCACAACGCATCCAAACAAGCTTCCTCTTTTCCCATTACACCTATGAGTTTCATGGAGTACAAAGAAACTTGTTTTCATGCCTATGGTAGGTTCGTAGCAAACCGTGCTCCTATCTTGCATCTTGGTGTCACAACGCTTCCAAACGCATGCAAGCAAGGTTCCACTTTCCCCATTACACCTGTGAGTTTCATGGAGTGCAAAGAAACTAGTTTCCGTGCCTATGGTAGGTTCGTAGCAAACCATGCTCCTATCATGCACCTTGGTTTCACAACGCATCCAGACGCATCCAAACAAGGTTCCACTTTCCGTATAACACCTATGAGTTTCATGGAGTGCAAAGAAACTAATTTTCGTGTCTATGGTAGGATCGTTGCAAACCGTGTTCCTATCTTGCGTCTTAGTTTCGCAATGCATGCAAACGATGTTCCACTTTCCCCATGACACCTATGAGTTTCATGGAGTGCAAAGAAACTAGTTTTCGTGTCTATGGTAGGATCGTTGCAATCCTTGTTCCTATCTTGCGTCTTAGTTTCATGATGCATCCAAACAATGTTCCACTTTCCCCACGACACCTATGAGTTTCATGGAGTGCAAAGAAACTAGTTTTCGTCCCTATGGTAGGTTGGTAGCAAACCGTGCTCCTATCTTGCATCTTTGTTTCACAACTCTTCCAAACGCATGCAAACGAGATTCCACTTACCCCATGACACCTATGAGTTTCATGGAGTTCAAAGAAAATAGTTTCCGTACCTATGGTGGGTTCACAGCAAACCATGCTCCTATCATGCACCTTGGTTTCGCATTGCATCCAAACGCATCCAAACAAGGTTCTACTTTCCCCATAACACCTGTGAGTTTCATGGAGTGCAAAGAAACTAGTTTTTGTGTCTATGGTAGGTTCACAGCCAACCGTGTTCATATCTTGCATCTTGATTTCACAATACATCTAAATGAGGTTCCACTTTCCCAACGACACCTATGAGTTTCAAGGAGTGCAAAGAAGCTAGTTTTCGTGCCTATGGTGGGTTTGTTGCAAACCGTGCTCCTATCTTGCATCTTGGTTTCACAACGCATCCAAATGATCTTCCTCTTTTGATGAGGACATCATAGGCTTGGATATGACCATGTTAACCAATTCTAAACCAAAGGTGAAACCATTCTATATGAGTCTTATTATTGATACATTTGATGAATTGGTGCTGCACAATAAAGTGTGTGTATTTTCATTTGCAGAATTACTTACATGGATCAAGGGAAGGTTTGATTGCATAACGGAAGCACGGAAGGTCAATGAAGTTGATTGGGGACCAAATCTAAGTATTCCAAACGTCCTCCACCAGGCCACCACGTCACTTATAGCCCAAGAAGGAAAGAGTCCAAGTCCAACACGTTTTGGTGTGGAATTCGGACTGCAGCAGAGTCCCAACTTGAGACGGTCACCACGACTTCATACGGAGTCCGATTGGAACGTTCTAGGACTCTTTGGAAAGCATATCAAGTCTACTTTCCAATGGATCTATGTTTGTTCCCATATCTTATCAGATACGTTTGTAGTCGTCGTTTTAACGTCAGGACCTTCTCTGCTTATGGTGCTGCGTCGCCTAATTTTGGGCTATTGGCCCATGTATCAAGTTCGGTCCATTAGGGACACGTCCTAGGGTTGGAGGACGACCCCAGCACCTCCTTGGTCGTCCTTCCATCTACATATATGCCTCTAGAGCCGCCACAAACAGATTGGGTTTTGTTTTTGATGTAAGTTTAGCCGCTGCTACTTCCTTGTAGACGCGTGTGTCGACTAGACCATCCGTTCTACTCGATTCAGAACCCCACCTTCATGTGTATCAGATCTGAACTTTCATCTCATATTTGCAATTGAGTGCTTGTTCTTCTTGTTCTTGCTGGTTCTTCGATTGCTTGCAGGAATAACCCTAGTGGTTTGGTTGGTCGTGCTCCGCAAGATCGCGTGCAACCGCTGGAGTTGGTGTATCGGTCGCTAAGGCGCGGTCTTGGAAGGCTGTAGTCGGGCCGTGAACGTCATCTCCTTCCACCAATCGAGTTATCTCACGCCTCTCATCGAAAGATCGACCACGAACCCTAGCGGGTTCATATCAATTGGTATTCAGAGCAAGGTTTGATCGGTGAGAGATTTTAGTTTATATTATTTTCCTATAGTCCAGAAAAGCCAACAAAATAGTAGATTCAATTTTTCATAATCCCATAGACCTTTTGTGCCTTTTACTAGTACTACTTAGTTCAGGCTTGTTGAGTTTGGATTACATCGGTTGAGTCGAGTTGCTGGTCTTAGGGTTAGTCTTTTAGAGTTTCGAGTTCTTGCCACGTTTTGGTCATTGTCAATCATATACATCTTTGCTGCCATCACCACCATAAACATCTCCACTACAGCATATAAATCTCCATTGCAATACTTTCCATCATATGCATCTTTGCTATCCATGATATTTTGTCTTAACACTGGCAAAATTTGATCTGTGCACACAAAGAAAACTCAACATTTCTAGTTCTATTCTTGTTACTTCCAGAAAAGAAAAGAGAAAAGAAAGAGAAACACATTATAAGTTGCTTTTCTGAAATCTGATTTGCAAAGATTCAGTTTTGCTCTGGTTGTGCAAAGTAAAAGAAAAGAAGAAAAAAAAGAAAAGAAAAATAGAAAGAAAGAGAAAGAGAAAAGAAAGAAAAGAAAAGAGAAGGAAAAGAAGGGGGAGTGAATTTCTTGCTATTCTTGTGCCTTGTTTCCTATTGTACCGTGGCTTTGTTTGTGTCCAGGCTCGCGTCTCTAGCACGGTCTAGCCTAGGACCAGCACGGTACCACCGTTGAACGATTTCTCAGCTTGCTTTTGTGACTAATGTGGTGCTAGTACTTCCTTGTGTACTGATTTCAGCCCTCCTACAACTCCACATATCCGATTACAGCTTGATAGGCGTTGTTGCTGCAGCACCGATACGCTTTTTCCAGGGTTCCCGACTTGTTGGTTGCTGCCACCTCCTGTTTGGCTTGGTAAGAACTTGTAAGACCTTGTTTGAACAAGTTGAAAGTGAGAGAATTATGATCACCACATCCTTGTAGTTGATAGGAGCATACATGTTATTGTGTTTGTTTCTTGTTTTCTACTAATCATGGCAGGTAATAAAGAGATTCATGAGAGCATGGCATTAGACCCTCATATTCTGGATGTCATTCAACACTTGCCTTCATTTGCTGGTAAATTTGACCCTCATGCCTACATTAATTGGGAGTTGAAGGTAGATAAAGAATTTGATGAGTATGATTTGTCTGAGAAACAAATGGTTTTAGCTGCTTCTAGTGTTTTAACTAAGGATGCTTTGCATGAATGGAAACATCTTTGTAGGAATAACATTGTTCCGCAAACATGGAAAGTATTCAAAATGCATTTTAGAGGTGTATATATTCCTGCATATTATGTGGACCACTTGCTTGCTAAACTGGAGAAACTGAAACAGGGTAGTAGAACCGTGAAACAATACTACCATGATTTTAAAATTTGTGTCATGTTTAGTGGCTTGGATGAATCTATGGAAGATGTAATGAGTAGGTTCATGCAAGGGCTCAGTTCTGAAATTCAATGCTTGCTCACTGGTGAAACATATAACCATATATCTTGCTTATTTTGTCTTGCTTGTAAAGTTGAAAATCAGATTCTTTTATCTATGAATACTTGCAAGAATGATGTGACACATTGTAACCAGCAATTGTCCACTGTACATGTTAAAAAGGAGCAACAAATAGTGAAACTCAGTGCTGATTTGCCTTTGTCACAACCTGATTTGCTTGTTGTACCTTGTGACCAAGAAGAATTGTGTGATACTTCTCTAATTTCATCACCACAGCTAGAGATAGAGCGTCCTGTTTTTCCCCTCGTTGTCCATAACATTTTGCAGGAGGATGGGAATAAAACCATTGAGTGCATGGAGCAATTTGAGCAACTACACCCGCAGCTAAAGTGGAAAAGAATGATTATCCAGCACCCACCACATCGGAGGAGAAGAGGAAGCAAACTAACACATTTGATGCTGCCATCACTCAATGATCACTCTCAAGAAGGGGAGCCAAGTTGGCTATTACCTAGAACATGTGCTCCAACATTGGTCAAACCGAGGACGGTTTGCTGTCAAGAAGGGGAGAATGATGAGGACATCATAGGCTTGGATATGACCATGTTAACCAATTCTAAACCAAAGGTGAAACCATTCTATATGAGTCTTATTATTGATACATTTGATGAATTGGTGCTGCACAATAAAGTGTGTGTATTTTCATTTGCAGAATTACTTACATGGATCAAGGGAAGGTTTGATTGCATAACGGAAGCACGGAAGGTCAATGAAGTTGATTGGGGACCAAATCTAAGTATTCCAAACGTCCTCCACCAGGCCACCACGTCACTTATAGCCCAAGAAGGAAAGAGTCCAAGTCCAACACGTTTTGGTGTGGAATTCGGACTGCAGCAGAGTCCCAACTTGAGACGGTCACCACGACGGTTCGTGGTCGATCTTTCGATGAGAGGCGTGAGATAACTCGATTGGTGGAAGGAGATGACGTTCACGGCCCGACTACAGCCTTCCAAGACCGCGCCTTAGCGACCGATACACCAACTCCAGCGGTTGCACGCGATCTTGCGGAGCACGACCAACCAAACCACTAGGGTTATTCCTGCAAGCAATCGAAGAACCAGCAAGAACAAGAAGAACAAGCACTCAATTGCAAATATGAGATGAAAGTTCAGATCTGATACACATGAAGGTGGGGTTCTGAATCGAGTAGAACGGATGGTCTAGTCGACACACGCGTCTACAAGGAAGTAGCAGCGGCTAAACTTACATCAAAAACAAAACCCAATCTGTTTGTGGCGGCTCTAGAGGCATATATGTAGATGGAAGGACGACCAAGGAGGTCCTGGGGTCGTCCTCCAACCCTAGGACGTGTCCCTAATGGACCGAACTTGATACATGGGCCAATAGCCCAAAATTAGGCGACGCAGCACCATAAGCAGAGAAGGTCCTGACGTTAAAACGACGACTACAAACGTATCTGATAAGATATGGGAACAAACATAGATCCATTGGAAAGTAGACTTGATATGCTTTCCAAAGAGTCCTAGAACGTTCCAATCGGACTCCGTATGAAGTCGTGGTGACCGTCTCAAGTTGGGACTCTGCTGCAGTCCGAATTCCACACCAAAACGTGTTGGACTTGGACTCTTTCCTTCTTGGGCTATAAGTGACGTGGTGGCCTGGTGGAGGACGTTTGGAATACTTAGATTTGGTCCCCAATCAACTTCATTGACCTTCCGTGCTTCCGTTATGCAATCAAACCTTCCCTTGATCCATGTAAGTAATTCTGCAAATGAAAATACACACACTTTATTGTGCAGCACCAATTCATCAAATGTATCAATAATAAGACTCATATAGAATGGTTTCACCTTTGGTTTAGAATTGGTTAACATGGTCATATCCAAGCCTATGATGTCCTCATCATTCTCCCCTTCTTGACAGCAAACCGTCCTCGGTTTGACCAATGTTGGAGCACATGTTCTAGGTAATAGCCAACTTGGCTCCCCTTCTTGAGAGTGATCATTGAGTGATGGCAGCATCAAATGTGTTAGTTTGCTTCCTCTTCTCCTCCGATGTGGTGGGTGCTGGATAATCATTCTTTTCCACTTTAGCTGCGGGTGTAGTTGCTCAAATTGCTCCATGCACTCAATGGTTTTATTCCCATCCTCCTGCAAAATGTTATGGACAACGAGGGGAAAAACAGGACGCTCTATCTCTAGCTGTGGTGATGAAATTAGAGAAGTATCACACAATTCTTCTTGGTCACAAGGTACAACAAGCAAATCAGGTTGTGACAAAGGCAAATCAGCACTGAGTTTCACTATTTGTTGCTCCTTTTTAACATGTACAGTGGACAATTGCTGGTTACAATGTGTCGCATCATTCTTGCAAGTATTCATCGATAAAAGAATCTGATTTTCAACTTTACAAGCAAGACAAAACAAGCAGGATATATGGTTATATGTTTCACCAATGAGCAAGCATTGAATTTCAGAATTGAGCCCTTTCATGAACCTACTCATTACATCTTCCATGGATTCATCCAAGCCACTAAATATGATACAAATTTTAAAATCATGGTAGTATTGTTTCACGGTTCTACTACCCTGTTTCAGTTTCTCCAGTTTAGCAAGCAAGTGGTCCACATAATATGCAGGAATATATACACCTCTAAAATGCATTTTGAATTCTTTCCATGTTTGCGGAACAATGTTATTCCTACAAAGATGTTTCCATTCATGCAAAGCATCCTTAGTTAAAGCATTAGATGCAGCAAAAACCATTTGCTTCTCAGACAAATCATACTCATCAAATTTCTTATCTACCTTCAGCTCCCAATTAATGTATGCATGAGGATCAAATTTACCAGCAAATGAAGGCAAGTGTTGAATGACATCCAGAATATGAGGGTGTAATGCCATGAACTCATGATACTCTGCATTACCTGCCATGATTAGTAGAAAACAAGAAACAAACGCAATAACATGTATGCTCCTATCAACTACAAGGATGTGGTGATCATATCTCTCACTTTCAACTTATTCAAACAAGCTCTTACAAGTTCTTACCAAGCCAAACAGGAGGTGGCAGCAACCAACAAGTCGGGAACCCTGGAAAAAGCGTATCGGTGCTGCAGCAAGAACACCTATCAAGCTGTAATCGGATATGTGGAGTTGTAGGAGGGCTGAAATTAATACACAAGGAAGTACTAGCACCACATTAATCACAAAAGCAAGCTGAGAAATCGTTCAACGGTGGTACCGTGCTGGTCCTAGGCTAGACCGTGCTAGAGACGCGAGCCTGGACACAAACAAAGCCACGGTACAATAGGAAACAAGGCACAAGAATAGCAAGAAATTCACTCCCCCTTCTTTTCCTTCTCTTTTCTTTTCTTTCTTTTCTCTTTCTCTTTCTTTCTATTTTTCTTTTCTTTTTTTTCTTCTTTTCTTTTACTTTGCACAACCAGAGCAAAACTGAATCTTTGCAAATCAGATTTCAGAAAAGCAACTTATAATGTGTTTCTCTTTCTTTTCTCTTTTCTTTTCTGGAAGTAACAAGAATAGAACTAGAAATGTTGAGTTTTCTTTGTGTGCACAGATCAAATTTTGCCAGTGTTAAGACAAAATATCATGGATAGCAAAGATGCATATGATGGAAAGTATTGCAATGGAGATTTATATGCTGTAGTGGAGATGTTTATGGTGGTGATGGCAGCAAAGATGTATATGATTGACAATGGCCAAAACGTGGCAAGAACTCGAAACTCTAAAAGACTAACCCTAAGACCAGCAACTCGACTCAACCGATGTAATCCAAACTCAACAAGCCTGAACTAAGTAGTACTAGTAAAAGGCACAAAAGGTCTATGGGATTATGAAAAATTGAATCTACTATTTTGTTGGCTTTTCTGGACTATAGGAAAATAATATAAACTAAAATCTCTCACCGATCAAACCTTGCTCTGAATACCAATTGATATGAACCCGCTAGGGTTCGTGGTCGATCTTTCGATGAGAGGCGTGAGATAACTCGATTGGTGGAAGGAGATGACGTTCACGGCCCGACTACAGCCTTCCAAGACCGCGCCTTAGCGACCGATACACCAACTCCAGCGGTTGCACGCGATCTTGCGGAGCACGACCAACCAAACCACTAGGGTTATTCCTGCAAGCAATCGAAGAACCAGCAAGAACAAGAAGAACAAGCACTCAATTGCAAATATGAGATGAAAGTTCAGATCTGATACACATGAAGGTGGGGTTCTGAATCGAGTAGAACGGATGGTCTAGTCGACACACGCGTCTACAAGGAAGTAGCAGCGGCTAAACTTACATCAAAAACAAAACCCAATCTGTTTGTGGCGGCTCTAGAGGCATATATGTAGATGGAAGGACGACCAAGGAGGTGCTGGGGTCGTCCTCCAACCCTAGGACGTGTCCCTAATGGACCGAACTTGATACATGGGCCAATAGCCCAAAATTAGGCGACGCAGCACCATAAGCAGAGAAGGTCCTGACGTTAAAACGACGACTACAAACGTATCTGATAAGATATGGGAACAAACATAGATCCATTGGAAAGTAGACTTGATATGCTTTCCAAAGAGTCCTAGAACGTTCCAATCGGACTCCGTATGAAGTCGTGGTGACCGTCTCAAGTTGGGACTCTGCTGCAGTCCGAATTCCACACCAAAACGTGTTGGACTTGGACTCTTTCCTTCTTGGGCTATAAGTGACGTGGTGGCCTGGTGGAGGACGTTTGGAATACTTAGATTTGGTCCCCAATCAACTTCATTGACCTTCCGTGCTTCCGTTATGCAATCAAACCTTCCCTTGATCCATGTAAGTAATTCTGCAAATGAAAATACACACACTTTATTGTGCAGCACCAATTCATCAAATGTATCAATAATAAGACTCATATAGAATGGTTTCACCTTTGGTTTAGAATTGGTTAACATGGTCATATCCAAGCCTATGATGTCCTCATCATCTTTTCCCATTACACCTATGAGTTTCATGGAGTACAAAGAAACTAGTTTTCATGCCTATGGTAGGTTCGTAGCAAACCGTGCTCCTATCTTGCATCTTGGTGTCACAACGCTTCTAAACGCATGCAAGCAAGGTTCCACTTTCCCCATTACACCAATGAGTTTCATTGAGTGCAAAGAAACTAGTTTCCGTGCCTATGGTAGGCTGGAAGCAAACCATGCTCCTATCATGCACCTTGGTTTCACAACGCATCCAGACGCATCCAAACAAGGTTCCACTTTCCCTATAACACCTATGAGTTTCGTGGAGTGCAAAGAAACTAATTTTCGTGTCTATGGTAGGATCGTTGCAAACCGTGTTCCTATCTTGCGTCTTAGTTTCGCAATGCATCCAAACGATGTTCCACTTTCCCCATGACACCTATGAGTTTCATGGAGTGCAAAGAAACTAGTTTTCGTGTCTATGGTAGGATCGTTGCAAACCGTGTTCCAATCTTGCGTCTTAGTTTCACGATGCATCCAAACAATGTTCCACCTTCCCCACGACACCTATGAGTTTCATGGAGTGCAAAGAAACTAGTTTTCGTCCCTGGTAGGTTCGTAGCAAACCTGATATGCACACGTCTGTGCAGCACGTGTAGCAAGTTGTTGTGGCCCGATCTTCTCGTAGGATCTACGAACTTGATAAATTGTCGTTGCGTGACCTGGTGAAGAGGCAATGCACCGCGAGGCTGTCCACGCGACGAACTACCGAGACAATCACCCTTCCACGTACCGACGAACAGCCCACGCAATCACGCCGTATAGACGTGAAGGCACAAACTGGGTGAACCGCAGTTCGGCGTTCTACAACTCCCTCAGGAATCGAAAGAACAAGTTTGCAAGCCTCTCAAGACTCACGCTGGAACAAGAATTCCAAGAGTTGGTATTCTGAAATTGCAATCACGAGTTACTGTTCACGTCATCCATTACAGGGATATATAGCACTAGTGGAGTTTCAGTTTGGTGGAAAATAATTGAGAACATGTAGTGGGAAGTTGCAGCACTACTTTTATTAATAACCAAGCCTAGTAGGACGCCTGGCTGGTTGGTATTCTCTGCATGCATGCTGGAGCGTGTGTGGACAGCAACCCAGTTGCTGGTTGCATGCATTCCTAACTCCCGAATTATTTGCTTGCACTTCAACGGCTGATATTCATGGTAGCTGAATGGCCTTTCCTCTCTCATGCACGTCCAGGTTCCTTGCATATATTTGGCGGGCAGAATCCATCATCATCCCATGCTTGTTCGTGCACTCCATCATTCCTAAGAACATTGAAACAAGTACTCAAAAGCATAGGTTCATTCAATGTAATCTGATTATTAAGCATAAGGTTAGCGTTCACCTGAGAATGAATTTCCTTCTCCAATTGTTTAGCTCTACTCCTTGTAATTGGACCAGCTATATCAAGTGTAGCTTCATTTGGAGATGAGTGAATGCTAGGAATGTCTTCATTAGCCTCCCCCTCTTGGGAAGGAGTCGTCCTCGACTCAGGCTCACCAGGAAATGGAAGCAAGTCTTTGACATTGAATGTGGTACTCACATTGGAATATTCAGGTGGCAGCTCAAGTTTGTAAGCATTATCATTTATCTGTTGGAGAACCTTGAACGGACCATCACCCCTAGGGGATAACTTACTCTTACGCTGTTGGGGAAAGCGATCCTTGCGTAGATGCAACCATACAAGATCTCCTGGCTGGAATGTAACCTTCTTCTTACCTTTGTTTGCTTGCTTTGCATATTGTGCTGATTTCTTCTCAATATTCTTTCTTGTCTCCGCATGTAACCGCTTGATAAAGTCTGATCTTTTCGTAGCATCCAAATTAACTTGTTCCTGTAATGGTAAAGGCAAAAGATCCATGGGAGTATGCGGTTTAAACCCATAAACAATTTCAAATGGACAAGAGTTTGTTGTAGAATGGACTGCCCTGTTATAAGCAAATTCAACATGTGGAAGGCAGTCTTCCCAGAGCTTCAAATTCTTTTTCAACACAGCACGCAACATGGTTGACAAGGTACGGTTGACAACTTCTGTTTGTCCATCCGTTTGTGGATGACAAGTGGTTGAAAATAACAACTTTGTGCCAAGCTTAGCCCACAATGTCTTCCAAAAGTAGCTGAGAAATTTTGTATCCCGGTCTGAAACAATAGTCTTTGGAACTCCATGTAAACGAACGATCTCCCTGAAAAACAAATCAGCAACGTGTGAAGCATCATCGCTCTTATGACATGGGATAAAATGTGCCATTTTAGAAAAGCGATCTACAACAACAAAAATAGAATCCCTCCCCCTCTGAGACCGAGGTAACCCCAGAACAAAGTCCATAGATATATCTTCCCAAGGTACATGTGGAATAGGTAATGGAGTATATAAACCATGGGGATTGAGGCGGGACTTAGCTTTCAAGCAAACGATGCAGCACCCAACGTGCCGCTGGACATCACGTCGCATATGTGGCCAAAAGAAATGATCAGAGAGCATGTCCAATGTCTTTTTGACACCAAAATGACCAGCCAGTCCACCTGCATGTGCTTCCTGCAAAAGAACTTGACGAATCGAACAAGCTGGAATGCATATTTTGTTAGTCCGAAACAAGAAGCCATCATGCACATAATATTTATCCCAACCTTTTCCATCAATGCAACGAGAGAAAGGTTCGTTAAAATCAGCATCAACAACATAAAGTGTTTTAATGGATTCCAAACCAAGCACTTTTGTATCTAGTTGTGTAATCAATGCACATCTTCTAGACAAGGCATCGGCAACAATGTTATCTTTACCACGCTTATGTTTGACAACATAGGGAAACGTTTCAATGAACTCAATCCATTTAGCATGTCGACGGTTCAGCTTGCCTTGGCTTTTAAGATATTTCAAAGCTTCATGATCAGAATGAATTACAAATTCTTTAGGGAACAAGTAATGTTGCCAAACTTCCAAAACGCGAACTAAGGCATAAAGCTCTTTGTCATAAACCGAGTAATTCAGATGTGGACCATTTAGCTTTTCAGAAAAGTAGGCAACAGGTTTACCTTCTTGCAGCAGTACACCTCCTATGCCAATACCACTTGCATCACATTCGATCTCAAATGTCTTACCAAAATCAGGAAGTTGTAGCAGCGGTGCTTCACAAAGCTTTGTTTTCAGTGTGTGAAATGCTTGGTCTTCGTCATGGCCCCACGTGAATGGAACATCCTTCTTTGTGAGATTGTTAAGGGGTGCAGCGAGGGTGCTAAAATTTTTGACAAAACGCCTATAGAAACTTGCAAGACCATGAAAGCTTCGAACTTGGCTCACATTTACCGGTGTAGGCCAATCCTTTATTGCTTTAACCTTCTCTTCATCAACCTGAATACCATCTGCGGAAACAACAAAGCCAAGGAAAACAACACGGTCTGTGCAAAAGGTGCACTTAGCAATGTTGCCATACAATTTCTCTTCCCTCAAAACAGCAAGTACTTGACGGATATGATCAAGATGTTCATCAAATGATTTGCTATAGATCAGAATATCATCAAAATAAACAACTACAAACTTGCCAATGAAAGCTCGTAAAACATGGTTCATTAAGCGCATAAAAGTTGAAGGAGCATTTGTCAAGCCAAATGGCATCACAAGCCATTCATAGAGACCAATTTTAGTTTTAAACGCTGTTTTCCATTCATCACCAAGTTTCATGCGGATTTGATGATAGCCACTACGCAAATCAATCTTGGTGAAAATGATGGAACCACTCAATTCATCTAACATGTCATCAAGTCGTGGAATGGGATGGCGATATCGAACAGTTATAGCATTGAGAGCACGACAATCAACACACATGCGCCAAGAGCCATCTTTCTTTGGAACTAAAAGAACGGGAACAGCACATGGTGATAAGGATTCACGAACATACCCTTTGTCCAAAAGCTCTTTTACCTGTCGCTGAATTTCCTTTGTCTCTGCGGGATTGGTGCGGTAGGCTGGACGATTTGGAAGAGAAGCACCTGGTACCAAATCAATTTGATGCTCAATTCCACGGAGTGGAGGAAGTCCAGCTGGTATCTCATCGGGAAAAACATCTTCGAAGTCCTGTAAGAGATCAAGAACAACACTAGGCAGCGATGAAGGTAAATCGTTAGTTGAAAGTAGGACCTCCTTGTGCAAGAGCACAAAGAATGGGGCTGTGGTGTTTCTCACTTCTCTCATATCACTCTTGCTCACAAAGAGACACTCAGTGTGGCGTGGCTGTTTAGGATTGGCATGAGGCTTTATGTGGCTGGATGGGTTAGAACTCTCTCCCTTACTTGTGTTGGGGATCTCACTCAATTTTCTTTTGTCAGATTCCTCTCTTTTCTTGCGAGCCATATCTGAAGCATGTATCTCCTCTGGAGATAATGGAACAAGAACCACCTTCTTGTCATTGTGAATGAAAGTGTGTTTGTTAGACCGTCCAAAATGCACCGAGTCCACATCAAATTGCCAGGGCCGACCAAGCAGCAAATGGCATGCTTGCATGGGGACAATATCACAATCCACCTCTCCATGATAATCACCAATGGAAAATGACAAACGAATCATGGCTGAAACCTTAACTGTCCCAGAATTATTCAACCATTGCATATGGTATGGATGTGGATGGCGACGTGGCTGCAAACCAAGCTTCTCAACAAGCAAAGCACTAACAATATTATTGCAGCTCCCACCATCTATGATGAAACGGCACACTTGTCCTTTCACTTTGCATCTGGATTGAAACAAATTATGGCGTTGTCCTTGTTCAGCAGCAACAAATTGAGTGGAAAGAACTCGCCTCACCACCAAAGAAGGAGATGGTGTGTTCATTATAGAAGGCGTCAAATCAGGAAAATCAGCAAGCAACTCATCAAAATCATCACTAGTAATCTCGTCGAAAGATGGAGAAACAACATCTTGTAATATGTCATTGTGAGCAAAAGTTGGAATAGGTTGAATGGCTAAACAATTTAGACCTAGCTCAAATGTACCATCCTCTGCTGAATACTCACAAGTGTCAAGATTAAGATCTGCAAATACATTGTTAAACTCGTCCTCCTCTTCACTTTGTGAATCATAAGAACCATCAGCAAGTGCAATAATAGTACGACGATTGGGACATTCAGCTTGCTTATGCCCATGACCACCACACTTAAAACACTCAATCTTGCTTGTCTTGCGTTGGGTGGCTGCAGTAGAAGAAGTGGGCTGACTTGAACTCACAGCTTTACCTTTCACATCCAATTGTTTGGAAGAAGTTGGAAGAGATCTATTTGCTCCACGAGATGAGGATTTGGGTGTTGCAGCTCCTTGCTGTTGGAATTGAGGCGTGACATCCCCTTGCTGTTGGGAATGACGCCATGAAGCATTGTATTTGTAAGACGTAGCAATTTGCCTTTCAGCCCTCTTTGCAAAATGAACCAACTCGGTGAGACATGTGTAGTTTGTCATATCCACTTTATCAGCAATGGGTTTATTGAGGCCAACCAGAAACCGAGCCATTGTGGATTCCTCATCTTCAGTTATCCCTGTACGAAGTAAACACATTTCCAATTCTTGAAAATATTCATCAACAGTACGAGTACCTTGCACAAGACGTTTCAGCTTCAAATGTAGATCACGAGAGTAATATGCAGGAACAAAACGACGTCGCATTTCTCTCTTCATGTCTTCCCAAGTTATACGAACATGCCCAACTCTCTGATATTCAGTACGGACCTGATTCCACCAAGTTATGGCATAGCCTTTAAACTCAATGGCTGCAAGCTTTGCCTTCTTTTCAGCAGAGTATTCATACAAATCAAATATTTGTTCCACCTTGGTCTCCCATTCAAAATAAGCATCAGCATTCTCCTGTCCGCTGAAAGGGGGAATAGACACTTTCACGTGTTTTAAACCATCATCATTACGACGACGATGGCGGTCACGATAACCATGATGGCCACCATGTCGATGATCATCCATGTCGGACAACATAGCATCATCACCATCATAATCTCCTCCACCTCCAATAGGAACACGCCGAGCACGACCAAAATTAGCAAAACCACGACCGCGCCCGCCACGTCCACGGCCAGCGGGACGATGCCCTACCTCAGCCTCCTCCTCAATGTCATCATCCTCATTTGGTGGCGGTTCTCTACGTGGCATGTTCAATTGGAGAGTTTGGAGCTGCTGCACCAAATCATTCATTTGTGTACGCAACTCCTGAAATTCCTCCACCGAAACAGCGGCACCATCTCCACGTCCTGCCATATTAGTAGAGGGGAAAAAATAGGACAATATATATGTGGAATCACTCCCTCACCACTTACAAAACAAGTTCTTTCTCTCCCTGAAAAGAGCAAGAACCGTGGCTGCAATCTGTAGTGGAAAAGTGATTGTAACAGCGATGACGGTGCAACAACTCACGGTGCTTTTAAGTGGAGCTTGGTGGGGTAATATGTAAGTGGAATGCACTGAAATGTAGTGATGCAAAACCGAATAATAATCCAAGAACACAAGTCTAAGTTGCTGAATATAAAGGAAAAGATGTACAAAGAAAGGAACAAGATGTAGGAAGTGGATAGATGAACACCAATTTGCACCAACCGTAACTTGTTGCTGCCCAAACCCCTTTTGGTGTGCTGAACACAATTCTCTTTTATTTCTTTTCTTTCCTTTTTTTTTTCTTGTTTTTTTTCAAGAACTCGTTGTTTTCAGTCCTTCTTTTGACCCATAGACATCTTTGCTTTTAACCTTTGTGACTAACGCAGCACAACTTTCAACTAAAGGGGCTCATAAGGATCACTAAGATGGATGGCACAGCACAAAAACAAGAAACTCGGTTGGGGAATATGTGGTGGGAAGAAAACAAGGGTGGGACGGGTGGGTTTATATATATATATATATGCAGCAAGCAAGGACGATCAGATCAAGGGTGGGATGGTTGGGTACATGCAGCAAGCGATTTGATGATTAGAACAAAGATAACAACTAGAACGATGTGGAAAAGAAAATTCAGCAACTAGACAAATCTTAAAGGATTAAAACTCGATAAAGCAAACTACAAAATCAGTAGCACGTATGAATTTGGGCTGTAGGTTTTCTTTTTGGCTATCAGTGGACAGTAGGTATTTAAACTCTATCCTACCAAAAACAAGAACAATCCTACTAGGGAAACGGAGGCTTTGATACCAAAACCGTGCTCCTATCTTGTATCTTTGTTTCCCAACTCTTCCAAACGCATGCAAACGAGATTCCATTTACCCCATGACACCTATGAGTTTCATGGAGTTCAAAGAAAATAGTTTCCGTGCCTATGGTAGGTTCACAGCAAACCATGCTCCTATCATGCACCTCGGTTTCGCAATGCATCCAAATGCATCCAAACAAGGTTCCACTTTCCCCATAACACCTGTGAGTTTCATGGAGTGCGAAGAAACTAGTTTTTGTGTCTATGGTAGGTTCACAGCCAACGGTGTTCATATCTTGAATCTTGGTTTCACAATGCATCCAAACGAGGTTCCACTTTCCCCACGACACCTTGAGTTTCATGGAGTGCAAAGAAACTAGTTTTCGTCCCTATGGTAGGTTCGTAGCAAACCGTGCTCCAATATTGCATCTTGGTTTCACAACGCATCCAAACGCATGCAAACGAGATTCCGCTTACCCCATGACATCTAATAGTTTGATGGAGTTCGAAGAAACTAGTTTCCGTGCCTATGGTAGGTTCATAGCAAACCATGCTCCAATCATGCACCTTGGTTTCGCGATGCATCCAAACGCATCCAGACAAGGTTCCACTTTCCACATAACACCTGTGAGATCCAAGGAGTGCAAAGAAACTAGTTTTTGTGTCTATGGTAGGTTCGCAGCCAACCGTGTTCATATCTTGCATCTTGGTTTCACAATGCATCCAAATAAGGTTCCACTTTCCCCACGAAACCTATAAGTTTCATGGAGTGCAAAGAAACTAGTTTTCGTGCCTATGGTAGGTTTGTTGCAAACCGTGCTCCTATCGGTTTCACAACACATCCAAACGAGGTTCCCCTTTTCCCATTACACGTATGAGTTTCATGGATTACAAAGAAACTAGTTTTCATGCCTATGGTAGGTTTGTGGCAAACCATGCTCCTATCTTGCATCTTGGTTTCACAACGCTTCCAAACGCATGCAAACGAGATTCCACTTTCCCCATTACACCTATGAGTTTCATGGAGTGCATAGAAACTAGTTTCCGTGCCTATGGAAGGCTCGTAGCAAACCATGCACCTATCATGCACCTTGGTTTCACAAAGCAACCAGATGCATCCAAACAAGGTTCCAATTTCCCTATAACACCTATGAGTTTCATGGAGTGCAAAGAAACTAATTTTCTTGTCTATGGTAGGATCGTTGCAAACCGTGTTCCTATCTTGCGTCTTAGTTTCGCAATGCATCCAAACGATGTTCCGCTTTCCCCATGACACCTATGAGTTTCATGGAGTGCAAAGAAACTAGTTTTCGTGTCTATGGTAGGACCGTTGCAAACCGTGTTCCTATCTTGTGTCTTAGTTTCACAATGCATCCAAACAATGTTCCACTTTCCCCACGACACCTATGAGTTTCATGAAGTGCAAAGAAACTAGTTTTCGTCCCTATGGTAGGTTCGCAGCAAACCGTGCTCCTTTCTTGCATCTTGGTTTCCCAACGCATCCAAACGCATGCAAATGAGATTCCACTTACCCCATGACACCTATGAGTTTCATAGAGTTCAAAGAAAATAGTTTCCGTGCCAATTGTAGGTTCACAGCAAACCATGCACCTATCATGCACCTTGGTTTCGCAATGCATCCAAACGCATCCAAACAAGGTTCCACTTTCCCCTTAAGACCTGTGAGTTTCATGGAGTGCAAAGAAACAAGTTTTTGTGTCTATGGTAGGTTCACAGCCAACGGTGTTCATATCTTGCATCTTGGTTTCACAAAGCATCCAAACGAGGTTCCACTTTCCCCACGACACCTTGAGTTTCACGGTGTGCAAAAAATTAGTTTTCGTCCCTATGGTAGGTTTGTAGCAAACCGTGCTTCTATCTTGCATCTTGGTTTCACAACGTATCCAAACGCATGCAAACGAGATTCCACTTACCCCATGACACCTATGAGTTTCATGGAGTTCAAAGAAACTAGTTTCCGTGCCTATGGTAAGTTCATAGCAAACCATGCTCCTATCATGCACCTTGGTTTCGCAATGCATCCAAACAAGATTCCACTTTCCACATAACACCTGTGAGTTTCATGGAGTGCAAAGAAACAAGTTTTTGTGTCTATGGTAGGTTCACAGCCAACCGTGTTCATATCTTGCATCTTGGTTTCACAATGCATCCAAATGAGGTTCCACTTCCCCCACGACACCTATGAGTTTCATGGAGTGCAAAGAAGCTAGTTTTCGTGCCAATGGTTGGTTTGTTGCAAACCGTGCTCCTATCTTGCATCTTGGTTTCACAACGCATCCAAACGAGGTTCCTCTTTTCCCATTACACCTATGAGTTTCATGGAGTACAAAGAAACTAGTTGTCATGTAGGGTAGGTTCGTAGCAAACCGTGCTCCAATCTTGCATCTTGGTGTCACAACGCTTCCAAACGCATGCAAACAAGGTTCCACTTTCCCCATTACACCTATGATTTTCATGGAGTGCAAAGAAACTAGTTTCCGTGCCTATGGTAGGCTCGTAGCAAACCACGCTCCTATCATCCACCTTGGTTTCACAATGCATCCAGACGCATCCAAACACAGTTCCACTTTCCCTATAACACCTATGAGTTTCATGGAGTGCAAAGAAACTAATTTTCGTGTCTGTGGTAGGATCGTTGCAAACCGTGTTCCTATCTTGCATCTTAGTTTCGCAATGCATCCAAACAATGTTCCAGTTTCCCCATGACACCTATGAGTTTCATTGAGTGCAAAGAAACTAGTTTTTGTGTCTATGGTAGGATCGTTGCAAACCGTGTTCCTATCTTGCGTCTTAGTTTCACAATGCATCCAAACAATGTTCCACATTCCCCACGACACCTATGAGTTTCATGGAGTACAAAGAAACTAGTTTTCGTCCCTATGGTAGGTTCGTAGCAAACCGTGCTCCTATCTTGCATCTTGGTTTCCCAACTCTTCCAAACGCATGCAAACGAGATTCCACTTACCCCAAGACACCTATGAGTTTTATGGAGTTCAAAGAAAATAGTTTCCATGCCTATGGTAGGTTCATAGCAAACCATGCTCCTATCGTGCACCTTGGTTTCGCAATGCATCCAAACGCTTCAAAACAAGGTTCCACTCATCTTGGTTTGACAATGCTTCCAAACGAGGTTCCACTTTCCCCACGACACCTATGAGTTTCATGGAGCACAAAGAAACTAGTTTTCGTGCCTATGGTAGGTTTGTTGCAAACCGTGCTCGTATCTTGCATCTTGGTTTCACAACGCATCCAAACAAGGTTCCTCTTTTCCCATTACACCTATGAGTTTCATGGAGTACAAAGAAACTAGTTTTCATACCTATGGTAGGTTCGTAGGAAACCGTGCTCCTATCTTGCATCTTGGTTTCACAACGCATCCAAATGCATGCAAACGAGGTTCCACTTTCCTCATTACACCTATGAGTTTCATGGAGTGCAAGGAAACTAGTTTCCGTGCCTATGGTAGGCTCGTAGCAAACCATGCTCCTATCATGCACCTTGGTTTCACAACGCATCCAGACGCATCCAAACAAGGTTCCACTTTCCCTATAACACCTATGAGTTTCATGGAGTGCAAAGAAACTAGTTTTCGTGTCTATGGTAGGATCATTGCAAACCGTGTTCCTATCTTGCGTCTTAGTTTCACAATGCGTCCAAACAATGTTCCACTATCCCCACGACACCTATGAGTTTCATGGAGTGCAAAGAAACTAGTTTTCATGCCTATAGTAGGTTCGTAGCAAACCGTGCTCGTATCTTGCATCTTGGTTTCCCAACACATCCAAACGCATGCAAACGAGATTCCACTTACCCCATGACACCTATGAGTTTCATGGAGTTCAAAGAAACTAGTTTCCGTGCCTATGGTAGGTTCATAGCAAACCATGCTCCTATCATGCACCTTGGTTTCGCAATGCATCCAAACGCATCCAAACAAGGTTCCACTTTCCCCATAACACCTGTGAGTTTCATGGAGTGCAAAGAAACTAGTTTTTGTGTCTATGATAGGTTCACAGCCAACCGTGTTCATATCTTGCATCTTGGTTTCACAATGCATGCAAACGAGGTTCCACTTTCCCCACGACAAGTTGAGTTTCATGGAGTGCAAAGAAACTAGTTTTCGTCCCTATGGTAGGTTCGTAGCAAACCGTGCTCCTATCTTGCATCTTTGTTTCCCAACTCTTCCAAACGCATGCAAACGAGATTCCACTTACCCCATGACACCTATGAGTTTCATGGAGTTCAAAGAAACTAGTTTACGTGCCTATGGTAGGTTCATAGCAAACCATGCTCCTATCATGCACCTTGGTTTCGCAATGCATCCAAACGCATCCAAACAAGGTTGCAATTTCCACATAACACCTGTGAGTTTCATGGAGTGCAAAGAAACTAGGTTTTGTGTCTATGGTAGGTTCACAGCCAACCGTGTTCATATCTTGCATCTTGGTTTCACAATGCATCGAAATGAGGTTCCACTTTCCCCACGACACCTATGAGTTTCATGGAGTGCAAAGAAACTAGTTTTCGTGCCTATGGTAGGTTTGCTGCAAACCGTGCTCCTATCTTGCATCTTGGTTTCGCAACGCATCCAAACGAGTTTCCTCTTTTCCCATTACACCCATGAGTTTCAAGGAATACAAAGAAACTAGTTTTCGTGTCTATGGTAGGTTCGTAGCAAACCGTGCTCCTATCTTGCACCCTGGTTTCACAACGCATCCAAACGCATGCAAACGAGTTTCCACTTTCCCCATTACACCTATGAGTTTCATGGAGTGCAAAGAAACTAGTTTCTGTGCCTATGGGAGGCTCGTAGCGAACCATGTTCCTATCATGCACCTTGGTTTCACAACGCATCCAGACACATCCAAACAAGGTTCCACTTTCCCTATAACACCTATGAGTTTCATGGAGTGCAAAGAAACTAATTTTCGTGTCTATGGTAGGATCGTTGCAAACCGTGTTCGTATCTTGTGTCTTAGTTTCACAAAGCATCCAAACGATGTTCCACTTTCCCCATGACACCTATGAGTTTAATGGAGCGCAAAGAAACTAGTTTTCGTGCCTATGGTAGGTTCGTAGCAAACGGTGCTCCTATCTTGCATCTTGGATTCCCAACACATCCAAACGCATCCAAACGAGATTCCACTTACCCCATGACACCTATGAGTTTCATGGAGTTCAAAGAAACTAATTTCCGTGCCTATAGTTGGTTCATAGCAAACCATGCTCCTATCATGCACCTTGGTTTCGCAATGCATACAAACGCATCCAAACAAGGTTCCACATTCCCCATAACACCTGTGAGTTTCATGGAGTGCAAAGAAACTAGTTTTTGTGTCTATGGTAGGTTCACAGCCAACCGTGTTCATATCTTGCATAGTGGTTTCACAATGCATCCAAACGTGGTTCCACTTTCCCCACGACACCTATGAGTTTCATGGTGCGCAAAGAAACTAGCTTTTGTGCCAATGTTAGGTTTGTTGCAAGCCGTGCTCCTATCTTGCATCTTGGTTTCACAACGCATACAAACGAGGTTCCTCTTTTCCCGTTACACCTATGAGTTTCATGGAGTACAAAGAAACTAGTTTTCATGCCTATGGTAGGTTCGTAGCAAACCGTGCTCCTATCTTGCATCTTGGTTTCACAACGCATCCAAACGCATGCAAACGAGGTTCCACTTTCCTCATTACACCTATAAGTTTCATGGAGTGCAAGGAAACTAGTTTCCGTGCCTATGGTAGGCTCGTAGCAAACCATGCTCCTATCATGCACCTTGGTTCCACAACGCATTCAGACGCATCCAAATAAGGTTCCACTTTCCCTATAACACCTATGAGTTTCATGGAGTGCAAAGAAACTAGTTTTCGTGTCTATGGTAGGATCGTTGCAAACCCTGTTCCTATCTTGCGTCTTAGTTTCACAATGCATCCAAACGATGTTCCACTTTCCCCACGATACCTATGAGTTTCATGGAGTGCAAACAAACTAGTTTTCGTGCCTATGGTAGGTTCGTAGCAAACCGTGCTCCTATCTTGCATCTTGGTATCCCAACGCATCCAAACGCATGCAAACGAGATTCCACTAACCCCATGACAGCTATGAGTTTCATGGAGTTCAAAGAAACTAGTGTCCGTGCCTATGGTAGGTTCATAGCAAACCATGCTCCTATCATGCACCTTGGTTTCGCAATGCATCCAAACGCATCCAAACAAGGTTCCACTTTCCCCATAACACCTGTGAGTTTCATGGAGTGCAAAGAAACTAGTTTTTGTGTCTATGGTAGGTTCACAGCCAACCGTGTTCATATCTTGCATCTTGGTTTCACAATGCATCCAAACGAGGTGCCACTTACCCAACGACACCTGGAGTTTCATGGAGTGCAAAGAAACTAGTTTTCTTCCCTATGGTAGGTTCGTAGCAAACCGTGCTCCTATCTTGCATCTTGGTTGCAGAACGCATCCAAACGCATGCAAACGAGATTCCACTTACCCCATGACACCTATGAGTTTCATGGAGTGCAAAGAAACTAGTTTTCGTGCCTATGGTAGGTTCGTTGCAAACCGTGCTCCTATCTTGCATCTTGGTTTCGCAACGCATCCAAACGCATGCAAACGAGTTCCCACTTTCCCCATTACACCTATGAGTTTCATGGAGTGCAAAGAAACTAGTTTCCGTGCCTATGGTAGGCTCGTAGCGAACCATGCTCCAATCATGCACCTTGGTTTCACAACGCATCCAGACGCATCCAAACAAGGTTCCACTTTCCCTATAACACCTATGAGTTTCATGGAGTGCAAAGAAACTAATTTTCGTGTCTATGGTAGGATCGTTGCAAACCGTGTTCCTATCTTGCGTCTTAGTTTCACAAAGCATCCAAACGATGTTCCACTTTCCCCATGACACCTATGAGTTTAATGGAGTGCAAAGAAACTAGTTTTCGTGCCTATGGTAGGTTCGTGGCAAACGGTGCTCCTATCTTGCATCTTGGATTCCCAACACATCCAAACGCATGCAAACGGGATTCCACTTACCCCATGACACCTATGAGTTTCATGGAGTTCAAAGAAACTAATTTCCGTGCCTATGGTAGGTTCATAGCAAACCATGCTCCTATCATGCACCTTGGTTTCGCAATGCATACAAACGCATCCAAACAAGGTTCCACTTTCCCCATAACGCCTGTGAGTTTCATGGAGTGCAAAGAAACTAGTTTTTGTGTCTATGGTAGGTTCACAGCCAACCGTCTTCATATCTTGCATCTTGGTTTCACAATGCATCCAAATGAGGTTCCACTTTCCCCACGACACCTATGAGTTTCATGGTGCGCAAAGAAACTAGCTTTCGTGCCTATGGTAGGTTTGTTGCAAGCCGTGCTCCTATCTTGCATCTTGGTTTCACAACGCATACAAACGAGGTTCCTCTTTTCCCGTTACACCTATGAGTTTCATGGAGTACAAAGAAACTAGTTTTCATGCCTATGGTAGGTTCGTAGCAAACCGTGCTCCTATCTTGCATCTTGGTTTCACAACGCATCCAAACGCATGAAAACGACGTTCCACTTTCCTCATTACACCTATGAGTTTCATGGAGTGCAAGGAAACTAGTTTCCGTGCCTATGGTAGGCTCGTAGCAAACCATGCTCCTATCATGCACCTTGGTTTCACGACGCATCCAGACGCATCCAAACAAGGTTTCACTTTCCCTATAACACTTATGAGTTTCATGGAGTGCAACGAAACTAGTTTTCGTGTCTATGGTAGGATCGTTGCAAACCCTGTTCCTATCTTGCGTCTTAGTTTCACAATGCATCCAAACGATGTTCCACTTTCCCCACGATACCTATGAGTTTCATGGAGTGCAAACAAACTAGTTTTCGTGCCTATGGTAGGTTTGTAGCAAACCGTGCTCCTATCTTGCATCTTGGTATCCCAACGCTTCCAAACGCATGCAAACGAGATTCCACTAACCCCATGACACCTATGAGTTTCATGGAGTTCAAAGAAACTAGTGTCCGTGCCTATGGTAGGTTCATAGCAAACCATGCTCCTATCATGCACCTTGGTTTCGCAATGCATCCAAACGCATCCAAACAAGGTTCCACTTTCCCCATAACACCTGTGAGTTTCATGCAGTGCAAAGAAACTAGTTTTTGTGTCTATGGTAGGTTCACAGCCAACCGTGTTCATATCTTGCATCTTGGTTTCACAATGCATCCAAATGAGGTGCCACTTACCCAACGACACCTGGAGTTTCATGGAGTGCAAAGAAACTAGTTTTCTTCCCTATGGTGGTAGGTTCGTAGCAAACCGTGCTCCTATCTTGCATCTTGGTTTCACAACGCATCCAAACGCATGCAAACGAGATTCCACTTACCCCATGACACGTATGAGTTTCATGGAGTTCAAAGAAACTAGTTTCCATGCCTATGGTAGGTTCATAGCAAACCATGCTCCTATCATGCACCTTGGTTTCGCAATGCATCCAAACGCATCCAAACAATGTTCCAATTTCCACATAACACCTGTGAGTTTCATGGAGTGCAAAGAAACTAGTTTTTGTGTCTATGGTAGGTTCACAGCCTACCGTGTTCACATCTTGCATCTTGGTTTCACAATGCATCCAAATGAGGTTCCAGTTTCCCCACGACACCTATGAGTTTCATGGAGTGCAAAGAAACTAGTTTTCGTGCCTATGGTAGGTTTGTTGCAAACCGTGCTCCTATCTTGCATCTTGGTTTCGCAACGCATCCAAACGCATGCAAACGAGTTTCCACTTTCCCCATTACACCTATGAGTTTCATGGAGTGCAAAGAAACTAGTTTCCGTGCCTATGGTAGGCTCGTAGCGAACCATGCTCCAATCATGCACCTTGGTTTCACAACGCATCCAGACGCATCCAAACAAGGTTCCACTTTCCCTATAACACCTATGAGTTTCATGGAGTGCAAAGAAACTAATTTTCGTGTCTATGGTAGGATCGTTGCAAACCGTGTTCCTATCTTGCGTCTTAGTTTCACAAAGCATTCAAACGATGTTCCACTTTTGATAGGAACACAAGCGCGTACGGATCGCACGTGTGCTGCTATAGTGGCCCAATCTTCATGGTGGAGCGTAGGAGAAGAGAAGATAACTATCGCTGCACGACCTGGTGAAGAGGCAGCGATAGTTATCTTCTCTTCTCCTAAGGTTCTCCAACAGATAAATGATAATGCTTACAAACTTGAGCTGCCACCTGAATATTCCAATGTGAGTACCACATTCAATGTCAAAGACTTGCTTCCATTTCCTGGTGAGCCTGAGTCGAGGACGACTCCTTCCCAAGAGGGGGAGGCTAATGAAGACATTCCTAGCATTCACTCATCTCCAAATGAAGCTACACTTGATATAGCTGGTCCAATTACAAGGAGTAGAGCTAAACAATTGGAGAAGGAAATTCATTCTCAGGTGAACGCTAACCTTATGCTTAATAATCAGATTACATTGAATGAACCTATGCTTTTGAGTACTTGTTTCAATGTTCTTAGGAATGATGGAGTGCACGAACAAGCATGGGATGATGATGGATTCTGCCCGCCAAATATATGCAAGGAACCTGGACGTGCATGAGAGAGGAAAGGCCATTCAGCTACCATGAATATCAGCCGTTGAAGTGCAAGCAAATAATTCGGGAGTTAGGAATGCATGCAACCAGCAACTGGGTTGCTGTCCACACACGCTCCAGCATGCATGCAGAGAATACCAACCAGCCAGGCGTTCCTACTAGGCTTGGTTATTAATAAAAGTAGTGCTGCAACTTCCCACTACATGTTCTCAATTATTTTCCACCAAACTGAAACTCCACTAGTGCTATATATCCCTGTAATGGATGACGTGAACAGTAACTCGTGATTGCAATTTCAGAATACCAACTCTTGGAATTCTTGTTCCAGCGTGAGTCTTGAGAGGCTTGCAAACTTGTTCTTTCGATTCCTGAGAGAGTTGTAGAACGCCGAACTGCGGTTCACCCAGTTTGTGCCTTCACGTCTATACGGCGTGATTGCGTGGGCTGTTCGTCGGTACGTGGAAGGGTGATTGTCTCGGTAGTTCGTCGCAGTGGACAGCCTCGCGGTGCATTGCCTCTTCACCAGGTCACGCAACGACAATTTATCAAGTTCGTAGATCCTACGAGAAGATCGGGCCACAACAACTTGCTACACGTGCTGCATAGACGTGTGCATATCAACTTTCCCCATGACACCTATGAGTTTAATGGAGTGCAAAGAAACTAGTTTTCGTGCCTATGGTAGGTTCGTGGCAAACGGTGCTCCTATCTTGCATCTTGGATTCCCAACACATCCAAACGCATGCAAACGGGATTCCACTTACCCCATGACACCTATGAGTTTCATGGAGTTCAAAGAAACTAATTTCCGTGCCTATGGTAGGTTCATAGCAAACCATGCTCCTATCATGCACCTTGGTTTCGCAATGCATACAAACGCATCCAAACAAGGTTCCACTTTCCCCATAACACCTGTGAGTTTCATGGAGTGCAAAGAAACTAGTTTTTGTGTCTATGGTAGGTTCACAGCCAACCGTCTTCATATCTTGCATCTTGGTTTCATGGAGTACAAAGAAACTAGTTTTCATGCCTATGGTAGGTTCGTAGCAAACCGTGCTCCTATCTTGCATCTTGGTTTCACAACGCATCCAAACGCATGAAAACGACGTTCCACTTTCCTCATTACACCTATGAGTTTCATGGAGTGCAAGGAAACTAGTTTCCGTGCCTATGGTAGGCTCGTAGCAAACCATGCTCCTATCATGCACCTTGGTTTCACAACGCATCCAGACGCATCCAAACAAGGTTTCACTTTCCCTATAACACTTATGAGTTTCATGGAGTGCAACGAAACTAGTTTTCGTGTCTATGGTAGGATCGTTGCAAACCCTGTTCCTATCTTGCGTCTTAGTTTCACAATGCATCCAAACGATGTTCCACTTTCCCCACGATACCTATGAGTTTCATGGAGTGCAAACAAACTAGTTTTCGTGCCTATGGTAGGTTCGTAGCAAACCGTGCTCCTATCTTGCATCTTGGTATCCCAACGCTTCCAAATGCATGCAAACGAGATTCCACTAACCCCATGACACCTATGAGTTTCATGGAGTTCAAAGAAACTAGTGTCCGTGCCTATGGTAGGTTCATAGCAAACCATGCTCCTATCATGCACCTTGGTTTCGCAATGCATCCAAACGCATCCAAACAAGGTTCCACTTTCCCCATAACACCTGTGAGTTTCATGGAGTGCAAAGAAACTAGTTTTTGTGTCTATGGTAGGTTCACAGCCAACCGTGTTCATATCTTGCATCTTGGTTTCACAATGCATCCAAACGAGGTGCCACTTTCCCAACGACACCTTGAGTTTCATGGAGTGCAAAGAAACTAGTTTTCTTCCCTATGGTAGGTTCGTAGCAAACCGTGCTCCTATCTTGCATCTTGGTTTCACAACGCATCCAAACGCATGCAAACGAGATTCCACTTACCCCATGACACGTATGAGTTTCATGGAGTTTAAAGAAACTAGTTTCCGTGCCTATGGTAGGTTCATAGCAAACCATGCTCGTATCATGCACCTTGGTTTCGCAATGCATCCAAACGCATCCAAACAAGGTTCCAATTTCCACATAACACCTGTGAGTTTCATGGAGTGCAAAGAAACTAGTTTTTGTGTCTATGGTAGGTTCACAGCCAACCGTGTTCATATCTTGCATCTTGGTTTCACAATGCATCCAAATGAGGTTCCACTTTCCCCACGACACCTATGAGTTTCTTGGAGTGCAAAGAAACTAGTTTTCGTGCCTATGGTAGGTTTGTTGCAAACCGTGCTCCTATCTTGCATCTTGGTTTCGCAACGCATCCAAACGAGTTTCCTCTTTTCCCATTACACCTATGAGTTTCAAGGAATACAAAGAAACTAGTTTTCGTGCCTATGGTAGGTTCGTAGCAAACCGTGCTCCTATCTTGCACCTTGGTTTCACAACGCATCCAAACGCATGCAAACGAGTTTCCAATTTCCCCATGACACGTATGAGTTTCATGGAGTGCAAAGAAACTAGTTTCCGTGCCTATGGTAGGCTCGTAGCGAACCATGCTCCTAGCATGCACCTTGGTTTCACAACGTATCCAGACGCATCCAAACAAGGTTCCACTTTCCCTATAACACCTATGAGTTTCATGGAGTGCAAAGAAACTAATTTTCGTGTCTATGGTAGGATCGTTGCAAACCGTGTTCCTATCTTGCGTCTTAGTTTCACAAAGCATCCAAACGATGTTCCACTTTCCCCATGACACCTATGAGTTTAATGGAGTGCAAAGAAACTAGTTTTCGTGCCTATGGTAGGTTCGTAGCAAACGGTCCTCCTATCTTGCATCTTGGATTCCCAACACATCCAAACGCATGCAAACGAGATTCCACTTACCCCATGACACCTATGAGTTTCATGGAGTTCAAAGAAACTAATTTCCGTGCCTATGGTAGGTTCAGAGCAAACCATGCTCCTATCATGCACCTTGGTTTCGCAATGCATACAAACGCATCCAAACAAGGTTCCACTTTCCCCATAACACCTGTGAGTTTGATGGAGTGCAAAGAAACTAGTTTTTGTGTCTATGGTAGGTTCACAGCCAACCGTGTTCATATCTTGCATCTTGGTTTCACAATGCATCCAAACGAGGTTCCACTTTCCCCACGACAGCTATGAGTTTCATGGTGCGCAAAGAAACTAGCTTTCATGCCTATGGTAGGTTTGTTGCACGCCGTGCTCCTATCTTGCATCTTGGTTTCACAACGCATACAAACGAGGTTCCTCTTTTCCCGTTACACCTATGAGTTTCATGGAGTACAAAGAAACTAGTTTTCATGCCTATGGTAGGTTCGTAGCAAACCGTGCTCCTATCTTGCATCTTGGTTTCACAACGCATCCAAACGCATGAAAACGACGTTCCACTTTCCTCATTACACCTATGAGTTTCATGGAGTGCAAGGAAACTAGTTTCCATGCCTATGGTAGGCTCGTGGCAAACCATGCTCCTATCATGCACCTTGGTTTCACAACGCATCCAGACGCATCCAAACAAGGTTCCACTTTCCCTATAACACCTATGAGTTTCATGGAGTGCAAAGAAACTAGTTTTCGTGTCTATGGTAGGATCGTTGCGAACCCTGTTCCTATCTTGCGTCTTAGTTTCACAATGCATCGAAACGATGTTCCACTTTCCCCACGATACCTATGAGTTTCATGGAGTGCAAACAAACTAGTTTTCGTGCCTACGGTAGGTTCGTAGCAAACCGTGCTCCTATCTTGCATCTTGGTATCCCAACGCATCCAAACGCATGCAAACGAGATTCCTCTAACCCCATGACACCTATGAGTTTCATGGAGTTCAAGGAAACTAGTGTCCGTGCCTATGGTAGGTTCGTAGCAAACCATACTCCTGTCATGCACCTTGGTTTCGCAATGCATCCAAACGCATCCATCAAGGTTCCACTTTCCCCATAACACCTGTGAGTTTCATGGAGTGCAAAGAAACTAGTTTTTGTGTCTATGGTAGGTTCACAGCCAACCGTGTTCATATCTTGCATCTTGGTTTCACAATGCATCCAAACGAGGTGCCACTTTCCCAACGACACCTTGAGTTTCATGGAGTGCAAAGAAACTAGTTTTCTTCCCTATGGTAGGTTCGTAGCAAGCCGTGCTCCTATCTTGCATCTTGGTTTCACAACGCATCCAAACGCATGCAAACGAGATTCCACTTACCCCATGACACGTATGAGTTTCTTGGAGTTCAAAGAAACTAGTTTCCGTGCCTATGGTAGGTTCATAGCAAACCATGCTCCTATCATGCACCTTGGTTTCGCAATGCATCCAAACGCATCCAAACAAGGTTCTACTTTCCACATAACACCTGTGAGTTTCATGGAGTGCAAAGAAACTAGTTTTTGTGTCTATGGTAGGTTCATAGCCAACCGTGTTCATATCTTGCATCTTGGTTTCACAATGCATCCAAACGAGGTTCCACTTTCCCCACGACACCTATGCGTTTCATGGAGCGCAGAGAAACTAGTTTTCGTGCCTATGGTAGGTTTGTTGCAAACCGTGCTCCTATCTTGCAACTTGGTTTCACAACGCATCCAAACGAGGTTCCTCTTTTCCCATTACACCTATGAGTTTCATGGAGTACAAGAAACTAGTTTTCATGCCTATGGTAGGTTCGTAGCAAACTGTGCTCCTATCTTGCATCTTGGTTTCACAACTCATCCTTACGCATGCAAACGAGGTTCCACTTTCCTTATTACACCTATGAGTTTCATTGAGTGCAAGGAAACTAGTTTCCGTGCCTATGGTAGGCTCGTAGCAAACCATGCTCCTATCATGCACCTTGGTTTCACAACGCATCCAGACGCATCCAAACAAGGTTCCACTTTCCCTATAACACCTATGAGTTTCATGGAGTGCAAAGAAACTGATATGGGTATTGGTATGCCGATCTTTCGGTGGAGATGAATTGATACGGATAAGGGTTGTCCCGATCTTTCAGTGGAGATGGATAACTTCGATTTGGACTGGAGAGACGTTCACGACCCGACTACAATCACAGCAATGTTTATCGGTGAGAGACTTCCAATCCTTCACTGTTTTATTTTTTCCTATAGTTCAGAAAAGCCAAAAAAATAGTAGATTAGTTTCCTGCAATCCTATAGACCTTTGAGCCGTGGCTAGTGCTACCTAGTTAGGGCTTGTTGAATATTTGGTTGCATCGGTTGTGTCGGATTGCTGGTCTTAGTTTATTCCCTTAGAGTTTCGAGTCCTGTGCCAGAGTGGCGTCGGACCGAACTCGATGGTTCGACGCTCCTCAGTCCAACGCTTTTGAACAGCTGGCACAGAGCCTCTCAATGGCTATAATACGGATCAATGGTCCGACGCACTTTTTCGCTCTGGGAACCTCTCTGGAAGCGTCGGACGCTAAGAATCCTTAGTCCGACGCTCGCTTAACACCCAAAGCCACCGTCGGACTCTGGCCAATGGTCCGACGACCATCCAGCCAGGGTCCGACGCTCCCTGGCACGCTGAGAATCGTCCAGGGGCTGCCACGTGTCGTCGGACTCTAACTATTGGTCCGACGCCCATACTAGGTAGAGTCCGACGCCTCTAATTTGATCAAAACTTCGCCGAATCGAAAACTTTCCAAAACGAAGTTTGATCCTCTCTCTCAAGAGTCTCACTGGGCTGTCTTGAGCTATGTTGGACAAGTGTGCATCACATCTACACTCTCTAATCTTGCTCTAAGTCAAGCTACCCATCCAAGCCCCTCTTAATACGGTCAAAGAGACAAACAAAACCTAAGACTATGCCAAGTGTCTCTCAACTCCAAACGACACTTGGCACTGGCCTATCACCGTCTTATCTTCCATCCTTTGAAAACTGAATCGAATTCCATCGCTAGAGGCCTAAACCTACATGTTATTATGACCTAACCTCAAACCAAGGTGCATGATAGGAGCATGGTTTGCGACGAACCTACCATAGGCACGGAAACTAGTTTCTTTGAATTCCATGAAACTCATAGGTGTCATGGGGAAAGTGGAATCTATTTTGCATGCGTTTGGATTCGTTGTGAAACCAAGGTGCAAGATAGGAGCACGGTTTGCTACCAACCTACCATAGGCACGAAAACTAGTTTCTTCGCACTCCATGAGACTCATAGGTGTCATGGGGAAAGTGGAACATCGTTTGGATGAATTGTGAAACTAAGACGCAAGATAGGAACCCGGTTTGCAACGATCCTACCATAGACACGACAATTAGTTTCTTTGCACTCCATGAAACTCATAGGTGTTAGTTTGATATTTGTAGCACAGGGTGAACTGATTTCTCGTCCGATTGGAACTTCCAATTCTACTCGGACTTGGCCAACAGCGAGGAATAACCGATTCTTTGATCCGACTCAAACTTGAAAACCTAGTTGGATTCAGCCAACAGAGAAGCTATATGATAGCGCGTGTTGTGAAAGGAAAGTGAAGTTGCACACGGAGGGACTTGATAATGACTTGCAGGTGACAAATGACAAACTTGGGCAGTTGGAGGCTACGCAGATTGCTGCAAACAACAAGCTTGCAGGTTTGGAGAAGTCCATTGCTAGCGTGGACAAAAGCCTTGCTGCTCTGCTGAGGTGTTTTGATGACCTCCACAACGATGATAAAGACAAGCATAAAGAAGAAAAGAAGGAGGAAGATCGAGAGGATGGTAGTTATGATGAAGAATACACAGGTGATACTGAACATGATGATCGAGACACTCGTGATCGACATCGCCTACGTCACAACCGTAGAGGTATGGGTGGCCGCCGCCGACGCGAGGTACACAATAATGATGATGCTTTCAGTAAGATTAAATTTAAAATACCTCCTTTTGATGGTAAATATGACCCTGATGCATACATTACTTGGGAGATTGCTGTTGATCAAAAGTTTGCATGCCATGAATTTCCTGAGAACACATTTGACGCTGCAATCACTCTATGTGAGTCTGACCATGCTTCACTTGGACATGATAATTCTATTCTTAATGATACACATCCTGCAGTAAGGCATGTTCATTGCATTGCTAGTGAGAAAGAGGAGTTTAATATCATATCTTCTTTAAATTGTTTAGGTTATATCGAACTTGATTTTCTTTGTGATCTGAATAGTTTGGAGAATGATATATCTATGGAATCTGGTTTGCCAAAATTTAATGGTTTCTCGCTTCATGCAATTGGCAAATATGATAACAAAGGAGAATATTTGCTGCATAAAGTTTATATTTGCTCTAATATGAAATCCCAAGTTAATGTGCAGCAATATGACCAACTCAGGGTATACTCTAGCTATAATCGTGCCATGTCGAGGTCCCCTTGTTTTATTGTAAAGAAACAGGATAACTCTCAAGAAGGGGAGCAAGGTTGGCTAAAATCAACATGTACTCCAATAATGGTCAAACGGTTTGCTGTCAAGTAGGGAGGAATGATGAGGACATCATTGGCTTGGATATGACCGTGTTAAACACTTCTAAATCAAAGGTGCAACCGTTCTATATGTTTCTTATTATTCATACATTTGATGAATTGGTGCTGCGCCATAAAGTGTGTGTATTTTCATTTGCAGAATTACTTACATAGATCAAGAGAATGTTCGATTGCATAACGGAAGCATGGGAAGCAATGAAGTTGATTGGGGACCAAATCTAAGTATTCAAAACGTCCTCCACCAGGCTACAACGTCACATATAGCCCAAGGAAGGAAAGAGTCCAAGTCCAACACGTTTTGGTGTGGAATTCGGACTGCAGCAGAGTCCCAACTTGAGACGGTCACTACGACTTCATATGGAGTCCGATTGGGACATTATAGGACTCTTTGGAAAGCATATCAAGTATACTTTCCAAAGAATCTAGCCTCATGTCCATATCTACTCCGAGGCATCCGCAATCATCTATTTAATGACGAGAACTTTTTCTTTCTGCGGTGCTGCATCACCTAATTATTGCCCAATGGGCTGTGTATCAAGTGGGTCCCAATAGGGGCGCGTCCTAGGGTTGGGGGACGACATCTACCACATCCAGGTCATCCTCAACCATCTTATATACCTCCGTAGCCGCCACAAACAGATTGGGTTTGTTTTTGATGTAAGTTTAGCCGCTGCTACTTCCTTGTAGACGCATGTGTCGACTAGACCATCCGTTCTACTCGATTCAGAACCCCACCTTCATGTGTATCAGATCTGAACCATCATCTCATATTTCTAGTTGAGTGCTTGTTCTTCTTGTTCTTGCTGGTTCTTCGATTGCTTGCAGGAATAACCCTAGTGGTTTGGTTGGTTGTGCTCCACATGATCGCGTGCAACCGCTGGAATTGGTGTATCGATTGCTAAGGTGCATCATCCCTGGATGGCTGTAGTCGGGTCGTGAACGTCTCTCCAGTCCAAATCGAAGTTATCCATCTCCACCGAAAGATCGGGACAACCCTTACCCTTATCAGCATCATAGGAGCATGGTTTGCTACGAACCTACCATAGGCACGGAAACTAGTTTCTTTGAATTCCATGAAACTCATAGGTGTCATGGGGTAAGTGGAATCTATTTTGCATGCGTTTGGACGCGTTGTGAAACCAAGATGCAAGATAGGAGCACGGTTTGCTATGAACCTACCATCTCCACGAAACTCATAGGAGTCGTGGGAAAAGTGGAACCTCGTTTGGATGCATTGTGAAACCAAGATGCAAGATGGGAGCACGGTTTGCTACAAACCTACCATAGGCACGAAACCTAGTTTCTTTGCACTCCATGAAACTCATAGGTGTCGTGGGGAAAGTGGAACCTCGTTTGGATGCAATGTGAAACCAAGATGCAAGATATGAACATGGTTGGCTGTGAACCTACCATAGACACAAAAACTAGTTCCTCTGCACTCCATGAAACTCACAGGTGTTATAGGGAAAGTGGAACCTTGTTTGGATGTGTTTGGATGCATTGTGAAACCAAGGTGCATGATAGGAGCATGGTTTGCTAGGAACCTACCATAGGCACGGAAACTATTTTCTTTGAACTCCATGAAACTAATAGGTGTCATGGGGCAAGTGGAATCTCGTTTGCATGCGTTTGGATGCGTTGGGAAACCAAGATGCAAGATAGGAGCACGGTTTGCTACGAACCTACCATAGGGACGAAAACTAGTTTCTTTGCACTCCATGAAACTCATAAGTGTCGTGGGGAAAGTGGAACATCGTTTGGAAGCATTGTGAAACTAAGATGCAAGATAGGAACACTGTTTGCAACGATCCTACCATAGACACGAAAACTAGTTTCTTTGCACTCCATGAAACTCATAGGTGTCATAGGGAAAGTGGAACCTTGTTTGGATGCATTTGGATGCGTTGTGAAACCATGGTGCATGATAGGAGCATGGTTTGCTACGAGCCTACCATAGGCAGGGAAACTAGTTTCTTTGTACTCCATGAAACTCATAGGTGTAATGGGGAAAGTGGAACCTCGATTGTATGCGTTTGCATGCGTTGTGAAACCGAGATGCAAGATAGGACCATGGTTTGCTACGAACAAACCATAGGCATGAAAACTAGTTTCTTTGTAGTCCATGAAACTCATAGGTGTCATGGAAAAAGAGGAACCTCGTTTGGTTGCGTTGTGAAACCAAGATGCAAGATAGGAGCACGGTTTGCAACAAACCTACCATAGGCACGAAAACTAGTTTCTTTGCACTCCATGAAACTCATAGGTGTCGTGGGGAAAGTGGAACCTCGTTTGGATGCATTGTGAAACCAAGATGCAAGATATGAACACGGTTGGCTGTGAACCTACCATAGACACAAGAACTAGTTTCTTTGCACTCCATGAAACTCACAGGTGTTATGGTCAAAGTGGAACGTTGTTCGGATGCGTTTGGATGCATTGCGAAACCAAGGTGCATGATAGGAGCATGGTTTGCTATGAACCTACCATAGGCAAGGAAACTAGTTTCTTTGAACTCCATGAAACTCATAGGTGTCATGCGGTAAGTGGAATCTCGTTTGCATGCGTTTGGATGTGTTGGGAATCCAAGATGCAAGATAGGAGCACGGTTTGCTACGAACCTACCATAGGCACGAAAACTAGTTTCTTTGCACTCCATGAAACTCATAGGTGTCATGGGGAAGGTGGAACATCGTTTGGATGCATTGTGAAACTAAGACGCAAGATAGGAACACGGTTTGCAACGATCCTACCATAGACATGAAAATTAGTTTCTTTGCACTCCATGAAACTCATAGGTGTTATAGGGAAAGTGGAACCTTGTTTGGATGCATCTGGATGCATTGTGAAACCAAGGTGCATGATAGGAGCATGGTTTGCTACGAGCCTACCATAGGCACGGAAACTAGTTTCTTTGCACTCCTTGAAACTCATAGGTGTAATGGGGAAAGCGGAACCTCGTTTGCATGCGTTTGGATGCGTTGTGAAACCAAGGTGCAAGATAGGAGCACGGTTTGCTACGAACCTACCATAGGCATGAAAACTAGTTTCTTTGTACACCATGAAACTCATAGGTGTAATGGGAAAAGAGGAACCTCGTTTGGATGCATTGCGAAACCAAGATGCAAGATAGGAGCACGGTTTGCAACAAACCTACCATAGGCACGAAAACTAGTTTCTTTGCACTCCATGAAACTAATAGGTGTCGTGGGGAAAGTGGAACCTCGTTTGGATGCATTGTGAAACCAAGATGCAAGATATGAACACGGTTGGCTGTGAACCTACCATAGACACAAAAACTAGTTTCTTTGCACTCCATGAAACTCACAGGTGTTATGGTGAAAGTGGAACGTTGTTTGGATGCGTTTGGATGCATTGCGAAACCAAGGTGCATGATAGGAGCATGGTTTGCTTTGAACCTACCGTAGGCACGGAAACTAGTTTCTTTGAACTCCATGAAACTCATAGGTGTCATGCGGTAAGTGGAATCTCGTTTGCATGCGTTTGGATGTGTTGGGAATCCAAGATGCAAGATAGGAGCACGGTTTGCTACGAACCTATCATAGGCACGAAAACTAGTTTCTTTGCACTCCATGAAACTCATAGCTGTCATGGGGAAGGTGGAACATCGTTTGGATGCATTGTGAAACTAAGACGCAAGATAGGAATACGGTTTGCAACGATCCTACCATAGACATGAAAATTAGTTTCTTTGCACTCCACGAAACTCATAGGTGTTATAGGGAAAGTGGAACCTTGTTTGGATGCATCTAGATGCATTGTGAAACCAAGGTGCATGATAGGAGCATGGTTTGCTACGAGCCTACCATAGGCACGGAAACTAGTTTCCTTGCACTCCATGAAACTCATAGGAGTAATGGGGAAAGTGGAACCTCGTTTGCATGCGTTTGGATGCGTTGTGAAACCAAGGTGCAAGATAGGAGCACGGTTTGCTACGAACCTACCATAGGCATGAAAACTAGTTTCTTTGTACACCATGAAACTCATAGGTGTAATGGGAAAAGAGGAACCTCGTTTGGATGCATTGCGAAACCAAGATGCAAGATAGGAGCACGGTTTGCAACAAACCTACCATAGGCACGAAAACTAGTTTCTTTGCACCCCATGAAACTAATAGGTGTCGTGGGAAAAGTGGAACCTCGTTTGGATGCATTGTGAAAACAAGATGCAAGATATGAACACGGTTGGCTGTGAACCTACCATAGACACAAAAACTAGTTTCTTTGCACTCCATGAAACTCACAGGTGTTATGGTGAAAGTGGAACGTTGTTTGGATGCGTTTGGATGCATTGCGAAACCAAGGTGCATGATAGGAGCATGGTTTGCTATGAACGTACCGTAGGCACGGAAACTAGTTTCTTTGAACTCCAAGAAACTCATAGGTGTCATGCGGTAAGTGGAATCTCGTTTGCATGCGTTTGGATGTGTTGGGAATCCAAGATGCAAGATAGGAGCACGGTTTGCTACGAACCTATCATAGGCACGAAAACTAGTTTCTTTGCACTCCATGAAACTCATAGCTGTCATGGGGAAGGTGGAACATCGTTTGGATGCATTGTGAAACTAAGACGCAAGATAGGAACACGGTTTGCAACGATCCTACCATAGACATGAAAATTAGTTTCTTTGCACTCCACGAAACTCATAGGTGTTATAGGGAAAGTGGAACCTTGTTTGGATGCATCTAGATGCATTGTGAAACCAAGGTGCATGATAGGAGCATGGTTTGCTACGAGCCTACCATAGGCACGGAAACTAGTTTCCTTGCACTCCATGAAACTCATAGGTGTAATGGGGAAAGTGGAACCTCGTTTGCATGCGTTTGGATGCGTTGTGAAACCAAGGTGCAAGATAGGAGCACGGTTTGCTACGAACCTACCATAGGCATGAAAACTAGTTTCTTTGTACACCATGAAACTCATAGGTGTAATGGGAAAAGAGGAACCTCGTTTGGATGCATTGCGAAACCAAGATGCAAGATAGGAGCACGGTTTGCAACAAACCAACCATAGGCACGAAAACTAGTTTCTTTGCACTCCATGAAACTCATAGGTGTCGTGGGGAAAGTGGAACCTCATTTGGATGCATTGTGAAACCAAGATGCAAGATATGAACACGGTTGGCTGAGAACCTACCATAGACACAAAAACTAGTTTCTTTGCACTCCATGAAACTCACAGGTGTTATGTGGAAATTGGAACCTTGTTTGGATGCGTTTGGATTCATTGCAAAACCAAGGTGCATGATAGGAGCATGGTTTGCTATGAACCAACCATAGGCACGTAAACTAGTTTCTTTGAACTCCATGAAACTCATAGGTGTCATGGGGTAAGTGGAATCTCGTTTGCATGCGTTTGGATGCGTTGTGAAACCAAGATGCAAGATAGGACCACGGTTTGCTACGAACCTACCATAGGGACGAAAACTAGTTTCTTAGCACTCCATGAAACTCAAGGTGTCGTGGGGAAAGTGGAACCTCGTTTGGATGCATTGTGAAACCAAGATGCAAGATATGAACACGGTTGGCTGTGAACCTACCATAGACACAAAAACTAGTTTCTTTGCACTCCATGAAACTCACAGGTGTTATGGGGAAAGTGGAACCATGTTTGGATGCGTTTTGATGCATTGCGAAACCAAGGTGCAAGATAGGAGCATGGTTTGCTACGAACCAACCATAGGCACGGAAACTAGTTTCTTTGAACTCCATGAAACTCATAGGTGACATAGGGTAAGTGGAATCTCGTTTGCATGCGTTTGGATGCGTTGGGAAACCAAGATATAAGATAGGAGCACGGTTTGCTACGAACCTACCATAGGCACGACAACTAGTTTTTTTGCACTCCATGAAACTCATAGGTGTCGTGGGGATACTGGAACATTGTTTGGATGCATTGTGAAACTAAGATGCAAGATAGGAACACGGTTTGCAACGATCCTACCATAGACGCGAAAATTAGTTTCTTTGCACTCCATGAAACTCATAGGTGTTATAGGGAAAGTGGAACCTTCTTTGGATGCGTCTGGATGCATTGTGAAACCAAGGTGCATGATAGGAGCATGGTTTGCTACGAGCCTACAATAGGCACAGAAACTAGTTTCCTTGCACTCCATGAAACTCATAGGTGTAATGAGGAAAGTGGAACCTCGTTTGGATGCATTGTGAAACCAAGATGCAAGATATGAACACGGTTGGCTGTGAACCTACCATAGACACAAGAACTAGTTTCTTTGCACTCCATGAAACTCACAGGTGTTATGGTCAAAGTGGAACGTTGTTCGGATGCGTTTGGATGCATTGCGAAACCAAGGTGCATGATAGGAGCATGGTTTGCTATGAACCTACCATAGGCAAGGAAACTAGTTTCTTTGAACTCCATGAAACTCATAGGTGTCATGCGGTAAGTGGAATCTCGTTTGCATGCGTTTGGATGTGTTGGGAATCCAAGATGCAAGATAGGAGCACGGTTTGCTACGAACCTACCATAGGCACGAAAACTAGTTTCTTTGCACTCCATGAAACTCATAGGTGTCATGGGGAAGGTGGAACATCGTTTGGATGCATTGTGAAACTAAGACGCAAGATAGGAACACGGTTTGCAACGATCCTACCATAGACATGAAAATTAGTTTCTTTGCACTCCATGAAACTCATAGGTGTTATAGGGAAAGTGGAACCTTGTTTGGATGCATCTGGATGCATTGTGAAACCAAGGTGCATGATAGGAGCATGGTTTGCTACGAGCCTACCATAGGCACGGAAACTAGTTTCTTTGCACTCCATGAAACTCATAGGTGTAATGGGGAAAGCGGAACCTCGTTTGCATGCGTTTGGATGCGTTGTGAAACCAAGGTGCAAGATAGGAGCACGGTTTGCTACGAACCTACCATAGGCATGAAAACTAGTTTCTTTGTACACCATGAAACTCATAGGTGTAATGGGAAAAGAGGAACCTCGTTTGGATGCATTGCGAAACCAAGATGCAAGATAGGAGCACGGTTTGCAACAAACCTACCATAGGCACGAAAACTAGTTTCTTTGCACTCCATGAAACTAATAGGTGTCGTGGGGAAAGTGGAACCTCGTTTGGATGCATTGTGAAACCAAGATGCAAGATATGAACACGGTTGGCTGTGAACCTACCATAGACACAAAAACTAGTTTCTTTGCACTCCATGAAACTCACAGGTGTTATGGTGAAAGTGGAACGTTGTTTGGATGCGTTTGGATGCATTGCGAAACCAAGGTGCATGATAGGAGCATGGTTTGCTTTGAACCTACCGTAGGCACGGAAACTAGTTTCTTTGAACTCCATGAAACTCATAGGTGTCATGCGGTAAGTGGAATCTCGTTTGCATGCGTTTGGATGTGTTGGGAATCCAAGATGCAAGATAGGAGCACGGTTTGCTACGAACCTATCATAGGCACGAAAACTAGTTTCTTTGCACTCCATGAAACTCATAGCTGTCATGGGGAAGGTGGAACATCGTTTGGATGCATTGTGAAACTAAGACGCAAGATAGGAATACGGTTTGCAACGATCCTACCATAGACATGAAAATTAGTTTCTTTGCACTCCACGAAACTCATAGGTGTTATAGGGAAAGTGGAACCTTGTTTGGATGCATCTAGATGCATTGTGAAACCAAGGTGCATGATAGGAGCATGGTTTGCTACGAGCCTACCATAGGCACGGAAACTAGTTTCCTTGCACTCCATGAAACTCATAGGAGTAATGGGGAAAGTGGAACCTCGTTTGCATGCGTTTGGATGCGTTGTGAAACCAAGGTGCAAGATAGGAGCACGGTTTGCTACGAACCTACCATAGGCATGAAAACTAGTTTCTTTGTACACCATGAAACTCATAGGTGTAATGGGAAAAGAGGAACCTCGTTTGGATGCATTGCGAAACCAAGATGCAAGATAGGAGCACAGTTTGCAACAAACCTACCATAGGCACGAAAACTAGTTTCTTTGCACCCCATGAAACTAATAGGTGTCGTGGGAAAAGTGGAACCTCGTTTGGATGCATTGTGAAAACAAGATGCAAGATATGAACACGGTTGGCTGTGAACCTACCATAGACACAAAAACTTGTTTCTTTGCACTCCATGAAACTCACAGGTGTTATGGTGAAAGTGGAACGTTGTTTGGATGCGTTTGGATGCATTGCGAAACCAAGGTGCATGATAGGAGCATGGTTTGCTATGAACGTACCGTAGGCACGGAAACTAGTTTCTTTGAACTCCATGAAACTCATAGGTGTCATGCGGTAAGTGGAATCTCGTTTGCATGCGTTTGGATGTGTTGGGAATCCAAGATGCAAGATAGGAGCACGGTTTGCTACGAACCTATCATAGGCACGAAAACTAGTTTCTTTGCACTCCATGAAACTCATAGCTGTCATGGGGAAGGTGGAACATCGTTTGGATGCATTGTGAAACTAAGACGCAAGATAGGAACACGGTTTGCAACGATCCTACCATAGACATGAAAATTAGTTTCTTTGCACTCCACGAAACTCATAGGTGTTATAGGGAAAGTGGAACCTTGTTTGGATGCATCTAGATGCATTGTGAAACCAAGGTGCATGATAGGAGCATGGTTTGCTACGAGCCTACCATAGGCACGGAAACTAGTTTCCTTGCACTCCATGAAACTCATAGGTGTAATGGGGAAAGTGGAACCTCGTTTGCATGCGTTTGGATGCGTTGTGAAACCAAGGTGCAAGATAGGAGCACGGTTTGCTACGAACCTACCATAGGCATGAAAACTAGTTTCTTTGTACACCATGAAACTCATAGGTGTAATGGGAAAAGAGGAACCTCGTTTGGATGCATTGCGAAACCAAGATGCAAGATAGGAGCACGGTTTGCAACAAACCAACCATAGGCACGAAAACTAGTTTCTTTGCACTCCATGAAACTCATAGGTGTCGTGGGGAAAGTGGAACCTCATTTGGATGCATTGTGAAACCAAGATGCAAGATATGAACACGGTTGGCTGAGAACCTACCATAGACACAAAAACTAGTTTCTTTGCACTCCATGAAACTCACAGGTGTTATGTGGAAATTGGAACCTTGTTTGGATGCGTTTGGATTCATTGCAAAACCAAGGTGCATGATAGGAGCATGGTTTGCTATGAACCAACCATAGGCACGTAAACTAGTTTCTTTGAACTCCATGAAACTCATAGGTGTCATGGGGTAAGTGGAATCTCGTTTGCATGCGTTTGGATGCGTTGTGAAACCAAGATGCAAGATAGGACCACGGTTTGCTACGAACCTACCATAGGGACGAAAACTAGTTTCTTAGCACTCCATGAAACTCAAGGTGTCGTGGGGAAAGTGGAACCTCGTTTGGATGCATTGTGAAACCAAGATGCAAGATATGAACACGGTTGGCTGTGAACCTACCATAGACACAAAAACTAGTTTCTTTGCACTCCATGAAACTCACAGGTGTTATGGGGAAAGTGGAACCATGTTTGGATGCGTTTTGATGCATTGCGAAACCAAGGTGCAAGATAGGAGCATGGTTTGCTACGAACCAACCATAGGCACGGAAACTAGTTTCTTTGAACTCCATGAAACTCATAGGTGACATAGGGTAAGTGGAATCTCGTTTGCATGCGTTTGGATGCGTTGGGAAACCAAGATATAAGATAGGAGCACGGTTTGCTACGAACCTACCATAGGCACGACAACTAGTTTTTTGCACTCCATGAAACTCATAGGTGTCGTGGGGATACTGGAACATTGTTTGGATGCATTGTGAAACTAAGATGCAAGATAGGAACACGGTTTGCAACGATCCTACCATAGACGCGAAAATTAGTTTCTTTGCACTCCATGAAACTCATAGGTGTTATAGGGAAAGTGGAACCTTCTTTGGATGCGTCTGGATGCATTGTGAAACCAAGGTGCATGATAGGAGCATGGTTTGCTACGAGCCTACAATAGGCACAGAAACTAGTTTCCTTGCACTCCATGAAACTCATAGGTGTAATGAGGAAAGTGGAACCGCGTTTGCATGCGTTTGAATGCGTTGTGAAACCAAGATGCAAGATAGGGGCACGGTTTGCCACGAACCTACCATAGGCATGAAAACTAGTTTATTTGTACTCCATGAAACTCATAGGTGTAATGGGAAAAGAGGAACCTCCTTTGTATGCGTTGTGAAACGAAGATGCAAGATAGGAGCACGGTTTGCAACAAACCTACCATGGGCACGAAAACTAGTTTCTTTGCGCTCCATGAAACTCATAGGTGTCGTGGGGAAAGTGGAACATCGTTTGAATGCATTGTGAAACCAAGATGCTAGATATGAACACGGTTGGCTGTGAAGCTACCATAGACACAAAAACTAGTTTCTTTGCACTCCATGAAACTCACAGGTGTTATGTGGAAAGTGGAACCTTGTTTGAATGCGTTTGGATGCATTGCGAAACCAAGGTGCATGATAGGAGCATGGTTTGCTATGAACCTACCATAGGCACGGAAACTAGTTTCTTTGTGCTCCATGAAACTCATAGGTGTCATGGGGTAAGTGGAATCACGTTTGCATGCGTTTAGATGCGTTGTGAAACCAAGATGCAAGATAGGAGCACGGTTTGCTACGAACCTACCATTGGGACGAAAAGTAGTTTCTTTGCACTCCATGAAACTCAAGGTGTCGTTAGGAAAGTGGAACCTCGTTTGGATGCATTGTGAGACCAAGATGCAAGATATGAACACGGTTGGCTGTGAACCTACCATAGACACGAAAACTAGTTTCTTTGCACTCCATGAAACTCACAGGTGTTATGGGGAATGTGGAACCTTGTTTGGATGTGTTTGGATGCATTGCGAAACCAAGGTGCATGATAGGAGCATGGTTTGCTAGGAACCTACCATAGGCATGGAAACTAGTTTCTTTGAACTCCATGAAACTCATAGGTGTCATGGGGTAAGTGGAATCTCGTTTGCATGCGTTTGGATGCGTTGGGAAACCAAGATGCAAGATAAGAGCACGGTTTGCTACGAACGTACCATAGGCACGAAAACTAGTTTGTTTGCACTCCATGAAACTCATAGGTGTCGTGGGGAAAGTGGAACATCGTTTGGATGCATTGTGAATCTAAGACGCAAGATAGAAACACGGTTTGCAACGATCCTACCATAGACACTAAAACTAGTTTCTTTGCACTCCATGAAACTTATAGGTGTTATAGGGAAAGTGGAACCTTGTTTGGATGCGTCTGGAAGCGTTGTGAAACCAACATGCAAGATAGGAGCACGGTTTGCTATGAACCCACCATAGGCATGAAAACTAGTTTCTTTGTACTCCATGAAACTCATAAGTGTAATGGGAAAAGAGGAACCTCGTTTGGATGCGTTGTGAAACTAAGATGCAAGATAGGAGCACGGCTTGCCACGAACCTACCATAGGCACGAAAACTAGTTTCTTTGCGCTCCATGAAACTCATAGGTGTCGTGGGGAAAGTGGAACCTCGTTTGGATGCATTGTGAAACCAAGATGCAAGATATGAACACGGTTGGCTGTGAACCTACCATAGACACAAAAACTAGTTTCTTTGCACTCCATGAAACTCACAGGTGTTATGGTGAAAGTGGAACGTTGTTTGGATGCGTGTGGATGCATTGCGAAACCAAGGTGCATGATAGGAGCATGGTTTGCTATGAACCTACCATAGGCACGGAAACTAGTTTCTTTGAACTCCATGAAACTCATAGGTGTCATGCGGTAAGTGGAATCTCATTTGCATGCGTTTGGATGTGTTGGGATTCCAAGATGCAAGATAGGAGCACGGTTTGCTACGAACCTACCATAGGCACGAAAACTAGTTTCTTTGCACTCCATGAAACTCATAGGTGTCATGGGGAAGGTGGAACATCGTTTGGATACATTGTGAAACTAAGACGCAAGATAGGAACACGGTTTGCAACGATCCTACCATAGACATGAAAATTAGTTTCTTTGCACTCCATGAAACTCATAGGTGTTATAGGGAAAGTGGAACCTTGTTTGGATGCATCTGGATGCATTGTGAAACCAAGGTGCATGGTAGGAGCATGGTTTGCTACGAGCCTACCATAGGCACGGAAACTAGTTTCTTTGCACTCCATGAAACTCATAGGTGTAATGGGGAAAGTGGAACCTTGTTTGCATGTGTTTGGATGTGTTGTGAAACCAAGGTGCAAGATAGGAGCACGGTTTGCTACGAACCTACCATAGGCATAAAAACTAGTTCTTTGTACACCATGAAACTCATAGGTGTAATGGGAAAAGAGGAACCTCGTTTGGATGCATTGCGAAACCAAGATGCAAGATAGGAGCACGGTTTGCAACAAACCTACCATAGGCACGAAAACTAGTTTCTTTGCACTCCATCAAACTCATAGGTGTCGTGGGGAAAGTGGAACCTCGTTTGGATGCATTGTGAAACCAAGATGTAAGATATGAACACGGTTGGCTGTGAACCTACCATAGACACAAAAACTAGTTTCTTTGCACTCCACGAAACTCACAGGTGTTATGGTGAAAGTGGAACGTTGTTTGGATGCGTTTGGATGCATTGCGAAACCAAGGTGCATGATAGGAGCATGGTTTGCTATGAACCTACCATAGGCACGGAAACTAGTTTCTTTGAGCTCCATGAAACTCATAGGTGTCATGCGGTAAGTGGAATCTCGTTTGCATGCGTTTGGATGTGTTGGGAATCCAAGATGCAAGATAGGAGCACGGTTTGCTACGAACCTACCATAGGCACGAAAACTAGTTTCTTTGCACTCCATGAAACTCATAGGTGTCATGGGGAAGGTGGAACATCGTTTGGATGCATTGTGAAACTAAGACGCAAGATAGGAACACGGTTTGCAACGATCCTACCATAGACATGAAAATTAGTTTCTTTGCACTCCATGAAACTCATAGGTGTTATAAGGAAAGTGGAACCTTGTTTGGATGCATCTGGATGCATTGTGAAACCAAGGTGCATGATAGGAGCATGGTTTGCTACGAGCCTACCATAGGCACGGAAACTAGTTTCCTTGCACTCCAAGAAACTCATAGGTGTAATGGGGAAAGTGGAACGTCGTTTGCATGCGTTTGGATGTGTTGTGAAACCAAGGTGCAAGATAGGAGCACGGTTTGCTACGAACCTACCATAGGCATGAAAACTAGTTTCTTTGTACACCATGAAACTCATAGGTGTAATGGAAAAAGAGGAACCTCGTTTGGATGCATTGCGAAACCAAGATGCAAGATAGGAGCACGGTTTGCAACAAACCTACCATAGGCACGAAAACTAGTTTCTTTGCGCTCCATGAAACTCATAGGTGTCGTGGGGAAAGTGGAACCTCGTTTGGATGCATTGTGAAACCAAGATGCTAGATATGAACACGGTTGGCTGTGAAGCTACCATAGACACAAAAACAAGTTTCTTTGCACTCCATGAAACTCAGAGGTGTTATGTGGAAAGTGGAACCTTGTTTGGATGCGTTTGGATGCATTGCGAAACCAAGGTGCATGATAGGAGCATGGTTTGCTATGAACCTACCATAGGCACGGAAACTAGTTTCTTTGAACTCCATGAAACTCATAGGTGTCATGGGGTAAGTGGAATCTCGTTTGCATGCGTTTAGATGCGTTGTGAAACCAAGATGCAAGATAGGAGCACGGTTTGCTACGAAGCTACCATTGGGACGAAAACTAGTTTCTTTGCACTCCATGAAACTCAAGGTGTTGTTGGGAAAGTGGAACCTCGTTTGGATGCATTGTGAGACCAAGATGCAAGATATGAACACGGTTGGCTGTGAACCTACCATAGACACGAAAACTAGTTTCTTTGCACTCCATGAAACTCACAGGTGTTATGGGGAATGTGGAACCTTGTTTGGATGCGTTTGGATGCATTGCGAAACCAAGGTGCATGATAGGAGCATGGTTTGCTATGAACCTACCATAGGCATGGAAACTAGTTTCTTTGAACTCCATGAAACTCATAGGTGTCATGGGGTAAGTGGAATCTCGTTTGCATGCGTTTGGATGCGTTGGGAAACCAAGATGCAAGATAAGAGCACGGTTTGCTACGAACGTACCATAGGCACGAAAACTAGTTTGTTTGCACTCCATGAAACACATAGGTGTCGTGGGGAAAGTGGAACATCGTTTGGATGCATTGTGAAACTAAGACGCAAGATAGAAACACGGTTTGCAACGATCCTACCATAGACACTAAAACTAGTTTCTTTGCACTCCATGAAACTTATAGGTGTTATAGGGAAAGTGGAACCTTGTTTGGATGCGTCTGGAAGCGTTGTTAAACCAAGATGCAAGATAGGAGCATGGTTTGCTACGAACCTACCATAGGCATGAAAACTAGTTTCTTTGTACTCCATGAAACTCATAGGTGTAATGGGAAAAGAGGAACCTCGTTTGGATTCGTTGTGAAACCAAGATGCAAGATAGGAGCACGGCTTGCCACAAACCTACCATAGGCATGAAAACTAGTTTCTTTGCGCTCCATGAAACTCATAGGTGTCGTGGGGAAAGTGGAACCTCGTTTGGATGCATTGTGAAACCAAGATGCAAGATATGAACACGGTTGGCTGTGAACCTACCATAGACACAAAAACTAGTTTCTTTGCACTCCATGAAACTCACAGGTGTTATGGGGAAAGTGGAACCTTGTTTGGATGCGTTTGTATGCATTGCGGAACCAAGGTGCATGATAGGAGCATGGTTCGCTATGAACGTACCATAGGCAAGGAAACTAGTTTCTTTGAACTCCATGAAACTCATAGGTGTCATGGGGTAAGTGGAATCTCGTTTGCATGCGTTTGGATGTGTTGGGAATCCAAGATACATGATAGGAGCATGGTTTGCTACGAACCTACCATAGGCCCGAAAACTAGTTTCTTTGCACTCCATGAAAGTCATAGGTGTCATAGGGAAAGTGGAACATCGTTTGGATGCATTGTGAAACTAAGAAGCAAGATAGGAACACGGTTTGCAACGATCCTACCATAGACATGAAAATTAGTTTCTTTGCACTCCATGATACTCATAGGTGTTATAGGGAAAGTGGAACCTTGTTTGGATGCGTCCGGATGCGTTGTGAAACCAAGGTGCATGATAGGAGCATGGTTTGCTACGAGCCTACCATAGGCACAGAAACTAGTTTCTTTGCACTCCATGAAACTCATAGGTGTAATGGGGAAAGTGGAACCTCGTTTGCATGCGTTTGGATGCGTTGTGAAACCAAGGTGCAAGATAGGGGCACGGTTTGCTACGAACCTACCATAGGCATGAAAACAAGTTTCTTTGTACTCCATGAAACTCATAGGTGTAATGGGAAAAGAGGAACCTCGTTTGGATGCATTGCGAAACCAAGATGCAAGATAGGAGCACGGTTTGCAACAAACCTACCATAGGCACGGAAAATAGTTTCTTTGCACTCCATGAAACTCATAGGTGTCGTGGGGAAAGTGGAACCTCATTTGGATGCATTGTGAAACCAAGATGCAAGATATGAACACGGTTGGCTGTGAACCTACCATAGACACAAAAACTAGTTTCTTTGCACTCCATGAAACTCACAGGTGTTATGCGGAAATTGGAACCTTGTTTGGATGCGTTTGGATGCATTGCGAAACCAAGGTGCATCATAGGAGCATGGTTTGCTATGAACCTACCATAGGCACGTAGACTAGTTTCTTTGAACTCCTTGAAACTCATAGGTGTCATGGGGTAAGTGGAATCTCATTTGCATGCGTTTGGATGCGTTGTGAAACCAAGATGCAAGATAGGACCACGGTTTGCTACGAACCTACTGTAGGGACGAAAACTAGTTTCTTTGCACTCCATGAAACTCAAGGTGTCGTGGGGTAAGTGGAACCTCATTTGGATGCATTGTGAAACCAAGATGCAAGATATGAAACGGTTAGCTGTGAACCTACCATAGACACAAAAACTAGTGTCTTTGCACTCCATGAAACTCACAGGTGTTATGGGGAAAGTGGAACCTTGTTTGGATGCGTTTGGATGCATTGCGAAACCAAGGTGCATGATAGGAGCATGGTTTGCTATGAACCTACCATAGGCACGGAAACTAGTTTCTTTGAACTCCATGAGACTCATAGGTGTCATGAGGTAAGTGGAATCTCGTTTGCATGCGTTTGGATGCGTTGGGAAACCAAGATGCAAGATAGGAGCACGGTTTGCTACGAACCTACCATAGGCATGAAAACTAGTTTCTTTGCACTCCATGAAACTCATAGGTGTCGTGGGGATAGTGGAACATTGTTTGGATGCATTGTGAAACTAAGACGCAAGATAGGAACACGGTTTGCAACAATCCTAGAGTAGACACGAAAACTAGTTTCTGATGAGGACATCATTGGCTTGGATATGACCATATTAAACATTTCTAAACCAAAGGTGCAACCGTTCTATATGTTTCTTATTATTCATACATTTGATGAATTGGTGCTGCACCATAAAGTGTGTGTATTTTCATTTGCAGAATTACTTACATGGATCAAGAGAAGGTTTGATTGCATAACGGAAGCATGGAAGGGCAATGAAGTTGATTGGGGACCAAATCCATGTGCCCTGAACGTTTTGCACCAGGTCACCACGTCAATTCAATTGATGTGAACCCGCAAGGGTTTGTGGTCGATCTTTCGATGAGAGGCGTGAGATAACTCGATTGGTGGATGGAGATGACGTTCACGGCCCGACTACAGCCTTCCAAGACCGCGGCTTCGCGACCGATACACCACTTCCAAAGGCCGTCACGATCTTGTGGAGTACGACAACCAGCCCCTAGTGCTCCCGTCCTGCAAGATATCGAAGAACTAGCAAGAACGAGGAAACAAGCACTGAAATTGCAAGATGAAATTGAAGGTTTCACACTGAATCTTATTATGAGTGGGGTTCCGAAGACAAGGAGATGGGCGACTGGATCAGCACGCACGCCTACAAGCAAGTAGCGATGGCTAAACCTGATCTAAACAAAACCCAAGTGTTCCTGGTGGCAGCTAAGGGGTATATGATGTGTGGAGGGTGACCACAAGAGAGTTTGGGTCGTGCTCCAACCCTAGGACGCGTCCCTACTGGACTCTAAATGATACAAGCCCATTGGGCTAACTTAAGGTGGCGCAGCACCCTGGAAGAATAGACCTCTCGGTGATTTTTAGACTGTTGACGCCGCTTCTGAGCAGGTATGAGTATGAGGTCAGATCCGTATAAAAGTAGACTTGATTAGCTTTCCGACAAGTCCAGATTCACCCCAATCCGACTCCGTATGTAACCGTGGCGACCGTCGCAAGTTGGAGGTGTGCTGCAGTCCGAATCCAGCCTACGCGAGTCCTTTTCCCTTTCGGTCTTCTCCTTGATTCCTAATCAAAACAAGAGTGCACGTGTCTCCAAGATCTAAACAGGATGGACAAGAGCTCAAGAAGGAACTCACTTGATGATTAAGTTTTCGAGCACGAGCACGAGTAATAGGACCAGCAGGTGTCGGCGTGGACGGCGTGGATGTATGATCGGTGTTGATGTCCTCATCATCCTCCCTTTCTTGAATTTGAGTCGTCCTCGACTCACGCTCATCTTCCTCACCCAAATAAGGCTTCAAATCTGCAATGTTAAATGTGGGACTAAGCCCAAAATCTGTAGGAAGATCAAGCTTATATGCATTCTCATTTATTCGTTGCATCACTTTAAAAGGACCATCCGCTCTAGGCATCAATTTAGATTTTCTTAATTCAGGAAACCTATCCTTTCGCAAATGCAACCAAACCAAATCTCTAGGTTCAAGAATCAATTCCCTTCTACCTTTATCTCCAGCAAATTTGTACTTAGCATTCATGCGCTCTATGTTTTCTTTAGTAGTTTCATGTAGTTCTAGCATCAATTCAGCACGTTGCTTAGCATCAAAATTCAACTTTTCAGAACTTGGCAATGGCATTAAATCAATAGGAGCACGTGGTAACAAGACAAAAACAATCTCAAAGGGACACATCTTCGTAGTAGAATGCAGCGAACGATTATAAGCAAACTCAATATGAGGCAAACAATCTTCACACATCTTAATATTCTTCTTTAAAACAGCCCTTAACATAGTAGACAAAGTTCTATTCACAACTTCAGTTTGACCATCAGTTTGGGGGTGACAAGTGGTGGAAAATAAAAGCTTAGTCCCCAATTTAGCCCATAAAGTTCTCCAAAAATGGCTAAGAAATTTAGCATCACGATCAGAAACAATTGTATTTGGCACACCATGCAAGCGAACAACTTCTCGAAAGAACAAATCAGCAATATTTGTAGCATCATCAGTTTTATGACATGGTATGAAATGTGCCATTTTAGAGAATCGATCCACAACCACAAAAACACTATCTCGCCCTTTCCTAGTCCGTGGCAATCCCAACACAAAATCCATAGAAATATCCTCCCAAGGAGCACTAGGAACAGGAAGAGGCATATACAAACCGTGTGGATTCAACCAGGACTTAGCCTTTTGACATGTTGTGCAGCGAGCAACAAATCTCTCCACGTCTCGTCGCATCTTTGGCCAAAAGAAATGACCAGCAAGAATGTCCTCCATCTTCTTCGCTCCAAAATGCCCCATCAAGCCACCTCCATGCACTTCCTGCAGTAACAACAAGCGAACGGAGCTAGCTGGAATGCATAGCTTGTTAGCTCTAAACACAAACCCATCATTGACGATGAATTTGTTCCACGTTTTCCCATCTTTACAATGCAGCAGCACTTCTTTAAAATCAGCATCATGAGCATATCGGTCTTTAATTGTTTCTAACCCAAAGATCTTGTAATCAAGTTGATTCAGCAAAGTATATCTCCTAGACAATGCATTTGCAATGATATTATCCTTCCCTTTCTTGTGTTTGATAACATAAGGAAAAGATTCAATAAATTCAACCCATTTTGCATGTCTACGATTCAGATTTCCTTGACTACGAATATGCTTCAAAGATTCATGATCAGAATGTATAACAAATTCTTTGGGCCATAAATAATGCTGCCATGTTTCTAATGTCCGCACTAGAGCATATAATTCCTTATCATATGTAGAATAATTAAGAATAGGCCCGCTCAATTTCTCACTAAAGTATGCAATAGGTTTGCCTTCTTGTAACAAAACACCACCCAATCCAATTCCACTCGCATCACATTCAAGCTCGAAAGTCTTATTAAAATTAGGGAGTTGGAGTAGAGGTGCATGTGTTAACTTATCTTTCAGCACATGGAAGGCGTGCTCTTGTGCTTTGCCCCAAGAAAAGGGCACTCCCTTCTTTGTAAGCTCATTCAATGGTGCAGCAATGGTGCTGAAGTCCTTCACAAAACGGCGATAGAAACCAGCAAGTCCTAGGAAACTCCGCACTTGTGTGACCGTCGTGGGTACAGGCCATTCTTGTATAGCTTCCACCTTGACTTTATCAACCTCAATTCCCTATGGAGTGACAACATAGCCAAGAAACGATACTCGATCGGTGTAGAAAGTGCACTTCTCAAGGTTACCAAACAAACGTGCATCACGTGGAGCATTGAAAACAGCACGTAAGTGATCAAGGTGTTCATCCATGGATTTGCTATAAATCAGTATATCATCAAAGTAGACGACAACAAATTTCCCAATGAAAGCACGCAAAACCTCGTTCATTAATCTCATGAAAGTACTAGGTGCATTAGTTAACCCAAAAGGCATGACTAACCACTCATATAGACCGAACTTAGTTTTGAAAGCAGTTTTCCATTCATCTCCCAATTTCATACGAATCTGGTGGTACCCACTACGCAAATCAACCTTTGAAAACACAACAGCACCACTCAATTCATCAAGCATATCATCTAATCGTGGAATAGGGTGTCGATATCGAATGGTGATATTATTAATAGCCCTACAATCAACACACATGCGCCATGTTCTATCTTTCTTAGGCACTAAAATCACTGGAACAGCACAAGGACTAAGAGACTCACGCACATAACCTTTGTCTAGTAGTTCTTGCACTTGTCGCTGAATTTCCTTCGTTTCTTCCGGATTGGTCCTGTATGGCGCACGGTTTGGCAAAGATGCACCAGGGATAAGATCAATTTGGTGCTCAATCCCACGTATTGGTGGCAGCCCCGCTGGTATCTCACTAGAGAACACATCAGAATACTCCTGCAAAATGTTAGCAACAGCAGGGGGCAAAGAACGTTGCATATCCTCAAATGAAATCAAAGCATCCTTGCATACCAAAGCATAAGCAACAGAGGTGGATGCATTGAACTCATTAATATCAGATTTTGTAGCAAGCATACAACATCCTTTCAATTTTATCTCATCTTTGTCATCAACAACAGATTTGTCATTTTTATTGCTCTCGCTCTTTGCTTTTGCAGCCTTAGTAACATCAGATTGCGTAATAGCTTCAGGAGACATAGGATGCAACACAATTTTTCGATCATGGTATAGAAACAAATATTGATTTGATCTACCATGATGCATCGAATCTCTATCAAATTGCCATGGTCTACCTAGCAGAATATTGCAAGCTTGCATAGGCACAACATCACATTCAACAATATCTTTGTATGATCCGATGGCAAAATCGATTCGCACAAGTCTCGTTACCTTTGCCTTATCACTGTTGTTCAGCCATTGGATGTAGTAGGGATGGGGGTGTGGTTTGGTGGTGAGGGCGAGCTTCTATACCACGTCGCTGCTTGCCAAGTTGTTGCAGCTACCTCCATCAATGATCATGCGGCACGAACGCTCTTTGATGACACACTTTGTTTGGAATAAAGTGTGTCGCTGATTTTGCTCCGCCTTCTCCATTTGTGCACTAAGCACTCGCTGTACAATCAAGCTCTCATAGTGCTCCGCGTCACCTGCATTAATGTGTTCTTCTATGTGTTCCTCACTACCTGCATAGTCAGCCGCAAGCAATGCAAGTGTATCTTCATCAAAATCACTAGCAGATGAACACTCACCATCATCTTTGACAATCATAACACGCTTGTTTGGGCAGTCACGCATCACATGGCCATATCCCTTGCACCGATGATATTGTATGTTGCTTGTTCTACCTGTCGATGCCACGGATGAAGTACTCGCAGCCGGCTTTTGAGCTGTCTTCGCTACTGAATTGGTGGGGGCAGCTCGAGTCTTGTCACTAGATGATGGCGTAGGAGTACGTGTAGACGGAGTTGTAGACGTGTGCTGCTGCCATGAACTAGCTTTCCCTGCAGAAACATTAGTCCTTGCGCTAGCACGTCGTCCCTGCACTTCCCGTTCAGCTTTACAAGCAAGATGAAACAGTTTGGTTACATTATTGTATTCTTTGTAAGCGAGGATATCCTGAATTTCCCGATTTAACCCGTCTAAAAATCTAGCCATAGCAGGTTCCTCATCCTCCTCTAATTTACAACGCAACATACCCGTTTGTAATTCCTGATAGTATTCTTCTACACTTTTAGAACCTTGTCTCAATTGCTGCAACTTATTTATCATATCACGGGCATAGTAAGATGGAACAAATCTAGCTCTCATGGCTCGTTTCAGTGCATCCCAAGTTTTAGGTATGTTATTAGGATTTTTCTTGCCATATTCGATCCACCAAACAGAAGCAAAATCTGTGAACTCACTAGTAGCAGCCCTAACACGTGTGTTCTCAGGAAATTCATGGCATGCAAACTTTTGATCAACAGCAATCTCCCAAGTAATGTATGCATTAGGGTCATATTTACCATCAAAAGGAGGTATTTTAAATTTAATCTTACTGAAAGCATCATCATTATTGTGTACCTCGCGTCGGCGGCGGCCACCCATACCTCTACGGTTGTGACGTAGGCGACGTCGATCACAAGTGTCTCGATCATCATGTTCAGTATCACCTGTGTATTCTTCATCATAACTACCATCCTCTCGATCTTCCTCCTTCTTTTCTTCTTTATGCTTGTCTTTATCATCGTTGTGGAGGTCATCAAAACGCCTCAGCAGAGCAGCAAGGCTTTTGTCCACACTAGCAATGGACTTCTCCAAACCTGCAAGCTTGTTGTTTACGGCAATCTGCGTAGCCTCCAACTGCCCAAGTTTGTCATTTGTCACCTGCAAGTCATTATCAAGTCCCTCCGTGTGCAGCTTCACTTTCCTTTCAAAATGTTGTATGATGCCCTTTGTGCGAGGCGAATGTGGAATTTGGTTATCTTCGTCGGACCCTGGCATGGTTCAAAGACAAAGACAACAAGAAGACAAGTGAAGAAATAAAAGCCCTACAACTACTAGGATGTAGCTACAGCAAGTCGCTCACTCTCCACCTGTTACACAAGTTCTTACCAGTTCTTACCTTGCTCGACAGGAGGGGTCGTCTACCAACAAGTCTGCAGCAATGGATGAAGTGTATCGGTGCCGCAGCACAGGACCTGTCAAGCTATAGAATATGTGGAGCTATAGGAGGGTTGAAACAAGGAACGAACTAGCACCACGTTAGTTACAAAAAGCAAGCTGAATAATCGTTCAACCGGCGGTACTGTGCTGGTCCTAGCCTAGACCGTGCTAGAGACACGAGCCTGGACACAAAGGAGAGCACAACACACCACCCGAAGTGAACGAAAAAAATCTCCAAGATCAGCCCCTTTCTCTTCTTTTCTTTTGCTTCTTTCTCTTTTCTTTTCTTTTTCTTTTTCTTTTTTTTTGAATATATATTTTTTTTAGGGGGCACTCAAAACTGATTATATGAACAAGAACACTCCCAAAGAGTAACTCAGCACACACACTTTTTCCGAAAGGGCAGGGGTATTCCGGTAAAAAAAGATACTCTCTCTCTCTCTAGAGTAAGCCACTCGTTTAGATATCGATACTTGCTGCGTGGTTAGTTTGATATTTGTAGCACAGGGTGAACTGATTCCTCGTCCGATTGGAACTTCCAATTCTACTCGGACTTGGCCAACAGCGAGGAATAACCGATTCCTTGATCCGACTCAAACTTGAAAACCTAGTTGGATTCGGCCAACAGAGAGGAACAGCCGATTCCTTGTCCGATTCAAACTTCAAACCCTACTTGGATTCGGCCGACAGAGAGACTATATGATAGCGCGTGTTGTGATAGGAAAGTGACAAGAACTCGAAACTCTAAGGGAATAAACTAAGACCACCAATCCGACACACCCGATGCAACCGAATATTCAACAAGCCCTAACTAGGTAGCACTAGCCACGGCTCAAAGGTCTATAGGATTGCAGGAAACTAGTCTACTATTTTTTTGGCTTTTCTGGACTATAGGAAAAATAAAACAGTGAAGGATTCGAAGTCTCTCACCGATAAACCTTGCTCTGATTACCAATTGATATGAACCCGCAAGGGTTTGTGGTCGATCTTTCGATGAGAGGCGTGAGATAACTGGATTGGTGGATGGAGATGACGTTCACGGCCCGACTACAGCCATCCAAGACCGTGCCTTAGCGACCGATACACCACTTCCAAAGGCTGTCACGATCTTGTGGAGCGGACAACCAGCCCCTAGGGCTCCCGTCCTGCAAGCAATCGAAGAACTAGCAAGAACGAGGAAACAAGCACTGAAATTGCAAGATGAAATTGAAGGTTTCACACTGAATCTTGTTATGAGTGTGGTTCCGAAGACAAGGAGACGGGCGACTGGATCAGCACGCGCGCCTACAAGCAAGTAGCGATGGCTAAACTTGATCTAAACAAAACCCAAGTGTTCCTGGTGGTAGCTAAGGGGTATATGACATGTGGAGGACAACCACAAGAGAGTTTGGGTCGTGCTCCAACCCTAGGACGCGTCCCTACTGGACTCTAAACGATACAAGCCCATTGGACTAACTTAAGGTGGCGCAGCACCCTGGACAGAATAGACCTCTCGGTCATTTTTGGACTGTTGACGCCGCTTCTGAGCAGGTATGAGTACGAGGTTAGATCTGTATGAAAGTAGACTTGATTGTCTTTCCAACAAGTCCAGAATCACCCCAATCCGACTCCGTATGTAACCGTGGTGACCGTCGCAAGTTGGAGGTGTGCTGCAGTCCGAATCCAGCCTACGCGAGTCCTTTTCCCTTTCGGTCTTCTCCTTGATTCCTAATCAAAACAAGAGTGCACGTGTCTCCAAGATCTAAACAGGATGGACAACAGCTCAAGAAGGAACTCACTTGATGATTAAGTTTTCGATCACGAGCACGAGTAATAGGATCATCAGGTGTCGGCGTGGACGGGGTGGATGTATGATCGGTGTTGATGTCCTCATCATTCTTGAGCATCTTAGTGGTCTTCCTCACCATGAGAGCAATCTCCACATCTTCATCATCATCTTCGCTTGTGGAGTCAAGAGAAGTGCACTTGACTTGAGCTTTACCTTTCTTGTCGGCCTTGAATGCCAAGTCTTTCTTCTCTTCTTTCTTGGATGATGATCCATCTTGAGGAGTGATCTTCATGTACATCTCATGAGTATTGATCTTCCCCAATATTTGAGTGGGGGTTGCATTGGAGAGATCCGTTTGATGAAGTACGGTTACAATGTGACCATACTTCTCAATTGGAAAAGCATTGAGGATTCTCCTTGCAACCTCGGCCGGTGAGATTTGAGTGAGTCCAAGGCCATTTACTTCCTCTACAATGATATTCAAGCGAGAATACATGTCATTAGCACTTTCATTAGAAAGCATTTTGAAAGAATTGAGCTTGTCAATAATAAGATAATATCGTTCCTCTCGCTGATTCTTAGTTCTCCTCATGGAGCGCACAAATATCCGACCATAGTGCATGGGTGTTTTTGTGGTTCCTCACACGGTTGAACACCTCTTTGCTAAGGCCTCTAAAGATGATGTTTCGAGCCTTAGCATTCCACTTCTCGTGCTCTTCCTCAACGGGTGTGAGGGTTGCGCCGGGTTTGGGAGTGGGGTACCCATGTGTGGCAGCTTTGTGAACACCAAGGTCCACCGCCTCAAGGTATGCCTCCATACAAATCTTCCAATAAGGAAAATCGTTACCGTCAAAGACGGGAGGGGGACCATCGTGACCACCGGACATCCTTTCTCTTGGCGGTTAAGCCAAATTAATGAGCAATAAGGCTCCGATACCAATTGAAAGGATCAAGGATGCCTAAGAGGGGGGTGAATTGGGCAACTAATAATTTTTCGCAAATACAATTCAACCTATCGCAATTTGCCCAATGTCACCCCACAAGTGCTTGTGTCAATTCTATTCCTAAAACAAGTTATGCAACCTAGAGCCAAGTCCTATCACAAGTATACTACTCTAGGAAAGTAGAGAACACAAAGTAAATGTGGGAATGTAAAGAGTTAGAAAGACAAATCCGGTTCTTCCCGAGGTATCGGAGAGTCGGCACTCTCCACTAGTCCTCGTTGGAGCACCCGCGCAAGGGTGTAGCTCCCCCTTGATCTTTGCAAAGACCAAGTGCTCTCTACGGGCTGATCCTTTGCCTCTCCAGCGCGGCGGATCGCCCACAACCGCTCACAACTTCGACTTGGGCCGCCCACAAGCTCTCCAAGCGATCACCAAGCCACCAATCACCACCAAACCGTCTAGGTGATGCCGATCACCAAGAGTAACAAGCCTAGACTCTCACTTGACCAAGAACAAGGCCAAAGAGGGTGATGGATGCACACAAGTCACTCTTGATCTCTCTAGGGAAGAAGCTCACAAGCAATGGAGTTCACTCAATGCTCCCTAGGGCTCTTGCTCTCTCACAAGATCAACAAGGGTTCCTTCAGCTGTTAGAAATGGCAAGAGAGATAGAATGGAGGCTTTGGTGGAGTATAAATACTTACCCTCTCGAAAACTAGCCGTTTCTCACTTTCTTGCGAACCGTCGGACGCTGCCAAGGCTCGACCATTGGACCATCCACCACGGTCCGACTCTCACAGTCGCACTGTGCTCAGTCCTGTGCCAGAGTGGCGTCGGACCGAACTTGATGGTCCGACGCTCCTCAGTCCGACGCTTTTGAACAGCTGGCACAGTGCCTCTCAACGGCTATAATACGGATCAATGGTCCGACGCACTTTTTCGCTCTGGGAACCTCTCCGGAAGCGTCGGACGCTAAGAATCCTTAGTCCGACGCTCGCTTAACACACAAAGGCACCGTCGGACTCTGGCCAATGGTCCGACGACCATCCAGCCAGGGTCCGACGCTCCCTGGCACACCGAGAATCGTCCAGGGGCTGCCACGTGTCGTCGAACTCTAACTATTGGTCCGACGCCCATACTAGGTAGAGTCCGACGCCTCTAATTTGATCAAAACTTCGCCGAATCGAAAACTTTCCAAAACGAAGTTTGATCCTCTCTCTCAAGAGTCTCACTGGGCTGTCTTGAGCTATGTTGGACATGTGCATCACATCTGCACTCTCTAGTCTTGCTCTAAGTCAAGCTACCCATCCAAAACCCTCTTAATATGGTCAAAGAGAAAAACAAAACCTAAGAATATGCCAAGTGTCTCTCAACTCCAAATGACACTTGGCACTGGCCTATCACCGTCTTATCTTCCATCCTTTGAAAACCGAATCGAATTCCATCGCTAGAGGCTTGAACCTACATGTTATTATGACCTAACCTCAAACCAAGGTGCATGATAGGAGCATGGTTTGCGACGAACCTACCATAGGCACGGAAACTAGTTTCTTTGAATTCCATGAAACTCATAGGTGTCATGGGGTAAGTGGAATCTATTTTGCATGCGTATGGATGTGTTGTGAAACCAAGGTGCAAGATAGGAGCACGGTTTACTATGAACCTACCATCCCCACGAAACTCATAGGTGTCGTGGGGAAAGTGGAAACTCGTTTGGATGGATTGTGAAACCAAGATGCAAGATAGGAGCACGGTTTGCTACGAACCTACCATAGACACGAAAACTAGTTTCTTTGCACTCCATGAAATGCATAGGTGTTATGGCAAAAGTGGAACCTTGTTTGGATGCATTTGGATGCATTGTAAAACCAAGATGCAAGATAGGAGCACGGTTTGCCACAAACCTACCATAGGCACAAAAACAATTTTCTTCGCCCTCCATGAAACTCATAGGTGTCGTGGGGAGAGTGGAACCACGTTTGGATGCATTGTGAAACCAAGATGCAAGATAGGAACACGGTTTGCTGCGAACCTACCATAGACACGAAAACTAGTTTCTTTGCGCTCCATGAAACTCATATTTGTTATGGGGAAAGTGCAACCTTGTTTGGATGCATTTGGATGCGTTGTGAAACCAAGGTGCATGATAGGAGCATGGTTTGCTACGAACCTACCATAGGCACGGAAACTAGTTTCTTTGAATTACATGAAACTCATAGGTGTCATGGGGTTAGTGGAATCTCGTTTGCATGCGTTTGGATGTGTTGGGAATCCAAGATGCAAGATAGAAGCACAGTTTGCTACGAACCTACCATCTCCATGAAACTCATAGGAGATGGGAACCTCGTTTGGATGCATTGTGAAACCAAGTTGCAAGATAGGAGCACGGTTTGCAACAAACCTACCATAGGCACGAAAACTTGTTTCTTTGCACTCCATGAAACTCATAGGTGTCGAGGGGAAGTGGAACCTCGTTTGGATGCTTTGTGAAACCAAGAAGGAAGATATGAACACGGTTGGCTGTGAACCTACCATAGACACAAAAACTATTTTCTTTGCACTCCATGAAACTCACAGGTGTTATGGGGAAAGTGCACTATTGTTTGGATGCATTGCAAAACCAAGGTGCATGATAGGAGCATGCTTTGCTATGAACAAGCCATGAGCACGGAAACTATTTTCTTTGACCTCCATGAAACTCATAGGTGTCATGGGGTAGGTGGAATCTCGTTTGCATGCGTTTGGATGCGTTGGGAAACCAAGATACAAGATGGGAGCACAGTTTGCTACGAACCTACCATAGGGACGAAAACTAGTTTCTTTGCACTCCATAAAACTCATAGGTGTCGTGGGGAAAGTGGAACATCATTTGGATGCATTGTGAAACTAAGACGCAAGATAGGAACACGGTTTGCAACGATCCTACCATAGACACGAAAACTAGTTTCTTTGCACTCCATGAAACTCATAGGTGTCATAGGGAAAGTGGAACCTTGTTTGGATGCATTGTGAAACCATGGTGCATGATAGGTGCATGGTTTGCTATGAGCCTACCATAGGCACGGAAACTAGTTTATTCGTACTCCAGGAAACTCATAGGTGTAATGGCGAAATAGAACCTCTATTGCATGCGTTTGGATGCGTTGTAAAACCAAGAAACTAGATAGGAGCATGGTTTGCTACGAACCTACAATAGGCATGAAAATAGTTTCTTTGTACTCCATGAAACTCATACGTGTCAAGGAAAAAGAGAAACCTCATTTGGATGCGTTGTGAAACCAAGATGCAAGATAGGAGCACGGTTTGCAACAAACCTACCATAGGCACCAAAACTAGTTTCCTTGCACTCCATGAAACTCATAGGTGTCATGGGGAAAGTGGAACCTCCTTTGGATGCATTGTGAAACCAAGATGCAGGATATGAATACAGTTGGCTGTGAACCTACCATAGACACAAAAACTAGTTTCTTTGCACTCCATGAAACTCACAGGTGTTATGGGGAAAGTGGAACCTTGTTTGGATGCGTTTGGATGCATTGCGAAACCAAGGTGCATGATAGGAGCATGGTTTGCTATGAACCTACCGTAGGCACAGAAACTATTTTCTTTGAACTCCATGAAACTCATAGGTGTCATGGGGTAAGTGGAATCTCGTTTGCATGCGTTTGGATGCGTTGTGAAACCAAGGTGCAAGATAGGAGTACGGTTTGCTACGAACCTACCATAGGGACGAAAAGTAGTTTCTTTGCACTCCATGAAACTCATAGGTGTCGTGGGGAAAGTGGAACATCATTTGGATGCATTGTGAAACTAAGACGCAAGATAGGAACAAAGTTTGCAACGATCCTACCATAGACACGAAAACTAGTTTCTTTGCACTCCATGAAACTGATAGGTGTTATAGGGAAAGTGGAACCTTGTTTGGATGCGTTTGGATGCGTTGTGAAACCATGGTGCATGATAGGAGCATGGTTTGCTACGAGCCTACCATAGGCAGGGAAACTAGTTTCTTTGTACTCCGTGAAACTCATAGGTGTAATGGGGAAAGTGGAACCTCGATTGTATGCGTTTGGATGCGTTGTGAAACCAAGATGCAAGATAGGAGCACGGTTTGCTACGAACCTACCATAGGCATGAAAACTAGTTTCTTTGTACTCCATGAAACTCATAGGTGTCATGGGAAAAGAGGAACCTCGTTTGGTTGCGTTGTGAAACGAAGATGCAAGATAGGAGCACGATTTGCAACAAACCTACCATAGGCACGAAAACTAGTTTCTTTGCTCTCCATGAAACTCATAGGTGTCGTGGGGAAAGTGGAACCTCGTTTCGATGCATTGTGATACCAAGATGCAAGATATGAACACTGTTGGCTGTGAACCTACCATAGACACAAAAACTAGTTTCTTTGCACTCCATGAAACTCACAGGTGTTATGGTGAAAGTGGAACCTTGTTTGGACGCGTTTGTATGCATTGCGAAACCAAGGTGCATGATAGGAGCATGGTTTGCTATGAACCTGCCATACGCACGGAAACTAGTTTCTTTGAACTCCATGAAACTCATAGGTGTCATGGGGTAAGTGGAATCTCGTTTGCATGCGTTTGGATGTGTTGGGAATCCAAGATGCAAGATAGGTGCACGGTTTGCTACCAACCTACCATAGGCACGAAAACTTGTTTCTTCGCACTCCATGAAACTCATAGGTGTCATGGGGAAAGTGGAACATCGTTTGGATGAATTGTGAAACTAAGACGCAAGATAGGAACACGGTTTGCAACGATCCTACCATAGACACGAAAATTAGTTTCTTTGCACTCCATGAAACTCATAGGTGTTACAGGGAAAGTGGAACCTTGTTTGGATGCGTCTGGATGCGTTGGAGCATGCTTTGCTACGAGCCTACCATAGGCACGGAAACTAGTTTCTTTGCACTCCATGAAAGTCATAGGTGTAATGGGGAAAGTGGAACCTCGTTTGCATGCGTTTGGATGCGTTGTGAAACCAAGGTGCAAGATAGGAGCACGGTTTGCTATGAACCTACCATAGGCACGAAAACTAGTTTCTTTGTACTCCATGAAACTCATAGGTGTAATGGGAAAAGAGGAACCTCGTTTGGATGCGTTGCGAAACCAAGATGCAAGATAGGAGCACGGTTTGCAACAAACCTAATTTAGGCACCAAAACTAGTTTCTTTGCACTCCATGAAACTCATAGGTGTCGTGGGGAAAGTGGAACCTCATTTGGATGCATTGTGAAACCAAGATGCAAGATATGAACACGGTTGGCTGTGAACCTACCATAGACACAAAAACTAGTTTCTTTGCACTCCATGAAACTCACAGGTGTTATGTGGAAATTGGAACCTTGTTTGGATGCGTTTGGATTCATTGCGAAACCAAGGTGCATGAGCATGGTTTGCTATGAACCTTCCATAGGCAAGTAAACTAGTTTCTTTGAACTCCATGAAACTCATAGGTGTCATGGGGTAAGTGAAATCTCGTTTGCATGCGTTTGGATGCGTTGTGAAACCAAGATGCAAGATAGGAGCACGGTTTGCTACGAACCTACCATAGGCACGAGAACTAGTTTCTTTGCACTCCATGAAATGCATAGGTGTTATGGCAAAAGTGGAACCTTGTTTGGATGCATTTGGATGCATTGTAAAACCAAGATGCAAGATAGGAGCACGGTTTGCCACAAACCTACCATAGGCACAAAAACAATTTTCTTTGCCCTCCATGAAACTCATAGGTGTCGTGGGGAAAGTAGAATCTCGTTTGGATGCATTGTGAAACCAAGATGCAAGATAGGAACACATTTTGCTGCGAACCTACCATAGACACGAAAACTAGTTTCTTTGCACTCCATGAAACTCATATTTGTTATGGGGAAAGTGCGAGCTTGTTTGGATGCGTTGTGAAACCAAGGTGCATGTGATGAGGACATCATTGGCTTGGATATGACCATGTTCAACACTTCTAAATCAAAGGTGCAACCGTTCTATATGTTTCTTATTATTCATAATTTGATGAATTGGTGCTACACCATAAAGTGTGTGTATTTTCATTTGCAGAATTACTTACATGGATCAAGAGAATGTTCGATTGCATAACGGAAGCATGGAAAGCAATGAAGTTGATTGAGGACCAAATCTAAGTATTCCAAACGTCCTCCACCAGGCTACCACGTCACATATAGCCCAAGGAAGGAAAGAGTCCAAGTCCAACACGTTTTGGTGTGGAATTCGGACTGCAGCAGAGTCCCAACTTGAGACGGTCACCACGACTTCATATGGAGTCCGATTGGGACATTATAGGACTCTTTGGAAAGCATATCAAGTATACTTTCCATAGAATCTAGCCTCATGTCCATATCTACTCCGAGGCATCCGCAATCATCTATTTAATGACTAAGAACTTTTTCTGTCTGCGGTGCTGCATCACCTAATTATTGCCTAATGGGCTATGTATCAAGTGGGTCCCAATAGGGGCGCGTCCTAGGGTTGTGGAACGACATCTACCACATCCAGGTCATCCTCAACCATCTTATATATCTCCGTAGCCGCCACAAACAGATTGGGTTTTGTTTTTGATGTAAGTTTAGCCGCTGCTACTTCCTTGTAGACGCGTGTGTCGACTAGACCATCCGTTCTACTCGATTCAGAACCCCACCTTCATGTGTATCAGATCTGAACCTTCATCTCATATTTGCAATTGAGTGCTTGTTCTTCTTGTTCTTGCTGGTTCTTCGATTGCTTGCAGGAATAACCCTAGTGGTTTGGTTGGTCGTGCTCCACATGATCACATGCAACCGCTGGAATTGGTGTATCGATTGCTAAGGTGCATCATCCCTGGATGGTTGTAGTCGGGTCGTGAACGTCTCTCCAGTCCAAATCGAAGTTATCCATCTCCACCGAAAGATCGGGACAACCCTTACCCTTATCAATTGGTATTCGGAGCAAGGTTTGATCGGTGAGAGATTTCAGTTTATATTATTTTCCTATAGTCCAGAAAAAGCCAAAAAAATAGTAGATTCAATTTTCCATAATCCCATAGACCTTTGTGCCTTTTACTAGTACTACTGAGTTCAGGCCTGTTGAGTTTGGATTACATCGGTTGAGTCGAGTTGCTGGTCTTAGGGTTAGTCTTTTAGAGTTTCGAGTTCTTGTCACGTTTTGGTCATTATCAATCATATACATCTCTGCTGCCATCACCACCACCATAAACATCTCCACTACATCATATTTGCTGCGTGGTTAGTTTGATATTTGTAGCACAGGGTGAACTGATTCCTCGTCCGATTGGAACTTCCAATTCTACTCGGACTTGGCCAACAGCGAGGAATAACCGATTCCTTGATCCGACTCAAACTTGAAAACCTAGTTGGATTCGGCCAACAGAGAGGCTATATGATAGCGCGTGTTGTGAAAGGAAAGTGAAGTTGCACACGGAGGGACTTGATAATGACTTGCAGGTGACAAATGACAAACTTGGGCAGTTGGAGGCTACGCAGATTGCCGCAAACAACAAGCTTGCAGGTTTGGAGAAGTCCATTGCTAATGTGGACAAAAGCCTTGCTGCTCTGCTGAGGCGTTTTGATGACCTCCACAACGATGATAAAGACAAGCATAAAGAAGAAAAGAAGGAGGAAGATCGAGAGGATGATAGTTATGATGAAGAATACACAGGTTATACTGAACATGATGATCGAGACACTCGTGATCGACGTCGCCTACGTCACAACCGTAGAGGTATGGGTGGCCGCCGCCGACGCGAGGTACACAATAATGATGATGCTTTCAGTAAGATTAAATTTAAAATACCTCCTTTTGATGGTAAATATGACCCTGATGCATACATTACTTGGGAGATTGCTGTTGATCAAAAGTTTGCATGCCATGAATTTCCTGAGAACACACGTGTTAGGGCTGCTACTAGTGAGTTCACAGATTTTGCTTCTGTTTGGTGGATCGAATATGGCAAGAAAAATCCTAATAACATACCTAAACCTTGGGATGCACTGAAACGAGCCATGAGAGCTAGATTTGTTCCATCTTACTATGCCCGTGATATGATAAATAAGTTGCAGCAATTGAGACAAGGTTCTAAAAGTGTAGAAGAATACTATCAGGAATTACAAACGGGTATGTTGCGTTGTAAATTAGAGGAGGATGAGGAACCTGCTATGGCTAGATTTTTAGGCGGGTTAAATCGGGAAATTCAGGATATCCTCGCTTACAAAGAATACAATAACGTAACCAAACTGTTTCATCTTGCTTGTAAAGCTGAACGGGAAGTGCAGGGATGACGTGCTAGCGCAAGGACTAATGTTTCTGCAGGGAAAGCTAGTTCATGGCAGCAGCGCACGTCTACAACTCCATCTACACGTACTCCTACGCCATCATCTAGTGACAAGACTCGAGCTGCCCCCACCAATTCAGTAGCGAAGACAGCACAAAAGCCGGCTGCGAGTACTTCATCCGTGGCATCAACAGGTAGAACAAGCAACATGCAATGTCATCGGTGCAAGGGATATGGCCATGTGATGCGTGACTGCCCAAACAAGCGTGTTATGATTGTCAAAGATGATGGTGAGTGTTCATCTGCTAGTGATTTTGATGAAGATACACTTGCATTGCTTGCGGCTGACTATGCAGGTAGTGAGGAACACATAGAAGAACACATTAATGCAGGTGACGCGGAGCACTATGAGAGCTTGATTGTACAGCGAGTGCTTAGTGCACAAATGGAGAAGGCAGAGCAAAATCAGCGACACACTTTATTCCAAACAAAGTGTGTCATCAAGGAGCGTTCGTGCCGCATGATCATTGATGGAGGTAGCTGCAACAACTTGGCAAGCAGCGACAAGGTACAGAAGCTCGCCCTCACCACCAAACCACACCCCCATCCCTACTACATCCAATGGCTGAACAACAGTGGTAAGGCAAAGGTAACGAGACTTGTGTGAATTGATTTTGCCATCGGATCATACAAAGATATTGTTGAATGTGATGTTGTGCCTATGCAAGCTTGCAATATTCTGCTAGGTAGACCATGGCAATTTGATAGAGATTCGATGCATCATGGTAGATCAAATCAATATTCGTTTCTATACCATGATCGAAAAATTGTGTTGCATCCTATGTCTCCTGAAGCTATTATGCAATCTGATGTTACTAAGGCTGCAAAAGCAAAGAGCGAGAGCAATAAAAATGACAAATCTGTTGTTGATGACAAAGATGAGATAAAATTGAAAGGACGTTGTATGCTTGCTACAAAATCTGATATTAATGAGTTCAATGCATCCACCTCTGTTGCTTATGCTTTGGTATGCAAGGATGCTTTGATTTCATTTGAGGATATGCAACGTTCTTTGCCCCCTGCTGTTGCTAACATTTTGCAGGAGTATTCTGATGTGTTCCCCAGTGAGATACCAGCGGGGCTGCCACCAATACGCGGGATTGAGCATCAAATTGATCTTATCCCTGGTGCTTCTTTGCCAAACCGTGCACCATACAGGACCAATCCGGAAGAAACGAAGGAAATTCAGCGACAAGTGCAAGAACTACTAGACAAAGGTTATGTGCGTGAGTCTCTTAGTCCTTGTGCTGTTCCAGTGATTTTAGTGCCTAAGAAAGATGGAACATGGCACATGTGTGTTGATTGTAGGGCTATTAATAATATCACCATTCGATATCGACACCCTATTCCACGATTAGATGATATGCTTGATGAATTGAGTGGTGCTGTTGTGTTTTCAAAGGTGGATTTGCGTAGTGGGTACCACCAGATTCGTATGAAATTGGGAGATGAATGGAAAACTGCTTTCAAAACTAAGTTCGGTCTATATGAGTGGTTAGTCATGCCTTTTGGGTTAACTAATGCACCTAGTACTTTCATGAGATTAATGAACGAGGTTTTGCGTGCTTTCATTGGGAAATTTGTTGTCGTCTACTTTGATGATATACTGATTTATAGCAAATCCATGGATGAACACCTTGATCACTTACGTGCTGTTTTCAATGCTCTACGTGATGCACATTTGTTTGGTAACCTTGAGAAGTGCACTTTCTGCACCGATCGAGTATCGTTTCTTGGCTATGTTGTCACTCCACAGGGAATTGAGGTTGATAAAGCCAAGGTGGAAGCTATACAAGAATGGCCTGTACCCACGACGGTCACACAAGTACGGAGTTTCCTAGGACTTGCTGGTTTATATCGCCGTTTTGTGAAGGACTTCAGCACCATTGCTGCACCATTGAATGAGCTTACAAAGAAGGGAGTGCCCTTTTCTTGGGGCAAAGCACAAGAGCACTCCTTCCACGTGCTGAAAGATAAGTTAACACATGCACCTCTGCTCCAACTCCCTGATTTTAATAAGACATTCGAGCTTGAATGTGATGCGAGTGGAATTGGATTGGGTGGTGTTTTGTTACAAGAAGGCAAACCTGTTGCATACTTTAGTGAGAAATTGAGGGGGCCTTTTCTGAATTATTCTACATATGACAAGGAATTATATGCTCTAGTGCGGACATTAGAAACATGGCAGCATTATTTGTGGCCCAAAGAATTTGTTATACATTCTGATCATGAATCTTTGAAGCATATTCGTAGTCAAGGAAAACTGAATCGTAGACATGCAAAATGGGTTGAATTTATTGAATCTTTTCCTTATGTTATCAAACACAAGAAACGGAAGGATAATATCATTGCAGATGCATTGTCTAGGAGATATACTTTGCTGAATCAACTTGATTACAAGATCTTTGGGTTAGAAACAATTAAAGACCGATATGCTCATGATGCTGATTTTAAAGAAGTGCTGCTGCATTGTAAAGATGGGAAAACGTGGAACAAATTCATCGTCAATGATGGGTTTGTGTTTAGAGCTAACAAGCTATGCATTCCAGCTAGCTCCGTTCGCTTGTTGTTGCTGCAGGAAGCGCATGGAGGTGGCTTGATGGGGCATTTTGGAGCGAAGAAGACGGAGGACATTCTTGCTGGTCATTTCTTTTGGCCAAAGATGCGACGAGACGTGGAGAGATTTGTTGCTCACTGCACAACATGTCAAAAGGCTAAGTCCCGGTTGAATCCACACGGTTTGTATATGCCTCTTCCTATTCCTAGTGCTCCTTGGGAGGATATTTCTATGGATTTTGTGTTGGGATTGCCACGGACTAGGAAAGGGCGAGATTGTGTTTTTGTGGTTGTGGATCGATTCTCTAAAATGGCACATTTCATACCATGTCATAAAACTGATGATGCTACAAATATTGCTGATTTGTTCTTTCGAGAAGTTGTTCGCTTGCATGGTGTGCCAAATACAATTGTTTCTGATCGTGATGCTAAATTTCTTAGCCATTTTTGGAGAACTTTATGGGCTAAATTGGGGACTAAACTTTTATTTTCCACCACTTGTCACCCCCAAACTGATGGTCAAACTGAAGTTGTGAATAGAACTTTGTCTACTATGTTAAGGGCTGTTTTAAAGAAGAATATTAAGATGTGGGAAGATTGTTTGCCTCATATTGAGTTTGCTTATAATCGTTCGCTGCATTCTACTACGAAGATGTGTCCCTTTGAAATTGTTTATGGCTTGTTACCACGTGCTCCTATTGATTTAATGCCATTGCCAGGTTCTGAAAAGTTGAATTTTGATGCTAAGCAACGTGCTGAATTGATGCTAAAACTACATGAAACCACTAAAGAAAACATAGAGCGCATGAATGCTAAGTACAAATTTGCTGGAGATAAAGGTAGAAGGGAATTGATTCTTGAACCAGGAGATTTGGTTTGGTTGCATTTGCGAAAGGATAGGTTTCCTGAATTAAGAAAATCTAAATTGATGCCTAGAGCGGATGGTCCTTTTAAAGTGATGCAACGAATAAATGAGAATGCATATAAGCTTGATCTTCCTGCAGATTTTGGGGTTAGTCCCACATTTAACATTGCAGATTTGAAGCCTTATTTGGGTGAGGAAGATGAGGTTGAGTCGAGGACGACTCAAATTCAAGAAAGGGAGGATGATGAGGACATCAACACCGATCATACATCCACCCCATCCACGCCGACACCTGCTGGTCCTATTACTCATGCTCGTGCTCGAAAACTTAATCATCATGTGAGTTCCTTCTTGAGCTCTTGTCCATCCTGTTTAGATCTTGGAGACACGTGCACTCTTGTTTTGATTAGGAATCAAGGAGAAGACCGAAAGGGAAAAGGACTCGTGTAGGCTGGATTCGGACTGCAGCACACCTCCAACTTGCGACGGTCGCCACGGTTACATACGGAGCCAGATTGGGGTGATTCTAGACTTGTTGGAAAGCTAATCAAGTCTACTTTCATACGGATCTGACCTCGTACTCATACCTGCTCAGAAGCGGCGTCAACAGTCCAAAAATCACCGAGAAGTCTATTCTGTCCAGGGTGCTGCGCCACCTTAAGTTAGCCCAATGGGCTTGTATCGTTTAGAGTCCAGTAGGGACGCGTCTTAGGGTTGGAGCACGACCCAAACTCTCTTGTGGTCGTCCTCCACACGTCATATACCCCTTAGCCGCCACCAGGAACACTTGGGTTTTGTTTAGATCAAGTTTAGCCATCGCTACTTGCTTGTAGGCGCGCGTGCTGATCCAGTCGCCCGTCTCCTTGTCTTCGGAACCCCACTCATAATAAGATTCAGTGTGAAACCTTCAATTTCATCTTGCAATTTCAGTGCTTATTTCCTCGTTCTTGCTAGTTCTTCGATTGCTTGCAGGACGGGAGCCCTAGGGGCTGGTTGTCGTGCTCCACAAGATCGTGACGGCCTTTGGAAGTGGTGTATCGGTCGCTAAGGCGCGGTCTTGGAAGGCTATAGTCGGGCCGTGAACGTCATCTCCATCCACCAATCGAGTTATCTCACGCCTCTCATCGAAAGATCGACCACAAACCCTTGCGGGTTCATATCAAAGAAGCTCAACAACAAGGGAATCAAATTTGATTCCAACAAGAAGTTCTTTACTAGTAGCAAAAGAAAGCCCATCTCCGAGATGGGTTGCTACAATTGTGGAGAGCTTGGGCATCTTGCTCATCAATGCCCAAAGCACAAGAAAGACAAGTTCGAGAACAAGAACAAGGGCAAAAGGCAAGATTCAAGTGATGAAAGTGAAGATGAGAAGAAGATGGCCAAGCCATTCTGATAAGGGTAAGGGTTGTCCTGATCTTTCGGTGGAGATGGATAACTTCGATTTGGACTGGAGAGACGTTCACGACCCGACTACAACCATCCAGGGATGATGCGCCTTAGCAATCGATACACCAATTCCAGCGGTTGCACGCGATCATGTGGAGCACGACCAACCAAACCACTAGGGTTATTCCTGCAAGCAATCGAAGAACCAGCAAGAACAAGAAGAACAAGCACTCAATTGCAAATATGAGATGAAGGTTCAGATCTGATACACATGAAGGTGGGGTTCTGAATCGAGTAGAACGGATGGTCTAGTCGACACATGCGTCTACAAGGAAGTAGCAGCGGCTAAACTTTCATCAAAAACAAAACCCAATCTGTTTGTGGCGGCTCTAGAGGCATATATGTAGATGGAAGGACGACCAAGGAGGTGTTGGGGTCGTCCTCCAACCCTAGGACATGTCCCTAATGGACCCAACTTGATACATGGGCCAACAGCCCAAAATTAGGTGACGCAGCACCATAAGCAGAGAAGGTCCTGACGTTAAAATGACGACTACGAACGTATCTGATAAGATATGGGAACAAGCATAGATCCATTGGAAAGTAGACTTGATATGCTTTCCAAGGAGTCCTAGAACGTCCCAATCGGTGTCCGTATGGAGTCGTGGTGACCGTCGCAAGTTTGGACTCTTCTGCAGTCCGAATTCCACATCCAAAACGTGTTGTACTTGGACTCTTTCCTTCCATGGGCTAAAGTGACGTGGTGACCTGGTGCAAAACGTTCAGGGCACATGGATTTGGTCCCCAATCAACTTCATTGACCTTCCATGCTTCCGTTATGCAATCAAACCTTCCCTTGATCCATGTAAGTAATTCTGCAAATGAAAATACACACACTTTATGGTGCAGCACCAATTCATCAAATGTATTAATAATAAGAAATTTATAGAACGGTTGCACCTTTGGTTTAGAAATGTTTGATATGGTCATATCCAAGCCAATGATGTCCTCATCACATTCAAGGAGAAAGAGTTCAAGAAGAAGCAATTTCACAAAAGCAAGAAGAGTGGCAAGGCTTACATTGTTGGTGATTGGCTCACCGACATTGAACCTTCTAGTGGCTCCTCCGGTGAAGAAAGTGATGATGAAAAGGAGAAGGTGGCCGCTCTTGTGATTGAGACTTCACTTCCTCCACCGCCATCACCGCCCTCATCTCCAACACACCCTTGCCTTATGGCTAAGGACAAGAAGGTACAAAGTGATGATGAGAGTAGTGATAGTGACAATGAATATGATTCACCCACCTATGATGAACTTGCTAGCTTACTTAATGACTACACCAAAGTTATAAGAAAGCTAACAAGGAAAAATGAAAACCTAAAACTTGAGAATGGCAACCTCTTAGCTCAAAATGAACAATTCACTAAAGCTAGTGATGAGCTTAGAGTTGAAAATCAAAATGTGTCATCCAAGCTCAAGGAGCTCAAAGCCAACATAAAAGAGCTCAAAGAAAAACATGATAAACTTGAGAGGATACACATTGAGCTCACCACTAGTTACAACAAGCTAAAAGAGGACTACACTCAAGTGAAAGTGAATCATGACAACCTTGCTATGCCTTATGACTTGCTTTCAAATGAAACACATGATGCTCCTAACCTTGTTGTTAAGTGTGACATAGCTACATCATGTGATGACTTGATTGATGAGATCATTGAGCAAGGTGCAAGTAGCAAAGGCAAGGAAGTGGTGGTGGCCGATTGCCATGATGACTATTTGAAGCTCAAGATTGAAAATGAGAACTTGAAGAAAGAGCTTGAGAAGCAATCAACCACCAACACCATTGTCATTGAAACGGTGCAACAAGATGATGAAGTTGAGGTGCTTAAAAAAGAAAACAAGATCCTCAAGAATGAGAAGTGTCACCTTGCAAGCTTATTGGAAGAGAACAAGAAGTTGAAGCAAGAAAAGAGTCATCTCACCGTGGGCTTGCAAAAATTCACAAGAGGCCAATATCTCCAAAGTGATCTCCTCATGAACACCGTGATGAAGTTTGATAGAAGTGGGATTGGCTACATGGGTGAGAACGTGCAAAACATTAGGGCTCAAAATCGCCTCAACAAAGCAAAGAACAAGCCCAAACCCAAGCCTAAGAGATGCTTTGAATGTGGACAAGAAGGTCACTTTGCTCATGAGTGCAAGACACCGCCACCACAACCTTTGCCCAAGCATGCTAGGCCCTTTGTCTTTGATGCTCATTACATGCTAAGGAAAGATTCTAAAGGCAAAGTGAAAGTCATGTTCCTAGGACCCCCTAACAAGAATAGACCTAGGCAACTATGGGTGGCAAAAGCTTTGGTTGAGAAAGTCCGGAGCTCTTCTCAAGTATGGGTTCCTAAACATCAAGCTTGATTTGTTGTGTGTAGGTGAACTACAAGACCGGTGGCTCTCATTGGGTAATTGATAGTGGGTGCACTCAACATATGACCGGTGATGCTCGTATGTTCACCTCTCTTGAAGAGAATGTAGAAGACCAAGGAAAAATAACATTTGGTGATAATTCCAAGAGCAAAGTGTATGGGCTTGGCAAAGTGGCTATATCTAATGATCATTCCATATCAAATGTGCTTCTAGTTGCTTTTTTGAGCTTCAACTTGCTATCCGTTGGTCAATTGTGTGATCTTGGCTTCTAATGCCTATTTACAAGTGAAGAAGTGGTTGTTTCCAAGAAAGATGACAATGGGCTTCTGGTACAATCACCTCTATCTAGTGGACTTCAACTCGGAAGATGCAAATTTGAAGACTTGTCTATTCACCAAACAATCTCTTGGGTGGCTTTGGCATAGAAGGCTTGCACATGATGGGATGAGCACACTCAAGAAGCTATTGAAGAAGGAGATGGTGAGAGGATTGAAAGATGTTGTATTTGAAAAGGACAAATTGTGTAGTGCTTGCCAAACCGGGAAGCATGTGGCAAATACACATCCATCCAAGGCATTTGTGTCAATTTCAAGACCATTAGAGCTACTTCACATGGACTTATTTGGGCCAACAACTTATGCAAGCATTGGTGACAAGCTCTATTGCTTAGTGATTGTTGATGACTTTTCAAGATATACTTGGGTGTTCTTTCTTCACGACAAGACCGAAGTTGCCCAAGCTTTCAAGAAGTTTGCCAAGAGAGCACAAAATGAATTTGAAGTGAAGATCAAGAAGATTAGAAGAGACAATGGGAAAGAGTTTGACAACACAAACATTGAAGTATATTGCGATGAAGTTGGGATCAAGCATGAAGTCTCATCCACCTATACCCCTCAACAAAATGGTGTAGTTGAAAGGAAGAATCGGACTTCAAGGACTATGCTTGATGAGTACAACACACCGAAAAGGTTTTGTGCGGAGGCAATCAACACCGCATGCTATGCATCCAACGGCCTATTCCCTCACCGGTTGCTAAAGAAGACCCCCTATGAGCTACTCATTGGCAAGAAGCCGGACGTCTCTTACTTCCGGGTGTTTGGTTGCAAATGCTACATCTACAAGAAGCGGCAACACCTAGGGAAGTTCCAAAGACGTTGTGATATTGGTTTTCTTATTGGTTACTCATTAAAGTCCAAAGCATATAGAGTATTCAACAATGCCACCGGCCTTGTTGAAGAAACATATGATATGGAATTTGATGAATCAAATGGTTCTCAAGGAGAGCATGAGAATCTTGATGATGTAGGTGATGAACCACTAAGAAAGGCTATGAAGAACATGCCAACCAGAGACATCATGCCTAAAGATGATGAAGATGATAGTGATGATGTGCAAGTGATCAATCAACCATCTTCATCAAATGTGCCTCAAGATGATGAAGATAAAGATGGGGTGGATCCACATGAAGACACCCACATCACACAAGAAGAAGTTGAGGCACAAGCACAAGATGTTGATGCTCCACAACCTCCTCCTCAAGTGGTTGATAGAAGAACTACTCCACTCCTACAAGCACATCCTCAAGATCTCATAATAGGGAGTCCTTCAAGGGGGTAATGACTCGCTCACAAAGGCATGCTCAATTCATTGAACATCACTCGTTTGTCTCTTGCATTGAGCCTACTAGCATAGAAGAAGCTCTTTAAGATCCGGATTGGGTGAATGCCATGCATGAAGAACTCAACAACGTCACCCGCAATCAAGTATGGACACTTGAAGAGAAGCCAAAAGTAGCAAGAGTCATAGGCACCAAGTGGGTGTTCCGTAACAAGCAAGACGACAAGGGCCACATTGTGAGCAACAAGACAAGGCTCGTGGCAAAAGGGTTCTCCCAAGTTGAAGGCTTGGATTTTGGGGAGACTTTTGCCCCGGTTGCAAGACTTGAGGCCATCCGTATTCTACTTGCATATGCATCTAATCACAATCTAAAACTCTTTCAAATGGATGTGAAAAGTGTATTTTTAAATGGCTTCATAAATGAACTTGTCTATGTTTCGCAACCACCGGGTTTTGAAGACCCTAGATATCCAAACTATGTTTATAGGTTGTCCAAGGCGCTATATGGCTTGAAGCAAGCCCCACGGGCTTGGTATGAGCGCCTCCGCGACTTCCTCATCAACAAGGGTTTCAAAATCGGCTTGGTTGATACCACACTATTCACCAAGAAGCACAAAGGGCATATCTTCATTTGTCAAGTTTATGTTGATGATATTATTTTTGGTTCGACTAATGAAGATTTTTGCAAGGAATTTGGTGATATGATGTCCAAGGAGTTTGAGATGTCCATGATTGGTGAGCTCACATTCTTCCTCGGCTTTCAAGTCAAGCAAATGAGGGAGGGGACGTTCGTGTCGCAAGAGAAGTACACGAAGGATCTCCTCAAGCGCTTTAAGATGGAAGAATGCAAGCCCATCAAGACCCCCATGCCTACCAATGGACATCTCGACCTTGATGAGGGAGGTCAATCGGTTGACCAAACTCTCTATCGTTCTATGATCGGTAGTTTGTTGTACTTGACCGCATCTAGGCCCGACATCATGTTTAGTGTGTGTATGTGGTGTGGATATGGGTATGCCGATCTTTCGGTGGAGATGGATAACTTCGATTTGGGCTGGAGAGACATTCACGATCCGACTACAACCGTCCATGGACACTGCGCCTTAGCGACCGATACACACACTCCTGCAGTTGCACGCGATCATGCGGAGCACGACCAACCAAACCACTAGAGTTATTCCTGCAAGCAATTGAAGAACCAGCAAGAACAAGAAGAACAAGCACTCAATTGCAAATATGAGATGAAAGTTCAGATCTGATACACATGAAGGTGGGGTTCTGCCGATCTTTCGGTGGAGATGGATAACTTCGATTTGGACAGGAGAGACATTCACGATCCGACTACAACCGTCCAAGGACGCTGCGCCTTAGCGACCAATACACCCACTCCAGCGGTTGCACGCGATCTTGCGGAGCACGACCAACCAAACCACTAGGGTTATTCCTGCAAGCAATTGAAGAACCAGCAAGAACAAGAAGAACAAGCACTCAATTGCAAATATGGGATGAAAGTTCAGATCTGATACACATGAAGGTGGGGTTCTGAATCATGTAGAATGGATGGTCTAGTCGACACACGCGTCTACAAGGAAGTAGCAGCGGCTAAACTTACATCAAAAACAAAACCAAATCTGTTTCTAGCGGCTACGGAGGTATATAAGATGGTTGAGGATGACCTGGATGTGGTGGAGGTCGTCCCACAACCCTAGGACGCGCCCCTATTGGGCCCCACTTGATACACGACCCATTAGGCAATAATTAGGTGACGCAGCACCGCAGACAGAAAAAGTTCTCATCATCAAATCAATGATTGCGGACGCCTCAGAGTAGATATGGACATGAGGCTAGATTCTTTGGAAAGTAGACTTGATGTTTTTTCCAAAGAGTCCTAGAATGTCCCAATCGGACTCCGTATAAAGTCGTGGTGACCGTCTCAAGTTGGGACTCTACTACAGTCCGAATTCCACACCAAAACGTGTTGGACTTGAACTCTTTCCTTCCTTGGGCTATAAGTGACGTGGTGGCCTGGTGTAGGACATTTCGAATACTTAGATTTGATCCCCAATCAACTTCATTGACCTTCCATGCTTCCATTATGCAATCAAACCTTCCCTTGATCCATGTAAGTAATTCTGCAAACGAAAATATACATACTTTACGGGGCAGCACCAATTCATCAAATATATTAATAATAAGAAACATATAGAACGGTTGCACCTTTGGTTTAGAAATGTTTAATATGGTCATATCCAAGCCAATAATGTCCTCATCATTCTCCCCTTCTTGACAGCAAACCGTCCTCGGTTTGTCCATTGTTCGAGTGCATGTTGTAGGTATTAGCCAACCTTGCTTCCTTGATGTTGGGATTGCATCATCAAATGTGTCGTCACTGTCCTCCGATGTAGTGTGTTCTGGACAATCATTCTTTTCCCACTTTAGCAACAGTTGTAGTTGCTCAAATTGCTCAATGCATTCAATGGAGTTGTTCTCATCCTCCTGCAAAATGTTATGGACAGCAAGGGGAAAAATAGGGTGCTCTATATCTAGCCGTGATGATGAAATCAGAAAAGAAGTATCACACAATTCTTCTTTATCACAAGGTACAACAAGCAAATCATGTTGTGACAAAGGCAAATCAGCAATGTATTTTACTGTTTGTTGCTCTACTTCAGCATGTAAAGTGGACAATTACTGGTTACATTGCGTCACATCATTCTTGCAAGTATTCATCAATAAAAGAATATGATTTTCAACTTTACAAGCAAGACAAAACAAGCAAGATATATGGTTATATGTTTCACTAATGAGCAAGCATTGAATTTCAGAATTGAGCCCTTTCATGAACCTACTCATTAATCTTCCATTGATTCATCCAAGCCACCAAATATGATACAGATTTTAAAATCATGGTAGTATTGTTTCATAGTCCTGCTGCCTTGTTTCAATTTCTCTAGTTCGGTAAGCAAGTAATCAACATAATATGCAGGAATATATACACCTCTAAAATGCATTTTGAAGTCTTTCCAAGTTTGTGGAACAGTGTTGCGCCTACAAAGATGTTTCCATTCGTACAAAGCATCCTTAGTTAAAACATTAGAAGCAGGTAAAACCATTTGTTTCTCAGACAAATCATACTCATCAAATTCTTTATCTACCTTCAACTCCCAATTAATGTAGGCATGAGGGTCAAATTTACCAGCAAATGAAGGCAAGTGTTGAATGACATCCAGAATATGAGGGTCTAATGCCATGCTCTCATGAATCTCTTTATTACCTGCCATGATTAGTAGAAAACAAGAAACAAACACAATAACATATATGCTCCTATCAACTACGAGGATGTGGTGATCATAATTCTCTCACTTTCAACTTGTTCAAACAAGCTCTTACAAGTTCTTACCAAGCCAAACAGGAGGTGGAAGCAACCAACAAGTCGGGAACCCTGGAAAAAGCGTATCGGTGCTGCAGCAATAACACCTATCAAGCTGTAATCGGATATGTGGAGTTGTAGAAGGGCTGAAATCAATACACAAGAAAGTACTAGCACCACATTAGTCACAACAGCAAGCTGAGAAATCGTTCAACGGTGGTACTGTGCTGGTCCTAGGCTAGACCATGCTAGAGACGTGAGCTTGGACACAAATGAAGTCACGGTACAGCAAGAAACAAGGCACAAGAATAGCAAGAAATTCACTCCTCCTTTTCCTTCTCCCTTCTTTTCTTTCTTTTCTCTTTCTCTTTCTTTCTCTTTTTTTCTTCTTTCTTTTACTTTGCACAACCAGAGCAAAACTGAATCTTTGCAAATCAGATTTTAGAAAAGCAACATATAATGTGTTTCTCTTTCTTTTCTCTTTTCTTTTCTAGGAGTAACAAGAATAGAACTAGCAATGTAGAGTTTTCTTTGTGTGCACAGATCAGATTTTGCCAGTATTAAAACAAAATAGCATGGATAGCAAAGATGCATATGATGGAAACTATTGCAATGGAGATTTATATGCTGTAGTGGAGATGTTTATGGTGGTGATGGCAGCAAAGATGTATATGATTGACAATGACCGAAACGTGGAAAGAACTCGAAACTCTAAAAGACTAACCCTAAGACCAGCAACTCGACTCAACCGATGTAATCCAAACTCAACAAGCCTGAACTAAGTAGTGCTAGTAAAAGGCACAAAAGGTCTATGGGATTATGGAAAATTGAATCTACTATTTTGTTGGCTTTTTCTGGACTATAGGAAAATAATATAAACTGAAATCTCTCACCGTTCGAACCTTACTCTGATACCAATTGGTGTGGATATGGGTATGCCGATCTTTCGGTGGAGATGGATAACTTCGATTTGGACTGGAGAGACATTCACGATCCGACTACAACCGTCCAAGGACGCTGCGCCTTAGCGACCGATACACCAACTCCAGCGGTTGCACGTGATCTTGCAGAGCACGACCAACCAAAACACTAGGGTTATTCCTGTAAGCAATCGAAGAACCAGAAAGAACAAGAAGAATAAGCACTCAATTGCAAATATGAGATGAAAGTTCAGATCTGATACACATGAAGGTGGGGTTCTGAATCGAGTAGAACGGATGGTCTAGTCGACACACGCGTCTACAAGGAAGTAGCAGCGGCTAAACTTACATCAAAAACAAAACCCAATCTGTTTGTGGCGGCTACGGAGGTATATAAGATGGTTGAGGATGACCTGGATGTGGTGGAGGTCATCCCACAACCCTAGGACGCGCCCCTATTGGGCCCCACTTGATACACGGCCCATTAGGCAATAATTAGGTGACGCAGCACCGCAGACAGAAAAAGTTCTCGTCATTAAATCGATGATTGCGGATGCCTCGGAGTAGATATGTACATGAGGCTAGATTCTTTGGAAAGTAGACTTGATGTGCTTTCCAAAGAGTCCTAGAATGTCCCAATCCGACTCCGTATGATGTCGTGGTGACCGTCTCAAGTTGGGACTCTACTGCAGTCCGAATTCCACACCAAAACGTGTTAGACTTGAACTCTTTCCTTCCTTGGGCTATAAGTGACGTGGTGGCCTGGTGGAGGGCGTTTCGAATACTTATATTTGATCCCCAATCAAATTCATTGACCTTCCATGCTTCCATTATGCAATCAAACCTTCCCTTGATCCATGTAAGTAATTCTGCAAACGAAAATACACACACTTTATGGTGCAGCACCAATTCATCAAATGTATTAATAATAAGAAACATATAGAACGGTTGCACCTTTGGTTTAGAAATGTTTAATATGGTCATATCCAAGCTAATGATGTCCTCATCAGTATGTGTGCGCGCTTTCAAGCTAACCCTAAGGAACCTCACTTAGTTGCGGTAAAAAGAATCCTTAGGTACATAAAGCACACCCCAAGCATTGGCCTTTGGTATCCCAAAGGAGCTAACTTTACTCTTGTCGGCTATTCCGATTCGGATTATGCCGGTTTCATGATTGACCGGAAAAGCGCATCCGGAGCGTGCCACTTTCTTGGAAGATCACTAGTTTCTTGGTCCTCCAAGAAACAAAATAGTGTTGCCTTGTCAACAACCGAAGTGGAATACATTGCCGCGGGTGCCTGTTGTGCACAAATTCTTTACATGAAACAAACCCTACTTGATTATGGAATCAACTGAAAAAGGGTGCCTTTGTTGTGTGACAATGAGAATGCGGTAAAACTTGCCAACAACCCGGTTCAACACTCCCGCACAAAGCACATTGACATCTGTCATCACTTCCTTAGAGATCACGTTGCCAAGGGTGACATTTCCTTTGAGGGAGTGAGAACGGATGATAATTTGGCGGACATTTTCACTAAACCATTGGATGAGGCACGCTTTTGCACTCTAAGGAATGAACTTAATTGCCTTGATCTAAGCAACTTCACTAAAAGATGATCTTGTGTTGTCATGTGCATTGCATCGTAACATAAAACATGTCTAACATTGAAATGCACGTAGGGCTTGTCTAACTCGGTTAAGATAACCACCCAAAAGCGTGTAAAGAAGCCTACCCGAGGACAAACTTGACAAGCAATTAGATTAATTTACGTGAATTTGCATAGCATATTGCATGGTTGTTGTTTTGTCATTTCGTTCTTGGACTTCATTGCCTATTTTCATAAAATTCACATATGCCTAAGGCAAAATATTTGAAAAAATTGAGGGTTTGAGAGAGGACATCTCATACTAGTTCCAACTGGTGTTTATTTGACTCTTATCGGGGTTGGAATGTTGGGAAAAATCTGCGCGAAGAAATTTGGAAGAAAACAGTTTTTAGGGCGTCGGACTATAGCATCGGATGCTGGTTTTCCTAGCGTCAGACCATTGCCTACAGTCCGACGGTCCCTGGCCCTGTGCCTGGAAGCATCAGACGGAGTGTCGGACCGAGATTTTTTGGGCGTCGGACGATTGGTGGAATGTGTTCACGTCGTGGCGCGCCGCGTTCACGGTGTTGGACCGAGAAGATTGGTCCGACAAGGAGCGTCGGACTAAGTCCTACGGGTACTGAAGCTTACTGGAAGCGTCGGACCCTGCAGAACTTTGGTCCGATGCCTGCAACAGTAACCGTCGGACGGTCGGTCTAAAGGCGAGTCTCAGTTCTTTTCTTCCTCTGTCGCGTGGGGCACGCCTGCCAGTTCATCTTCTCGTCTTCGTGCCGACCCGTACGTTGCGCCGTCGCCCGTACGTCCAAACCCTAACCCTAACCACCGCCGCCGCTCCGCACCCTTGCGCTCCGCCGCCAGCTCGCCGGCGCCCTCGCTGCCGGCCGCCAGTTCTTCCCTGCGCGTGCGCGCCCTCCTCCTGCGCATGCCCGCGAGCTGCAGCCGCAGCGCCGCCGCTACGGTGCCCAGTTCGCCTCCGCCGAGCCGTAACCGCCGCGCCACCATCCTCTGTCTCGTCCCGCTCTTCCTCACCGGTGTCCTTGCCACCAGCGAGCTTCTCCCACGTGCACATCTCCAGCCACGCGCCCTCGCCGCGTACTCGCCGCTCTGCACAGCCGCCGTCCGAGCTTCTCCATTGCCGCCGGCAAGTGAGCCACGCCTTTCGCCGTGGGTTCACCGTCATTCTCGCCGAGAAGCTTCCCTCTCCTCTTCCTGCTCCCATTTGGAGGTGAGAGATTTCTTTCAGTGTTGCCCTAGCCCTGTTCCTTATCTCTGCCATAAGGTGTTCGATAGATTGCCTAAATCACTCCTTTCACCTTTTCTGCAGTTCCTTGTTGGCCGGGGCCTTCTCTTGGCTTACTAGGGTTCGTGGGAGTGTTCGTTGCTCCTGTGTGATTTGTTCTTCTTGCTCGCGGTGCCCTCGTTTGACAGAGATCTTACCCCTTCACAGGTCTTCTCTCAGGTTGCTTTGCTACTCCTCTCTTATCCCATATGCTTGCTTCCTAGGTTTACTCATCTCTAGATTATGTATGCTTATGTATCCCTGTCTATCTCCCTATTGCAGCTGTCGTGGTTAGAGTGTTTGGCAGTGGATCAGTGAATCCGGGGCCAAGCCCGCGGATACAGAACGAGGCCAAGCCTCTGAGTGTCAGCGGCAGTTTCTGAGAGACAGTGACAGTTGACAGAGATGGTGAGGTGCAAACAGGTCAGCCGCAGTGAGGGAGGCACAGGTGGAGACGAGAGGCCTCCTCCTCGTCCACCTTTGGACGGGAAGGCCCCTCTTGTTGAGAGCAGCAAGAAAAGGAAGAGACTTTCAGCTGAGCAGAGGCAGGCTATCAGGGTAGCACAGGCTGCAGAGGAGGCAGAGCGTGGCAGAGGTATACATATTGGAGGTATCTCTGTCAGCTTGTCAGGCAGGGATGAGTCCGAGGAGCAGCCACAGCCTCAGAGACAGCCGGCGACTGAGTCAGCACAGCCAGAGACAGAGCCGAGGCAGCCAGAGCAGGAGGGGGCAGCTACTCAGGGGGAGCAGGCCCAAGCTCCACCTCTTCGTCGCTTGGGCCACACTCGACCTTTGGTGCCATCCCGGCCCGCTGGTCAGAGGCGCGGAGACCGAGTCCCCAGGGCGCCTACTCCCTCCGAGCCTCAGCCGGAGCCGGAGCTTGATGTTCACTTGAACCTGCGGAGGATCTCTGTAGCCCGAGTCAGAGAGCTCCGGCTGACTTCGCTTGCTAGTTGGTTTCCGGATCAGAGAGATCCCAGAGCTTCTAAGGGCTGGTACACCACTCTTCACGAGGACTTCTTCACCACCCTCATGGCCATAGGAGTTGGACTACGACAGCACAGGGTATGTCCCCTATAGGACATAGTCCAGGCAGCAGGAGAGGAGATCAGGCCATACTTGACTTACCTGCCTGGACTAGCAGAGCTTCTTGTCCGTTCAAGCCGGTACGTGGAGTCATGGGTGAGAGAGTTCTATGCTTCACTATGGATAGACCCCAACCACCAGTACCTGCAGTACACCTTCGGCAGAGAGCCATACCGGCTCTACGCGAAGGCTCTGCGAGAGCTGCTTGGAGTGCCAGAGTCAGCTACCAGGTTGCACAGCATTTGCTATGCCACGACAGACCCGCCGAGGAGGGCTCACGGAGGACTTGCACCTGGTACTGCTCACATAGCAGCGTGCTTTCGACCGCCGTTCGGATACGGCTCCCGCAGGACACCTTCGGAGCTTCGTCCCGTCGTTCGTCTCTTGAACGACGTGATGAGGCGTACACTTTTACCGCGGGAGGGGTACAAGGAGGGTCTTACTCACTTACAGCTGTGGCTCCTTAGTGCCCTGGTCCAGCAGTCAGAGTTTGACGTTGCAGACTTGATCATCAGTGAGATGGAGGACACCATCGCAGAGGGCATCAGGTCTAGGCGACAGCTCCCCTACGCTCACTGGATCTCTCACATCCTTGAGCGGAGGTTGCACCGGATTTGGACAGGTATCTCCCGTGAGCTGCGCCAGACTGAGACAGAGTTTCCAGTCTATAGGATGACCTCTCTGATTGATGGACGCCGTGGCAGCAGAGCCTTACACAGAGTTCAGCGCCGTCAGACTTCAGGGGCAGACATGGCAGAGGTACAGCAGCAGGACGAGGCTATGAGGCATGTTGCCCATAGCGAGCTTGAGCAGTTACTTGCAGACGACGACCCCGCCGACACCTCCTTGTCCAGCTCTAACAGGGACTACCGGCCCATCCCTTCACGTCCTCGAGCTCACGACATGGAGGCCGATGGGTCCAGCTTCGCTCCACAGATCTCACAGACAGACCCTGCACTGCTTGCCATTCTTCAGAGCTGACAGCAGACACAGCAGAGACAGGCAGAGGAGCAGGCCCGGTTTGCCAGGGAGCAGGCTGCAGCTCTCACTCAGATTCAGCTCCGGCAGGATCAGTTCCAGCAGCAGATGCTCCAGATGTAGCTCCAGAGCCAGCAGATACAGCTACAGACCTTTGGGTTCATGGAGCACATTATCAGGCACACCGGAGCCCCACCTTACCTAGCCACTGCCTCTCCAGTCCAGCAGGTTGGACCGGCAGCCACTGCAGCCCAGGTGACTCCAGCGATACAGTCCGGTGGACTTCAGAGTCAGGGCACAGCTTCACTCCAGAGTCAGTTCGTCACGCTGACTCAGCAAACTCAGCAGTGGTTTGCCACGCCAGGCACTCAGGGGTTCGCTCCGATTCACACCGGTTTCACACCTGACCTAGGTGGCCCCTCAGTGACCAGGAGCTTGGGTGCTACTTTCAGCGAGATCACAGGCTTGCCTACACCTCCTGAGTTCCGACAGCTTGTTACCACCACCACAGCTCCACCTGCCACTGGGACTACAGAGACACTACCGTCTTCAGTCGCCTCCTCAGAGCCTCTCCCGACTACAGCAGGGACTGCGACCGTAGTAGTCACAGCAGCAGCTACAGACATAGCTGAGCAGACCCGGACCGCTTCACCTTCACGTGCTCAGACAGAGGGTCAGGCAGTTCAGAGCTCAGAGTCAGAGGGAGACCCAACTCAGTTTGTGATTCTTCCTCACTCCTCCGGCCGCGACGCTGTAGCTTCTTCTCCTCCTCCTGAGTCTTAGGTCTTTGGTGCTTGATGCCAAAGGGGGAAAGAGCATAGATTTAGGGGGAGCGCGTGAGAGGGTTTTGGTTCTTTTTGATGTGATATAATCATGCATCATGTTTATGTTTATTTTCATGCTTGAGACTTGATTGTGACATGTGTCTGAGCTTCATGTTATTTATATATCATGTCACTTGGTTACGCTCTTGTCTTAGCTTCCGCACTTCACTCCGATCTTGAGCATATTCGTTTGGTACTTATGCTTATTTCATATCTTATATGTACCTTGTGGTCTTGATGTGTATAAGCATGCCTAACCCCTTTGCTCTTATTGTCACATGCTTATATGAATAAGCCTTTAAAAACCTCACTCTTTCTAAATCTATTTGAGGTTGTTGTCATCAATCACCAAAAAGGGGGAGATTGAAGCATCTAGGCCCTAGTGGTTTCGGTGATTAATGACAACAAGACAGTTATTATGACTAACGTGTGATGAGGACATCATTGGCTTGGATATGACCATATTAAACATTTCTAAACAAAAGGTGCAACCGTTCTATATTTTCTTATTATTCATACATTTGATGAACTGGTGCTGCACCATAAAGTGTGTGTATTTTCATTTGCAGAATTACTTACATGGATCAAGGGAAGGTTTGATTGCATAACGGAAGCATGGAAGGTCAATGAAGTTGATTGGGGACCAAATCCATGTGCCCTGAACGTTTTGCACCAGGTCACCACGTCACTTTAGCCCATCGAAGGAAAGAGTCCAAGTCCAACACGTTTTGGATGTAGAATTCGGACTGCAGAAGAGTCCAAACTTGCGACGGTCACCACGACTCCATACGGACTCCGATTGGGACGTTCTAGAACTCCATGGAAAGCATATCAAGTCTACTTTCCAATGGATCTATGCTTGTTCCCATATCCTATCAGATACGTTCGTAGTCGTCGTTTTAACGTCAAGACCTTCTCTGCTTATGGTGCTGCGTCACCTAATTTTGGGCTGTTGGCCCATGTATCAAGTTGGGTCCATTAGGGACACGTCCTAGGGTTGGAGGACGACCCCAACACCTCCTTGGTCGTCCTTCCATCTACTTATATGCCTCTAGGGCCGCCACAAACAGATTGGGTTTTGTTTTTTATGTAAGTTTAGCCGCTGCTACTTCCTTGTACACGCGTGGGTCGACTAGACCATCTGTTCTACTCGATTCAGAACCCCACCTTCATGTGTATCAAATCTAAACTTTTATCTCATATTTGCAATTGAATGCTTGTTCTTCTTGTTCTTGCTGGTTCTTCGATTGCTTGCAGGAATAGCCCTAGTGGTTTGGTTGGTCGTGCTCCGCAAGATCGCGTGCAACCGCTGGAGTTGGTGTATCGGTCGCTAAGGCGCAGCGTCCTTGGACGGTTGTAGTCAGATCGTGAATGTCTCTCCAGTCCAAATCAAAGTTATCCATCTCCACCGAAAGATCGGGACAACCTTGATAAGGGTAAGGGTTGTCCCGATCTTTCGGTGGAGATGGATAACTTCGATTTGGACTGGAGAGACATTCACGATCCGACTACAACCGTCCAAGGACGCTGCGCCTTAGCAACCGATACACCAACTCCAGTGGTTGCACGCGATCTTGCGGAGCACGACCAACCAAACCACTAGGGTTATTTCTGCAAGCAATCGAAGAACCAGCAAGAACAAGAAGAACAGGCATTCAATTGCAAATATGAGATAAAAGTTCAGCTCTGATACACATGAAGGTGGGGTTCTGAATCGAGTAGAACGGATGGTCTAGTCGACCCACGCGTCTACAAGGAAGTAGCAGCGGCTAAACTTACATAAAAAACAAAACCCAATCTGTTTGTGGTGGCTCTAGAGGCATATATGTAGATGGAAGGACGACCAAGGTGGTGTTGGGGTCGTCCTCCAACCCTAGGATGTGTCCCTAATGGACCCAACTTGATACATGGGCCAACAGCCCAAAATTAGGTGACGCAGCACCATAAGCAGAGAAGGTCTTGACGTTAAAACGACGACTACGAACGTACCTGATAGGATATGGGAACAAGCATAGATCCATTGGAAAGTAGACTTGATATGCTTTCCATGGAGTTCTAGAATGTCCCAATCGGAGTCCGTATGGAGTCGTGGTGACCGTCGCACGTTTGGACTCTTCTGCAGTCCGAATTCCACATCCAAAACGTGTTGGACTTGGACTCTTTCCTTCGATGGGCTAAAGTGACGTGGTGACCTGGTGCAAAACGTTCAGGGCACATGGATTTGGTCCCCAATCAACTTCATTAACCTTCCATGCTTCCGTTATGCAATCAAACCTTCCCTTGATCCATGTAAGTAATTCTGCAAATGAAAATACACACACTTTATGGTGCAGCACCAATTCATCAAATGTATGAATAATAAGAAACATATAGAACGGTTGCACCTTTGGTTTAGAAATGTTTAATATGGTCATATCCAAGCCAATGATGTCCTCATCATTCTCCCCTTCTTTTCAGCAAACCGTCCTCGGTTTGTCCATTGTTCGAGTGCATGTTGTAGGTATTAGCCAACCTTGCTTCCTTGATGTAGGGATTGCATCATCAAATGTGTCGTTATTGCCTCCGATGTAGTGTATTCTGGACAATCATTCTTTTCCCACTTTAGCAACAGTTGTAGTTGCTCAAATTGCTCAATGCATTCAATGGAGTTGTTCTCATCCTCCTGCAAAATGCTATGGACAGCAAGGGGAAAAATAGGGTGCTCTATATCTAGCCGTGATGATGAAATCAGAAAAGAAGTATCACACAATTCTTCTTTATCACAAGGTACAACAAGCAAATCATGTTGTGACAAAGGCAAATCAGCAATGTATTTTACTGTTTGTTGCTCTATTTCAGCATGTAAAGTGGACAATTGCTGGTTACATTGCGTCACATCATTCCTGCAAGTATTCATCGATAAAAGAATCTGATTAACAACTCGGCAAGCAGCGACATGGTATAGAAGCTCGCCCTCACCACCAAACCACACCCCCATCCCTACTACATCCAATGGCTGAACAACAGTGGTAAGGCAAAGGTAACGACACTTGTGCGAATCGATTTTGCCATTGGATCATACAAAGATATTGTTGAATGTGATGTTGTGCCTATGCAAGCTTGCAATATTCTGCTAGGTAGACCATGGCAATTTGATAGAGATTCGATGCATCATGGTAGATCAAATCAATATTCGTTTCTATACCATGATCGAAAAATTGTGTTGCATCCTATGTCTCCTGAAGCTATTACGCAATCTGATGTTACTAAGGCTGCAAAAGCAAAGAGCGAGAGCAATAAAAATGACAAATCTGTTGTTGATGACAAAGATGAGATAAAATTGAAAGGACGTTGTATGCTTGCTACAAAATCTGATATTAATGAGTTCAATGCATCCACCTCTGTTGCTTATGCTTTGATACCAATTGATAAGGGTAAGAGTTGTCCCGATCTTTCGGTGGAGATGGATAACTTCGATTTGGACTGGAGAGACATTCACGATCCGACTACAACCGTCCAAGGACGCTGCGCCTTAGCGACCGATACACCAACTCTAGCGGTTGCACGCGATCTTGCGGAGCACGACCAACCAAACCACTAGTGTTATTTCTGCAAGCAATCGAAGAACCAGCAAGAACAAGAAGAACAAGCATTCAATTGCAAATATGAGATAAAAGTTCAGCTCTGATACACATGAAGGTGTGGTTCTGAATCGAGTAGAACGGATGGTCTAGTCGACCCACGCGTCTACAAGGAAGTAGCAGCGGCTAAACATACATAAAAAACAAAACCCAATATGTTTGTGGTAGCTCTAGAGGCATATATGTAGATGGAAGGACGACCAAGGAGGTGTTGGGGTCGTCCTCCAACCCTAGGATGTGTTCCTAATGGACCCAACTTGATACATGGGCCAACAGCCCAAAATTAGGTGACGCAGCACCATAAGCAGAGAAGGTCTTGACGTTAAAATGACGACTACGAACGTACCTGATAGGATATGGGAACAAGCATAGATCCATTGGAAAGTAGACTTGATATGCTTTCCATGGAGTTCTAGAACGTCCCAATCGGAGTCCGTATGGAGTCGTGGTGACCGTCGCACGTTTGGACTCTTCTGCAGTCTGAATTCCACATCCAAAACGTGTTAGACTTGGACTCTTTCCTTCGATGGGCTAAAGTGACGTGGTGACCTGGTGCAAAACGTTCAGGGCACATGGATTTGGTCCCCAATCAACTTCATTGACCTTCCATGCTTCCGTTATGCAATCAAAGCTTCCCTTGATCCATGTAAGTAATTCTGCAAATGAAAATACACACACTTTATGGTGCAGCACCAATTCATCAAATGTATGAATTAATAAGAAACATATAGAACGGTTGCACCTTTGGTTTAGAAATGTTTAATATGGTCATATCCAAGCCAATGATGTCCTCATCATTCTCCCCTTCTTGACAGCAAACTGTCCTCGGTTTGTCCATTGTTCGAGTGCATGTTGTAGGTATTAGCCAACCTTGCTTCCTTAATGTAGGGATTGCATCATCAAATGTGTCGTTATTGCCTCCGATGTAGTGTATTCTGGACAATCATTCTTTTCCCACTTTAGCAACAGTTGTAGTTGCTCAAATTGCTCAATGCATTCAATGGAGTTGTTCTCATCCTCCTGCAAAATGCTATGGACAGCAAGGGAAAAAATAGGGTGCTCTATATCTAGCCGTGATGATGAAATCAGAAAAGAAGTATCACACAATTCTTCTTTATCACAAGGTACAACAAGCAAATCATGTTGTGACAAAGGCAAATCAGCAATGTATTTTACTGTTTGTTGCCCTATTTCAGCATGTAAAGTGGACAATTGCTGGTTACATTGCGTCACATCATTCTTGCAAGTATTCATCGATAAAAGAATCTGATTAACAACTCGGCAAGCAGCGACATGGTACAGAAGCTCGCCCTCACCACCAAACCACACCCCCATCCCTACTACATCCAATGGCTGAACAACAGTGATAAGGCAAAGGTAACGAGACTTGTGCGAATCGAGTTTGCCATTGGATCATACAAAGATATTGTTGAATGTGATGTTGTGCCTATGCAAGCTTGCAATATTCTGCTAGGTAGACCATGGCAATTTGATAGAGATTCGATGCATCATGGTAGATCAAATCAATATTCGTTTCTATACCATGATCGAAAAATTGTGTTGCATCCTATGTCTCCTGAAGCTATTACGCAATCTGATGTTACTAAGGCTGCGAAAGCAAAGAGCAAGAGCAATAAAAATGACAAATCTGTTGTTGATGACAAAGATGAGATAAAATTGAAAGGACGTTGTATGCTTGCTACAAAATCTGATATTAATGAGTTCAAAGCATCCACCTCTGTTGCTTATGCTTTGATACCAATTGATAAGGGTAAGGGTTGTCCCGATCTTTCGGTGGAGATGGATAACTTCGATTTGGACTGGAGAGACATTCACGATCCGACTACAACCGTCCAAGGATGCTGCGCCTTAGCGACCGATACACCAACTCCAGCGGTTGCACGCGATCTTGAGGAGCACGAGCATCCAAACCACTAGGGTTATTCCTGCAAGCAATCGAAGAACCAGCAAGAACAAGAAGAACAAGCATTCAATTGCAAATATGAGATAAAAGTTCAGATCTGATACACGTGAAGGTGGGGTTCTGAATCGAGTAGAACGGATGGTCTAGTCGACCCACTCGTCTACAAGGAAGTAGCAGCGGCTAAACTTACATAAAAAAACGAAACCCAATCTGTTTGTGGCGGCTCTAGAGGCATATATGTAGATGGAAGGACGACCAAGGAGGTGTTGGGGTCGTCCTCCATCCCTAGGATGTGTCCCTAATGGACCCAACTTGATACATGGGCCAGCAGCCCAAAATTAGGTGACGCAGCACCATAAGCAGAGAAGGTCTTGACGTTAAAACGACGACTGCGAACGTATCTGATAGGATATGGGAACAAGCATAGATCCATTGGAAAGTAGACTTGATATGCTTTCCATGGAGTTCTAGAACGTCCCAATCGGAGTCTGTATGGAGTCGTGGTGACCGTCGCATGTTTCGACTCTTCTGCAGTCCGAATTCCATATCCAAAACGTGTTGGACTTGGACTCTTTCCTTCGATGGGCTAAAGTAACATGGTGACCTGGTGCAAAACGTTCAGGGTACATGGATTTGGTCCCCAATCAACTTCACTGACCTTCCATGCTTCCGTTATGCAATCAAACCTTCCCTTGATCCATGTAAGTAATTCTGCAAATGAAAATACACACACTTTATGGTGCAGCACCAATTCATCAAATGTATGAATAATAAGAAACATATAGAACGGTTGCACCTTTGGTTTAGAAATGTTTAATATGGTCATATCCAAGGCAATGATGTCCTCATCAACGTGTGTTTTGCAGGATAACCTAGAGGTTAGGTCATAATAACATGTTGGTTCAAGCCCCTAGCGATGGAATTCGATTCGGTTTTCAAATGATGGAAGACAAGACGGTGATAGGCTAGTGCCAAGTGTCGTTTGGAGTTGAGAGACACTTGGCGTAGTCTTAGGTTTTGTTTTTCTCTTTGACCGTACTATTAAGAGGGGTTTGGATGGGTAGCTTGACTTAGAGCAAGATTAGAGAGTGTAGATGTGATGCACACTTGTCCAACATAGCTCTAGACAGCCCAGTGAGACTCTTGAGAGAGAGAGAGAGGATCAAACTTCGTTTTGGAAAGTTTTTGATTCGGCGAAGTTTTGATCAAATTAGAGGCGTCGGACCAATAGTTAGAGTCCGACGACACGTGGCAGCCCCTAGACGATTCTCAGTGTGCCAGGGAGCGTCGGATCCTGGCTGGATGGTCGTTGGACCATTGGCCAGAGTCCGACGGTGCCTCTGGGTGTTAAGCGAGCATCGGACTAAGGATTCTTAGCGTCCGACGCTTCCAGAGAGGTTCCCAGAGCGAAAAAGAGCGTCGGATTTGGTCCGACGGTGTGCATCGGACCATTGATCCGTGTTATAGCCGTTGAGAGGCACTGTGCCAGCTGTTCAAAAGTGTCGGACTGAGGAGTGTCGGACCATCGAGTTCGGTCCGACGCCCCTCTGGCACAGGACTGAGCACAGTGCGACTGTGAGAGTCGGACCATGGCGGATGGTCCAATGGTCGAGCCTCGGCAGCGTCCGACGGTTCGCAGGAAAGTGAGAAACGGCTAGTTTTGGAGAGGGTGAGTATTTATACTCCACCAAAGCCTCCATTCTATATCTCTTGCCACTTCTAACAGCTGAAGGAACCCTTGTTGATCTTGTGAGAGAGCAAGAGCCCTAGGGACCATTGAGTGAACTCCATTGCTTGTGAGCTTCTTTCCTAGAGAGATCAAGAGTGACTTGTGTGCATCCATCACCCTCTTTGGCCTTCTTCTTGGTCAAGTGAGAGTCTAGGCTTGTTACTCTTGGTGATCGGCACCACCTAGACTGTTTGGTGGCGATTGGTGGCTTGGTGACCGCTTGGAGAGCTTGTGGGCGGCCCAAGTCGAAGTTGTGAGCGGTTGTGGGTGATCCACCGCGCCGGAGAGGCAAAGGATCAGCCCGTAGATGGCACTTGGTCTTTGCGAAGATCAAGGGGGAGCTACACCCTTGCGCGGGTGCTCCAACGAGGACTAGTGGGGAGTGCCGACTCTCCGATGCCTAGGGAAAAACCGGATTTGTCTTTCTAACTCTTTACATTCACGCATTTCCTTTGTGTTCTCTACTTTCCTAGAGTAGTATACTTGAGATAGGACATGGCTCTAGGTTGCATAACTTGTTTTATGAATAGAATTGACACAAGCACTTGTTGGGTGACATTGGGCAAATTGCGATAGGTTGAATTGTATTTGCAAAAAATTATTAATTGCCCAATTCACCCCCCTCCTGGGCATCCTTGATCCTTTCACATCCAAACAAGGTTCCACTTTCCCCATAACACCTATGAGTTTCATGGAGTGTAAAGAAACTAGTTTTCGTGTCTACGGTAGGTTCGCAGCAAACCGTGTTCCTATCTTGCATCTTGGTTTCACAATGCATCCAAACGAGGTTCCACTTTCCCCATGACACCTATGAGTTTCATGGAGTGCAAAGAAACTAGTTTTCGTGCCTATGATAGGATTGCGGCAAACCGTGCTCCTATCTTGCATCTTGGTTTCACAATGCATCCAAACGCATCCAAACGAGGTTCCACTTTTGCCATAACACCTATGGGTTTCATGGAGTGCAAAGAAACTAGTTTTCGTGCCTATGGTTGGTTCGTAGCAAACCGTGCTCCTATCTTGCTTCTTGGTTTCACAACGCATCCAGACGAGGTTCCTCTTTGCCCATGACACCTATGATTCTCATGGAGTACAAAGAAACTAGTTTTCATGCCTATGGTAGGTTCATGGCAAACCGTGAATCTTGCATCTTGGATTCACAACGCATCAAAACGCATCCAAACAAGGTTCCACTTTCCACATGACACCTATGAGTTTCAAGGAGTGCAAAGAAACTAGTTTCCGTGCCTATGGTAGTTTCGTAGCAAACCATGCTCCTATCACGCACCTTGGTTTCACAACGCATTGAGACGCATCCAAACAAGGCTCCACTTTCCCCATAACACATATGAGTTTCATGGAGTGCAAAGAAACTAGTTTTTGTGTCTATGGTAGGTTCGTTGCAAACCGTGTTTCCTATCTTGCAACTTGGTTTCACAATGCATCCAAATGAGGTTCCACTTTCCCCACGACACCTTTGAGTTTCATGGAGTGCAAAGAAACTAGTTTTCGTGCCTATGGGAGGTTCGTAGGAAATCGTGCCCCTATCTTGCATCTTGGTTTCACAATGCATCCAAATGAGATTCCACTCGCCCCATAACACCTTTGAGTTTCATGGAGTGCAAAGAAACTAGTTTTCGTGCCTATGGTATCGTAGCGGACCGTGCCCCTATCTTACATCTTGGTTTCACAACGCATCCTAATGCATCCAAACGAGGTTCTACTTTCCCTATGACACCAATGAGTTTCGTGGAGTGCAAAGAAACTAGTTTCCGTGCCTATGGTAGGCACGTAGCAAACCATGCTCCTATCATGCACCTTGGTTTCAGAACATATCCAAACGCATCCAAACAAGGTTCCACTTTCCCTATAACACCAATGATTTCATGGAGTGCAAAGAAACTAGTTTTCGGGTCTATGGTAGGATCGTTGCAAACTGTGTTCCTATCTTGCGTCTTAGTTTCACAACGCATCCAAACGAGGTTCCACTTTCCCCACGACACCTATGAGTTTCATGGAGTGCAAAGAAACTAGTTTTCGAGTCAATGGTAGGTTTGCAGCAAACCGTGTTCCTATCTTGCATCTTGGTTTCACAATGCATCCAAACGAGGTTCCACTTTCCACACGACACCAATGAGTTTCATGGAGTGCAAAGAAACTAGTTTTGGTGCCTATGGTAGGTTTGTGGCAAACCGCACCCCTATCTTGCATCTTGGTTTCACAATGCATCCAAACGCATCCAAACGAGGTTCCTCTTTGCCCATGACACCTATGATTTTCATGGAGAACAATGAAACTAGTTTTCATGCCTACGCTAGGTTTATAGCGAACCGTGCTCCTATCTTGCATCTTGGTTTCACAACGCATCCAAACGCATGCAAACGACGTTCCACTTCCCCATGACACGTATGAGTTTCATGGAGTGCAAAGAAACTAGTTTCCGTGACTATGGTAGTCTCGTAGCAAACCATACTCCTATCATGCACCTTGGTTTCACAATGCATCCGGCCGCATCCAAACAAGGTTCCACTTTCCTCATAAAGACCTATGAGTTTCATGGAGTGCAAAGAAACTAGTTTTCGTGTCTATGGTAGGTTCGTTGCAAACCGTGTTCCTATCTTGCATCTTGTTTTCACAATGCATCCAAACGTGGTTCCACTTTCCCCACGACACCTTTGAGTTTCATGGAGTGCAAAGAAACTAGTTTTCCTGCCTTTGGCAGGTTTGTGGCAAACCGTGCTCCTATCTTGCATCTTGGATTCACTATGCATCCAAACGCATCCAAACGTGGTTCCACTTTTGCCATAACACCTATGGGTTTCATGGAGTGCAAAGAAACTAGTTTTCGTGCCTATGGTAGTGTCGTAGCAAACCTTGCTCTTATCTTGCATCCTCGTTTCACAACGCATCCAAACGAGGTTCCTCTTTGCTCATGACACCTATGATTTTCATGGAGTACAAAGAAACTAGTTTTCATGCCTATGGTAGGTTCATAGCAAACCGTGCTCCTATCTTGCATCTCAGTTTCACAACGCATCTAAACGCATGCAAACGACGTTCCACTTTCCCCATGACACCTATGAGTTCCACGGAGTGCAAAGAAACTAGTTTCCGTGACTATGGTAGTCTCGTAGCAAACCATGCTCCTATCATGCACCTTGGTTTCACAACGCATCCAAACAAGGTTCCACTTTCCCTATAACACCTATGAGTTTCATGGAGTGCAAAGAAACTAGTTTTTGTGTCTTCGGTAGGTTCGTTGCAAACCGTGTTCCTATCTTGCATCTTGGTTTCACAATGCATCCAAACGAGGTTCCACTTTCCCCATGACACCTTTGAGTTTCATGGAGTGCAAAGAAACTAGTTTTCGTGCCTATGGTAGGTTCGTAGGAAACCGTGCCCCTATCTTGCATCTTGGTTTCACAACGCATCCAAATGAGATTCCACTCACCCCATAACACCTTTGAGTTTAATGGAGTGCAAAGAAACTAGTTTTCGTGCCTATGGTATCGTAGCGGACCGTGCTCCTATATTACATCTTGGTTTCACAACGCATCCTAACGCATCCAAACGAGGTTCCACTTTCCCTATGGCACCTATGAGTTTCATGTAGTGCAAAGAAACTAGTTTCCGTGCCTATGGTAGGCACGTAGCAAACCATGCTCCTATCAGGCACCTTGGTTTCAGAACGCATCCAAACGCATCCAAACAAGGCTCCACTTTCCCTATAACACCAATGATTTCATGGAGTGCAAAGAAACTAGTTTTCGGGTCTATGGTAGGATCGTTGCAAACCGTGTTCCTATCTTGCGTCTTAGTTTCACAACGCATCCAAACGAGGTTCCAGTTTCCCCACGACACCTATGAGTTTCATGGAGTGCAAAGAAACTAGTTTTCGAGTCTATGGTAGATTCGCAGCAAACCGTGTTCCTATTTTGCATCTTGGTTTCACAATGCATCCAAACGAGGTTCTACTTTCCACACGACACCAATGAGTTTCATGGAGTGCAAAGAAACTAGTTTTGGTGCCTATGGTAGGTTTGTGGCAAACCGTGCTCCTATCTTGCATCTTGGTTTCACAATGCATCCAAACGCATCCAAACGAGGTTCCTCTTTGCCCATGACACCTATGATTTTCATGGAGTACAATGAAACTAGTTTTCATGCCTATGGTAGGTTCATAGCAAACTGTGCTCCTATCTTGCATCTTGGTTTCACAACGCATCCAAACGCATGCAAACGACGTTCCACTTCCCCATGACACGTATGAGTTTCATGGAGTGCAAAGAAACTAGTTTCCGTGACTATGGTAGTCTCGTAGCAAACCATGCTCCTATCACACCTTGGTTTCACAATGCATCCAGACGCATCCAAACAAGGTTCCACTTTCCTCATAAAGACCTATTTGTTTCATGGAGTGCAAAGAAACTAGTTTTCGTGCCTATGGTAGGTTCGTTGCAAACCATGTTCCTATCTTGCATCTTGGTTTCACAATGCATCCAAACGTGGTTCCACTTTCCCCATGACACCTTTGAGTTTCATGGAGTGCAAAGAAACTAGTTTTCCTGCCTTTGGCAGGTTTGTGGCAAACCGTGCTCCTATCTTGCATCCTGGATTCACTATGCATCCAAACGCATCCAAACGTGGTTCCACTTTTGCCATAACACCTATGGGTTTCATGGAGTGCAAAGAAACTAGTTTTCGTGCCAGTGGTAGTGTCGTAGCAAACCTTGCTCTTATCTTGCATCCTCGTTTCACAACGCATGCAAACGAGGTTCCTCTTTGCCCATGACACCTATGATTTTCAAGGAGTACAAAGAAACCAGTTTTCATGCCTATGGTAGGTTCATAGCAAACCGTGCTCCTATCTTGCATCTTAGTTTCACAACGCATCCAAACGCACGCAAACGACGTTCCACTTTCCCCATGACACCTATGGGTTCCATGGAGTGCAAAGAAACTAGTTTCCGTGACTATGGTAGTCTCGTAGCAAACCATGCTCCTATCATGCACCATTGGTTTCACAACGCATCCAAACAAGGTTCCTCTTTCCCCATAACACCTATGAGTTTCATGGAGTGCAAAGAAACTAGTTTTCGTGTCTATGGTAGGTTCGTTGCAAACCGTGTTCCTATCTTGCATCTTGGTTTCACAATGCATCCAAACGAGGTTCCACTTTCCCCACGACACCTTTGAGTTTCATGGAGTGCAAAGAAACTAGTTTCCGTGCCTATGGTAGGTTCGTAGGAAACCGTGCCCTATCTTGCATCTTGATTTCACAACGCATCCAAATGAGATTCCACTCGCCCCATAACACCTTTGAGTTTCATGGAGTGCAAAGAAACTAGTTTTCGTGCCTATGGTATCGTAGCGGACCGTGCTCCTATCTTACATCTTGGTTTCACAACGCATCCTAACGCATCCAAACGAGGTTCCACTTTCCCTATGACACCTATGAGTTTCATGTAGTGCAAAGAACCTAGTTTCCGTGCCTATGGTAGGCACGTAGCAAACCATGCTCCTATCATGCACCTTGGTTTCAGAACGCATCCAAATGCATCCAAACATGGTTCCACTTTCCCCATAACACCTATGAGTTTCATGGAGTGCAAAGAAACTAGTTTTTGGGACTATGGAAGGATCGTTGCAAACCGTGTTCCTATCTTGCGTCTTAGTTTCACAATGCATCCAAACGAGGTTCCACTTTCCACACGACACCAATGAGTTTCATGGAGTGCAAAGAAACTAGTTTTGGTGCCTACGGTAGGTTTGTGGCAAACCGTCGCCCTATCTTGCATCTTGGTTTCACAATGCATTCAAACGCATCCAAACGAGGTTCCACTTTTGCCATAACACCTATGGGTTTCATGGAGTGCAAAGAAACTAGTTTTCATGCCTATGGTAGTGTCGTAGCAAACTTGCTCTTATCTTGCATCCTCCTTTCACAACGCATCCAAACGAGGTTCCTCCTTGCCCATGACACATATGATTTTCATGGAGTACAATGAAACTAGTTTTCATGCCTATGGTAGGTTCATGGCAAACCGTGCTCCTATCGTGCATCTTGGTTTCACAACGCATCCAAAAGCATGCAAACGACGTTCCACTTCCCCATGACACCTATGAGTTTCATGGAGTGCAAAGAAACTAGTTTCTGTGACAATGGTATGTTCGTTGCAAACCGTGTTCCTATCTTGCATCTTGGTTTCACAATGCATCCAAACGTGGTTCCACTTTCCTCACGACACCTTTGAGTTTCATGGAGTGCAAAGAAACTAGTTTTCGTGCCTTTGGCAGGTTTGTGGCAAACCGTGCTCCTATCTTACATCTTGGATTCACTATGCATCCAAACGCATCCAACCATGGTTCCACTTTTGCCATAACACCAATGGGTTCCATGGAGTGCAAAGAATCTAGTTTTCGTGCCTATGGTAGTGTCGTAGCAAACCTTGCTCTTAGATTGCATCCTCGTTTGACAACGCATCCAAACGAGGTTCCTCTTTGCCCATGACACCTATGATTTTCATGGAGTACAAAGAAACTAGTTTTGATGCCTATGGTAGGTTCATAGCAAACTGTCCTCCTATCTTACATCTCAGTTTCACAACGCATCCAAACGCATGCAAACGACGTTCCACTTTCCCCATGACACCTATGAGTTCCATGGAGTGCAAAGAAACTAGTTTCCGTGACTATGGTAGTCTCATAGCAAACCATGCTCCTATCATGCACCTTGGTTTCACAACGCATCCAAACAAGGTTCCACATTCCCCATAACACCTATGAGTTTCATGGAGTGCAAAGAAACTAGTTTTCGTGTCTATGGTAGGTTCGTTGCAAACCGTGTTCCTATCTTGCATCTTGGTTTCACAATGCATCCAAACGAGGTTTCACTTTCCCCACGACACCTTTGAGTTTCATGGAGTGCAAAGAAACTAGTTTTTGTGCCTATGGTAGGTTCGTAGGAAACCATGCCCCTATCTTGCATCTTGGTTTCACAACGCATCCAAATGAGATTCCACTTGCCCCATAACACCTATGAGTTTCGTGGAGTGCAAAGAAGCTAGTTTTCGTGCCTATGGTGGGTTCGTAGCAAACCGTGCTCCTATCTTGCTTCTTGGTTTCACAACACATCCAAACAAGGTACCTCTTTTGCTGTGACGCCTATGAGTTTCATAGAGTACAAAGAAACTACTTTTCTCGCCTATGGTAGGTTCGTAGCAAACCGTGCTCCTATCTTGCATGTTGGTTTCACAACGCATCCAAACACATGCAAACGAGGTTCCACATTCCCCATGACACCTATGAGTTTCATTGAGTTCAAAGAAACTAGTTTCCGTGCCTATGGTAGGTTCGTAGCAAACCATGGTCCTGTCATGCACCTTGGTTTCACAAGGCATCCAAACGCATCCAAACACGGTTCCAGTTTCCCCAATAGACCTATGAGTTTCATGGAGTGCAAAGAAACAAGTTTTCTTGTCTAAGGTAGGCTCGTTGCAAACCGTGTTCCTATCTTGCATCTTGTTTTCACACTGCATCCAAACGAGGTTCCACATTCCCCACCACACCTATGAGTTTCATGGAGTGCAAAGAAACTAGTTTTCTTGACGATGCCAGGTTCGTAGCAAACCGTGCTCCTATCTTGCATTTTGGTTTCACAACGCATCCAAAGGAGGTTCCACCTGCCCCATAACACCTATGAGTTTCATGGAGTGCAAAGAAACTAGTTTTCGTGCCTATGGTAGGTTCGTAGCGAACCGTGCTCCTATCTTGCATCTTGGTTTCACAACGCATCCAAACGGGGTTCCTCTTTTCCATGACACCTATGAGTTTCACGGAGTGCAAAGAAACTAGTTTTCGTGCCTATGGTAGGTTTGTAGCAAACTGTGCTCCTATCTTGTATCTTCGTTTCACAACGCATCCAAACTCATGCAAACGTGGTTCCACTTTCCCCATGACTCCTATGAGTGTCATGGAGTTCAAAGAAACTAGTTTCCGTGCCTATGGTAGGTTCGTAGCAAGCCATGCTAATATCATGGACCATGGTTTCGCAACGCATCCAAACGCATCCAAACAAGGTTCCACTTTCCCCATAACACCTATGAGTTTCAAGGAGTGCAAAGAAACTAGTTTTCGTATCTATTGTAGGTCCGTTGCAAACTGTGTTCCTATCTCGCATCTTAGTTTCACAATGCATCCAAACGAGGTTCCGCTTTCCCAACGACACTGATGAGTTTCGTGGAGTGCAAAGAAACTAGTTTTGGTGCCTATGGTAGGTTTGTGGCAAACCCTGCTCCTATCTTGCATCTTGGTTTCACTATGCATCCAAACGCATCCAAACGTGATTCCAATTTTGCCATAACACCTATGGGTTTCATGGAGTGCAAAGAAACTAGTTTTCGTGCCTATGGTAGTTTCGTAGCAAACCGTGCTCTTATCTTGCATCCTGGTTTCACGACGCATCCAAACGAGGTTCCTCTTTGCCCATGACACCTATGATTTTCATGGAGTACAAAGAAACTAGTTTTCATGCCTATGGTAGGTTCATAGCAAACCGTGCTCCTATCTTGCATCATGGTTTCACAACGCATCCAAATGCAAGCAAACGACGTTCCACTTTCCCCATGACACCTATCAGTTCCATGGAGTTCAAAGAAACTAGTTTCTGTGACTGTGGTAGTCCCGTAGCAAACCATGCTCCTATCATGCACCTTGGTTTCACAACGCATCCAAACAAGGTTCCACTTTCCCGATAACACCTATGAGTTTCATGGAGTGCAAAGAAACTAGTTTTCGTGTCTATGGTAGGTTCGTTGCAAACCGTGTTCCTATCTTGCATCTAGGTTTCACAATGCATCCAAACGAGGTTCCACTTTCCCCACGACACCTTTGAGTTTCATGGAGTGCAAAGAAACTAGTTTTTGTGCCTATGGTAGGTTCGTAGGAAACCGTGCCCCTATCTTGCATCTTGGTTTCACAACGCATCCAAATGAGATTCCACTTGCCCCATAACACCTTTGAGTTTCATGCAGTGCAAAGAAACTAGTTTTCGTGCCTATGGTAGGTTCTTAGCGGACTGTGCTCCTATCTTACATCTTGTTTTCACAACGCATAATAATGCATCCAAATGAGGGTTCCACTTTCCCTATGACACCTATGGGTTTCATGGAGTGCAAAGAAACTAGTTTTCATGCCTATGGTGGGTTCGTAGCAAACCGTGCTCCTATCTTGCATCTTGATTTCACAACGCATCCAAACAAGGTACCTCTTTTGCCGTGACACCTATGAGTTTCATAGAGTACAAAGAAGCTAGTTTTCTCGCCTATGGTAGGTTCGTAGCAAACCGTGCTCCTATCTTGCATGTTGGTGTCACAACGCATCCAAACACATGCAAACGAGGTTCCACTTACCCCACGACACCTATGAGTTTCATTGAGTTCAAAGAAACTACTTTCCGTGCCTATGGTAGGTTCGTAGCAAACCATGCTCCTATCATGCACCTTGGTTTTACAAGGCATCCAAACGCATCCAAACAAGGTTCCAGTTTCCCCATAAGACCTATGAGTTTCATGGAGTGCAAAGAAACTAGTTTTCTTGTCTATGGCAGGCTCATTGCAAACCTTGTTCCTATCTTGCATCTTGGTTTCACACTGCATCCAAACGAGGTTCCACTTTCCCCACGACACCTATGAGTTTCATGGAGTGCAAAGAAACTAGTTTTCGTGACGATGGCAGTTTCGTAGTAAACCGTGCTCCTATCTTGCATCTTGGTTTCACAACGCATCCAAAGGAGGTTCCACCTGCCCCATAACACCTATGAGTTTCATGGAGTGCAAAGAAACTAGTTTTCGTGCCTATGGTAGGTTCGTAGGGAACTGTGCTCCTATCTTGCATCTTGGTTTCACAACGCATCCAAACGGGGTTCCACTTTTCCATGACACCTATGAGTTTCATGGGGTGCAAAGAAACTAGTTTTCGTGCCTATGGTAGGTTCGTAGCAAACTGTGCTCCTATCTTGTATCTTCGTTTCACAACGCATCCAAACTCATGCAAACGTGGTTCCACTTTCCCCACGGCACCTATGAGTTTAATGGAGTTCAAAGAAACTAGTTTCCGTGCCTATGGTCGGTTCGTAGCAAACCATGCTCCTATCATGCACCTTCGTTTCGCAACGCATCCAAACGCACCCAAACAAGGTTCCACTTTCCCTATAACACCTATGAGTTTCAAGGAGTGCAAAGAAACTAGTATCCATGGCAGGTTCGTTGCAAACCGTGTTCCTATCTTGCATCTTAGTTTCACAATGCATCCAAACGAGGTTCCACTTTCCCAACGACACCGATGTGTTTCGTGGAGTGCAAAGAAACCAGTTTTGGTGCCTGTGGTTGGTTTGTGGCAAACCGTGCTCTTATCTTGCATCCTGGTTTCACTATGCATCCAAACGCATCTAAACGTGGTTCCACTTTTGCCATAACACCTGTGGGTTTCATGGAGTGCAAAGAAACTAGTTTTTGTGCCTATGGTAGTTTCGTAGCAAACTGTGCTCTTATCTTGCATCCTGGTTTCACAACGCATCCAAACGAGGTTCCTCTTTGCCCATGACACCTATGATTTTCATGGAGTACAAAGAAACTAGTTTTCATGCCTCTGGTAGGTTCATAGCAAACCGTGCTCCTATCTTGCATCTTGGTTTCACAACACATCCAAACGCATGCAAACGACGTTCCACCTTCCCCATGACACCTATGAGTTCCATGGAGTGCAAAGAAACTAGTTTCCGTGACAATGGTAGTCTCGTAGCAAACCATGCTCCTATCATGCACCTTGGTTTCACAACGCATCCAAACAGGGTTCCACTTTCCCCATAACACCTATGAGTTTCATGGAGTGCAAAGAAACTAGTTTTCGTGTCAATAGTAGGTTCGTTGCAAACCTTGTTTCTATCTTGCATCTTGGTTTCACAATACATCCAAACGAGGTTCCACTTTACCCGCGACACCTTTGAGTTTCATGGAGTGCAAAGAAACTAGTTTTTGTTCCTATGGTAGGGTCGTAGGAAACCGTGCCCCTATCTTGCATCTTGGTTTCACAACGCATCCAAATGAGATTCCACTTGCTCCATAACACCTTTGAGTTTCATCGAGTGCAAAGAAACTTGTTTTCGTGCCTATCGTAGGTTCGTCGCGGACCGTGCTCCTATCTTACATCTTGTTTTCACAACGCATTCTAACGCATCCAAACGAGGTTCCACTTTCCCTATGACACCTATGGGTTTCATGGAGTGCAAAGAAACTAGTTTTCATGCCTATGGTGGGTTCGTAGCAAACCGTGCTCCTATCTTGCATCTTGGTTTCACAACGCATCCAAACAAGGTACCTCTTTTGCCGTGACACCTATGAGTTTCATAGAGTACAAAGAAACTAGTTTTCTTGCCTATGGTAGGTTCGTAGCAAACCGTGCTCCTATCATGCACCTTGGTTTCACAAGGCATCCAAACGCATCCAAACAAGGTTCCAGTTTCCCTATAAGACCTATGAGTTTCATGGAGTGCAAAGAAACTCGTTTTCGAGTCTATGGTTGGTTCGCAGCAAACCGTGTTCCTATCTTGCATCTTAGTTTCGTAACTGTGGTAGGTTCGTTGCAAACCGTGTTCCTATCTTGCATCTTAGTTTTACAATGCATCCAAACGAGGTTCCACTTTCCCAACGACACCGATGAGTTTTGTGGAGTGCAAATAAAGTAGTTTTGGTGCCTATGGTAGGTTTGTGGCAAACCGTGCTCCTATCTTGCCTCTTGGTTTCACTATGCATCCAAACGCATCCAAACGTGGTTCCACATTTGCCATAACACCTATGGGTTTCATGGAGTGCAAAGAAACTAGTTTTCATGCCTATGGTAGTTTTGTAGCAAATCGTGCTCTTATCTTGCATCCTGGTTTTACAACGCATCCAAACGTGGTTCCTCTTTGCCCATGACACCTATTATTTTCATGGAGTACAAAGAAACTAGTTTTCATGCCAATGGTAGGTTCATAGCAAACTGTGCTCCTATCTTGCATCTTGGTTTCAAAACGCATCCAAACGCATGCAAACGACGTTCCACTTTTCCCATGACACCTATGAGTTTCATGGAGTGCAATGAAACTAGTTTCCGTGACTATGGTAGTCTCGTAGCAAACCATGCTCCTATCATGCACCTTGGTTTCACAACGCATCCAGACGCATCCAAACAAGGTTCCCAGTTTCCACATAACACCTATGAGTTTCACGGAGTGCAAAGAAACTAGTTTTCGTGTCTATGGTAGGTTCGTTGCAAACCGTGTTCCTATCTTGCATCTTGGTTTCACAATGGATCCAAACGATGTTCCACTTTCCCCACAACACCTTTGAGTTTCATGGGGTGCAAAGAAACTAGTTTTTGTGTCTATGGTAGGTTCGTTGCAAACCGTGTTCCTATCTTGCATCTTGGTTTCATAATGCATCCAAACGAGGTTCTACTTTCCCCTCGACACCTATGAGTTCCATGGAGTTCAAAGAAACTAGTTTTCGTGTCTATGGTAGGTTCATTGCAAACCGTGTTCCTATCTTGCATTTTAGTTTCACAATGCATCCAAACGAGGTTCCACTTTCCCCACGACACCTATGAGTTTCATGGAGTGCAAAGAAACAAGTTTTCGTGCCTATGGTAGGTTCGTAGCAAACCGTGCTCCTATCTTGCATCTTAGTTTCACAACGCATCCAAACGCATGCAAACGAGATTCCACTTACCCCATGACACCTATGAGTTTCGTGGAGTTCAAAGAAACTAGTTTCTGTGCCTATGGTAGGTTCATAGCAAACCATGCCCCTAATCATGCACCATGGTTTCGCAACACATCCAAACGCATCCAAACAAGGTTCCACTTTCCCCATAACACCTTTGAGTTTCATGGAGTGCAAAGAGACTAGTTTTCGTTACTATGGTAGGTTCGCAGCAAACCTTGTTCGTATCTTGCATCTTGGTTTCACAATGCATCCAAACAAGGTTCTATATGAGTCTTATTATTGATACATTTGATGAATTGGTGCTGCACCATAAAGTGTGTACATTCTCGTTTGCAGAATTACTTACATAGATCAAGGGAGTGTTTGATTGCATATGGAAAGCATGGAAGGATAATAAAGTTGATTGGGGACCAAATCTAAGTATTCCAAACGTCCTCCATCAGGCCACCACGTCACTTATAGCCCAAGGAAGGAAAGAGTCCAAGTCCAACACGTTTTGGTGTGGAATTCGGACTGCAGCAGAGTCCCAACTTGAGACGGTCACCACGACTTCATACGGAGTCCGATTGGAACGTTCTAGGACTCTTTGGAAAGCATATCAAGTCTACTTTCCAATGGATCTATGCTTGTTCCCATATCTTATCAGATACGTTTGTAGTCGTCGTTTTAACGTCAGGACCTTCTCTGCTTATGGTGCTGCGTCGCCTAATTTTGGGCTATTGGCCCATGTATCAAGTTCGGTCCATTAGGGACACGTCCTAGGGTTGGAGGATGACCCCAGCACCTCCTTGGTCGTCCTTCCATCTACATATATGCCTCTAGAGCCGCCACAAACAGATTGGGTTTTGTTTTTGATGTAAGTTTAGCCGCTGCTACTTCCTTGTAGACGCGTGTGTCGACTAGACCATCCGTTCTACTCGATTCAGAACCCCACCTTCATGTGTATCAGATCTGAACCTTCATCTCATATTTGCAATTGAGTGCTTGTTTTTCTTGTTCTTGCTGGTTCTTCGATTGCTTGCAGGAATAATCCTAGTGGTTTGGTTGGTCGTGCTCCACAAGATCGCGTGCAACCGCTGGAATTGGTGTATCGGTCGCTAAGGCGCGGTCTTGGAAGGCTGTAGTCGGGCCGTGAACGTCATCTCCATCCACCAATCGAGTTATCTCACGCCTCTCATCGAAAGATCGACCACGAACCCTAGCGGGTTCATATCAATTGGTAATCAGAGCAAGGTTTATCGGTGAGAGATTTCAGTTTACATTATTTTCCTATAGTCCAGAAAAAGCCATAAAAATTGTAGATTTAATTTTCCATAATCCCATAGACCTTTTGTGCCTTTTACTAGTACTACTTAGTTCAGGCTTGTTGAGTTTGGCTTACATCGGTTGAGTCAAGTTGCTGGTCTTAGGGTTAGTCTTTTAGAGTTTCGAGTTCTTGTCACGTTTTGGTCACTGTCAATCAGATACGTCTCTGCTGCCATCACCACCATCAACATCTCCATCCTACATCATATTCATCTCCATTGCAATAATTTCCATCATATGCATCTTTGCTGCCGCATACCCATCCCTGCTATTTTATTTTAACACCGGCAAAATCTGATTTGGGCACACAAAGAAAAATCTACATTACTACTTCTATTCTTGTTGCTCCCAGAAAAGAAAGAGAAACACATTGTAAGTTGCTTTTCTGAAATCTGATTTGCAAAGATTCTGATTTGTTCTAGTTGTGCAAAGTAAAAGAACGAAAAAAATAGAAAGAAAGAGAAAGAGAAAAGAAAGAAAAGAAAAGAGAAGGAAAAGAAGGGGGAGTGAATTTCTTGCTATTCTTGTGCCTTGTTTCCTATTGTACCGTGGCTTCGTTTGTGTCCAGGCTCGCGTCTCTAGCACGGTCTAGCCTAGGACCAGCACGGTACCTCCATTGAACGATTTCTCAGCTTGCTTTTGTGACTAATGTGGTGCTGGTACTTCCTTGTGTATTAATTTCAGCCCTCCTACAACTCCACATATCCGATTACAGCTTGATAGGTGTTCTTGCTGCAGCACCGATACGCTTTTTCCAGGGTTCCCGACTTGTTGGTTGCTGCCACCTCCTGTTTGGCTTGGTAAGAACTTGTAAGAGCTTGTTTGAACAAGTTGAAAGTGAGAGAATTATGATCACCACATCCTAGTAGTTGATAGGAGCATACATGTTATTGTGTTTGTTTCCTGTTTTCTACTAATCATGGCAGGTAATCATGTGATTCATGAGAGCATGGCATTAGACCCTCATATTCTAGATGTCATTCAACACTTGCCTTCATTTGCTGGTAAATTTGACCCTCATGCCTACATTAATTGGGAGTTAAAGGTAGATAAAGAATTTGATGAGTATGATTTGTCTGAGAAAGAAATGGTTTTTGCTGCCTCTAATGCTTTAACTAAGGATGCGTTGAATGAATGGAAACATCTTTGTAGGCGTAACATTGTTCCACAAACTTGGAAAGACTTCAAAATGCATTTTAGAGGTGTATATATTCCTGCATATTATGTTGATTACTTGCTAACTAAACTGGAGAAACTGAAACAGGGTAGTAGAACCGTGAAACAATACTACCATGATTTTAAAATTTGTATCATATTTAGTGGCTTGGATGAATCCATGGAAGATGTAATGAGTAGGTTCATGAAAGGGCTCAATTCTGAAATTCAATGCTTGCTCATTGGTGAAACATATAACCATATATCCTGCTTGTTTTGTCTTGCTTGTAAAGTTGAAAATCAGATTCTTTTATCGATGAATACTTGCAAGAATGATGCGACACATTGTAACCAGCAATTGTCCACTGTACATGTTAAAAAGGAGCAACAAATAGTGAAACTCAGTGCTGATTTGCCTTTGTCACAACCTGATTTGCTTGTTGTACCTTGTGACCAAGAAGAATTGTGTGATACTTCTCTAATTTCATCACCACAGCTAGAGATAGAACGTCCTGTTTTTCCCCTCGCTGTCCATAACATTTTGCAGGAGGATGGGAATAAAACCATTGAGTGCATGGAGCAATTTGAGCAACTACACCCGCAGCTAAAGTGGAAAAGAATGATTATCCAGCACCCACCACATCGGAGGAGAGGAAGCAAACTAACACATTTGATGCTGCCATCACTCAATGATCACTCTCAAGAAGGGGAGCCAAGTTGGCTATTACATAGAACATGTGCTCCAACATTGGTCAAACCGAGGACGGTTTGCTGTCAAGAAGGGGAGAATGATGAGGACATCATAGGCTTGGATATGACCATGTTAACCAATTCTAAACCAAAGAATTAATTACATGGATCAAGGGAGTGTTTGATTGCATATGGAAAGCATGGAAGGATAATAAAGTTGATTGGGGACCAAATCTAAGTATTCCAAACGTCCTCCATCAGGCCACCACGTCACTTATAGCCCAAGGAAGGAAAGAGTTCAAGTTCAACACGTTTTGGTGTGGAATTCGGACTGCAGCAGAGTCCCAACTTGAGACGGTCACCACGACTTCATACGGAGTCCGATTGGGACATTCTACGACTCTTTGGAAAGCATATGAAGTCTACATTCCAAACAATCTAGCCTCATGTCCATATCTACTCCGAGGCGTCCGCAATCATCTATTTAATGACGAGAACTTTTTCTGTCTGCGGTGCTGCGTCACCTAATTATTGCCTAATGGGCCGTGTATCAAGTGGGGCCCAATAGGGGTGCGTCCTAGGGTTGTGGGACGACCTCCACCACATCTAGGTCGTCCTCAACCATCTTATATACCTCCGTAGCCGCCACAAACAGATCGGGTTTTGTTTTTGATGTAAGTTTAGCCGCTGCTACTTCCTTGTAGACGCGTGTGTCGACTAGACCATCCGTTCTACTCGATTCAGAACCCCACCTTCATGTGTATCAGATCTGAACCTTCATCTCATATTTGCAATTGAGTGCTTGTTCTTCTTGTTCTTGCTGGTTCTTCGATTGCTTGCAGGAATAACCCTAGTGGTTTGGTTGGTCGTGCTCCGCAAGATCGCGTGCAACCGCTGGAGTTGGTGTATCGGTCGCTAAGGCGCGGTCTTGGAAGGCTGTAGTCGGGCCGTGAACGTCATCTCCATCCACCAATCGAGTTATCTCACGCCTCTCATCGAAAGATCGACCACGAACCCTAGCGGGTTCATATCAGTTCCATGTTAACCAATTCTAAACCAAAGAATTACTTACATGGATCAAGGGAGTGTTTGATTGCATATGGAAAGCATGGAAGGATAATAAAGTTGATTGGGGACCAAATCTAAGTATTCCAAACGTCCTCCATCAGGCCACCACGTCACTTATAGCCCAAGGAAGGAAAGAGTTCAAGTTCAACACGTTTTGGTGTGGAATTCGGACTGCAGCAGAGTCCCAACTTGAGACGGTCACCACGACTTCATACGGAGTCCGATTGGGACATTCTACGACTCTTTGGAAAGCATATGAAGTCTACATTCCAAACAATCTAGCCTCATGTCCATATCTACTCCGAGGCGTCCGCAATCATCTATTTAATGACGAGAACTTTTTCTGTCTACGGTGCTGCGTCACCTAATTATTGCCTAATGGGCCGTGTATCAAGTGGGGCCCAATAGGGGTGCGTCCTAGGGTTGTGGGACGACCTCCACCACATGATATGAACCCGCTAGGGTTCGTGGTCGATCTTTCGATGAGAGGCGTGAGATAACTCGATTGGTGGATGGAGATGACGTTCATGGCCCGACTACAGCCTTCCAAGACCGCGCCTTAGCGACCGATACACCAACTCCAGCGGTTGCACGCGATCTTGCGGAGCACGACCAACCAAACCACTAGGGTTATTCCTGCAAGCAATCGAAGAACCAGCAAGAACAAGAAGAACAAGCACTCAATTGCAAATATGAGATGAAGGTTCAGATCTGATACACATGAAGGTGGGGTTCTGAATCGAGTAGAACGGATGGTCTAGTCGACACACGCGTCTACAAGGAAGTAGCAGCGGCTAAACTTACATCAAAAACAAAACCCAATCTGTTTGTGGCGGCTACGGAGGTATATAAGATGGTTGAGGACGACCTGGATGTGGTGGAGGTCATCCCACAACCCTAGGACGCGCCCCTATTGGGCCCCACTTGATACACGGCCCATTAGGCAATAATTAGGTGACGCAGCACCGCAGACAGAAAAAGTTCTCATCATTAAATAGATGATTGCGGATGCCTCGGAGTAGATATGGACATGAAGCTAGATTGTTTGGAATGTAGACTTCATATGCTTTCCAAAGAGTCCTAGAATGTCCCAATCGGACTCCGTATGAAGTTGTGGTGACCGTCTCAAGTTGGGACTCTGCTGCAGTCCGAATTCCACACCAAAACGTGTTGGACTTGAACTCTTTCCTTCCTTGGGCTATAAGTGACGTGGTGGCCTGATGGAGGACGTTTGGAATACTTAGATTTGGTCCCCAATCAACTTTATTATCCTTCCATGCTTTCCATATGCAATCAAACACTCCCTTGATCCATGTAAGTAATTCTGCAAACGAGAATATACACACTTTATGGTGCAACACCAATTCATCAAATGTATCAATAATAAGACTCATATAGAATGGTTTCACCTTTGGTTTAGAATTGGTTAACATGGTCATATCCAAGTCTATGATGTCCTCATCAGATATGACCATGTTAACCAATTCTAAACCAAAGGTGAAACCATTCTATATGAGTCTTATTATTGATACATTTGATGAATTGGTGCTGCACCATAAAGTGTGTACATTCTCGTTTGCAGAATTACTTACATGGATCAAGGGAGTGTTTGATTGCATATGGAAAGCATGGAAGGATAATGAAGTTGATTGGGGACCAAATCTAAGTATTCCAAACGTCCTCCATCAAGCCACCACGTCACTTATAGCCCAAGGAAGAAAAGAGTTCAAGTCCAACACGTTTTGGTGTGGAATTCGGACTGCAGCAGAGTCCCAACTTGAGACAGTCACCACGACTTCATATGGAGTCCGATTGGGACATCCTAGGATTCTTTGGAAAGCATATCAAGTCTGCATTCCAAAGAATCTAGCCCCATGTCCATATCTACTCCGAGGCGTCCGCAATCATCTATTTAATGACAAGAACTTTTTCTGTCTGCAGTGCTGCGTCACCTAATTATTGCCTAATGGGCTGTGTATCAAGTGGGGCCCAATAGGGGCGCGTCCTAGGGTTGTGGGACGACCTCCACCACATCTAGGTCGTCCTCAACCATCTTATATACCTCCGTAGCCGCCACAAACAGATCGGGTTTTGTTTTTGATGTAAGTTTAGCCGCTGCTACTTCCTTGTAGACGCGTGTGTCGACTAGACCATCCGTTCTACTCGATTCAGAACCCCACCTTCATGTGTATCAGATCTGAACCTTCATCTCATATTTGCAATTGAGTGCTTGTTCTTCTTGTTCTTGCTGGTTCTTCGATTGCTTGCAGGAATAACCCTAGTGGTTTGGTTGGTCGTGCTCCGCAAGATCGCGTGCAACCGCTGGAGTTGGTGTATCGGTCGCTAAGGCGCGGTCTTGGAAGGCTGTAGTCGGGCCGTGAACGTCATCTCCATCCACCAATCGAGTTATCTCACGCCTCTCATCGAAAGATCGACCACGAACCCTAGCGGGTTCATATCAGTTCCATGTTAACCAATTCTAAACCAAAGAATTACTTACATGGATCAAGGGAGTGTTTGATTGCATATGGAAAGCATGGAAGGATAATAAAGTTGATTGGGGACCAAATCTAAGTATTCCAAACGTCCTCCATCAGGCCACCACGTCACTTATAGCCCGAGGAAGGAAAGAGTTCAAGTTCAACACGTTTTGGTGTGGAATTCGGACTGCAGCAGAGTCCCAACTTGAGACGGTCACCACGACTTCATACGGAGTCCGATTGGGACATTCTACGACTCTTTGGAAAGCATATGAAGTCTACATTCCAAACAATCTAGCCTCATGTCCATATCTACTCCGAGGCGTCCGCAATCATCTATTTAATGACGAGAACTTTTTCTGTCTGCGGTGCTGCGTCACCTAATTATTGCCTAATGGGCCGTGTATCAAGTGGGGCCCAATAGGGGTGCGTCCTAGGGTTGTGGGACGACCTCCACCACATGATATGAACCCGCTAGGGTTCGTGGTCGATCTTTCGATGAGAGGCGTGAGATAACTCGATTGGTGGATGGAGATGACGTTCACGGCCCGACTACAGCCTTCCAAGACCGCGCCTTAGCGACCGATACACCAACTCCAGCGGTTGCACGCGATCTTGCGGAGCACGACCAACCAAACCACTAGGGTTATTCCTGCAAGCAATCGAAGAACCAGCAAGAACAAGAAGAACAAGCACTCAATTGCAAATATGAGATGAAGGTTCAGATCTGATACACATGAAGGTGGGGTTCTGAATCGAGTAGAACGGATGGTCTAGTCGACACACGCGTCTACAAGGAAGTAGCAGCAGCTAAACTTACATCAAAAACAAAACCCAATCTGTTTGTGGCGGCTACGGAGGTATATAAGATGGTTGAGGACGACCTGGATGTGGTGGAGGTCATCCCACAACCCTAGGACGCGCCCCTATTGGGCCCCACTTGATACACGGCCCATTAGGCAATAATTAGGTGACGCAGCACCGCAGACAGAAAAAGTTCTCATCATTAAATAGATGATTGCGGACGCCTCGGAGTAGATATGGACATGAAGCTAGATTGTTTGGAATGTAGACTTCATATGCTTTCCAAAGAGTCCTAGAATGTCCCAATCGGACTCCGTATGAAGTTGTGGTGACCGTCTCAAGTTGGGACTCTGCTGCAGTCCGAATTCCACACCAAAACGTGTTGGACTTGAACTCTTTCCTTCCTTGGGCTATAAGTGACGTGGTGGCCTGATGGAGGACGTTTGGAATACTTAGATTTGGTCCCCAATCAACTTTATTATCCTTCCATGCTTTCCATATGCAATCAAACACTCCCTTGATCCATGTAAGTAATTCTGCAAACGAGAATATACACACTTTATGGTGCAACACCAATTCATCAAATGTATCAATAATAAGACTCATATAGAATGGTTTCACCTTTGGTTTAGAATTGGTTAACATGGTCATATCCAAGCCTATGATGTCCTCATCAGATATGACCATGTTAACCAATTCTAAACCAAAGGTGAAACCATTCTATATGAGTCTTATTATTGATACATTTGATGAATTGGTGCTGCACCATAAAGTGTGTACATTCTCGTTTGCAGAATTACTTACATGGATCAAGGGAGTGTTTGATTGCATATGGAAAGCATGGAAGGATAATGAAGTTGATTGGGGACCAAATCTAAGTATTCCAAACGTCCTCCATCAAGCCACCACGTCACTTATAGCCCAAGGAAGGAAAGAGTTCAAGTCCAACACGTTTTGGTGTGGAATTCGGACTGCAGCAGAGTCCCAACTTGAGACGGTCACCACGACTTCATATGGAGTCCGATTGGGACATTCTAGGACTCTTTGGAAAGCATATCAAGTCTGCATTCCAAAGAATCTAGCCCCATGTCCATATCTACTCCGAGGCGTCCGCAATCATCTATTTAATGACAAGAACTTTTTCTGTCTGCAGTGCTGCGTCACCTAATTATTGCCTAATGGGCTGTGTATCAAGTGGGGCCCAATAGGGGCGCGTCCTAGGGTTGTGGGATGACCTCCACGACATCCAGGTTGTCCTCAACCATCTTATATACCTCCATAGCCGCCACAAACAGATCGGGTTTTGTTTTTGATGTAAGTTTAGCCGCTGCTACTTCCTTGTAGACGCGTGTGTCGACTAGACCATCCGTTCTACTCGATTCAGAACCCCACCTTCATGTGTATCAGATCTGAACTTTCATCTCATATTTGCAATTGAGTGCTTGTTCTTCTTGTTCTTGCTGGTTCTTCGATTGCTTGCAGGAATAACCCTAGTGGTTTGGTTGGTCGTGCTCCGCAAGATCGCATGCAACCGCTGGAGTTGGTGTATCGGTCGCTAAGGCGCGGTCTTGGAAGGCTGTAGTCGGGCCGTGAACGTCATCTCCATCCACCAATCGAGTTATCTCACGCCTCTCATCGAAAGATCGACCACGAACCCTAGCGGGTTCATATCAGTTCCATGTTAACCAATTCTAAACCAAAGAATTACTTACATGGATCAAGGGAGTGTTTGATTGCATATGGAAAGCATGGAAGGATAATAAAGTTGATTGGGGACCAAATCTAAGTATTCCAAACGTCCTCCATCAGGCCACCACGTCACTTATAGCCCAAGGAAGGAAAGAGTTCAAGTTCAACACGTTTTGGTGTGGAATTCGGACTGCAGCAGAGTCCCAACTTGAGACGGTCACCACGACTTCATACGGAGTCCGATTGGGACATTCTACGACTCTTTGGAAAGCATATGAAGTCTACATTCCAAACAATCTAGCCTCATGTCCATATCTACTCCGAGGCGTCCGCAATCATCTATTTAATGACGAGAACTTTTTCTGTCTGCGGTGCTGCGTCACCTAATTATTGCCTAATGGGCCGTGTATCAAGTGGGGCCCAATAGGGGTGCGTCCTAGGGTTGTGGGACGACCTCCACCACATGATATGAACCCGCTAGGGTTCGTGGTCGATCTTTCGATGAGAGGCGTGAGATAACTCGATTGGTGGATGGAGATGACGTTCACGGCCCGACTACAGCCTTCCAAGACCGCGCCTTAGCGACCGATACACCAACTCCAGCGGTTGCACGCGATCTTGCGGAGCACGACCAACCAAACCACTAGGGTTATTCCTGCAAGCAATCGAAGAACCAGCAAGAACAAGAAGAACAAGCACTCAATTGCAAATATGAGATGAAGGTTCAGATCTGATACACATGAAGGTGGGGTTCTGAATCGAGTAGAACGGATGGTCTAGTCGACACACGCGTCTACAAGGAAGTAGCAGCAGCTAAACTTACATCAAAAACAAAACCCAATCTGTTTGTGGCGGCTACGGAGGTATATAAGATGGTTGAGGACGACCTGGATGTGGTGGAGGTCATCCCACAACCCTAGGACGCGCCCCTATTGGGCCCCACTTGATACACGGCCCATTAGGCAATAATTAGGTGACGCAGCACCGCAGACAGAAAAAGTTCTCATCATTAAATAGATGATTGCGGACGCCTCGGAGTAGATATGGACATGAAGCTAGATTGTTTGGAATGTAGACTTCATATGCTTTCCAAAGAGTCCTAGAATGTCCCAATCGGACTCCGTATGAAGTTGTGGTGACCGTCTCAAGTTGGGACTCTGCTGCAGTCCGAATTCCACACCAAAACGTGTTGGACTTGAACTCTTTCCTTCCTTGGGCTATAAGTGACGTGGTGGCCTGATGGAGGACGTTTGGAATACTTAGATTTGGTCCCCAATCAACTTTATTATCCTTCCATGCTTTCCATATGCAATCAAACACTCCCTTGATCCATGTAAGTAATTCTGCAAACGAGAATATACACACTTTATGGTGCAACACCAATTCATCAAATGTATCAATAATAAGACTCATATAGAATGGTTTCACCTTTGGTTTAGAATTGGTTAACATGGTCATATCCAAGCCTATGATGTCCTCATCATATATGAGTCTTATTATTGATACATTTGATGAATTGGTGCTGCACCATAAAGTGTGTACATTCTCGTTTGCAGAATTACTTACATGGATCAAGGGAGTGTTTGATTGCATATGGAAAGCATGGAAGGATAATGAAGTTGATTGGGGACCAAATCTAAGTATTCCAAACGTCCTCCATCAAGCCACCACGTCACTTATAGCCCAAGGAAGGAAAGAGTTCAAGTCCAACACGTTTTGGTGTGGAATTCGGACTGCAGCAGAGTCCCAACTTGAGACGGTCACCACGACTTCATATGGAGTCCGATTGGGACATTCTAGGACTCTTTGGAAAGCATATCAAGTCTGCATTCCAAAGAATCTAGCCCCATGTCCATATCTACTCCGAGGCGTCCGCAATCATCTATTTAATGACAAGAACTTTTTCTGTCTGCAGTGCTGCGTCACCTAATTATTGCCTAATGGGCTGTGTATCAAGTGGGGCCCAATAGGGGCGCGTCCTAGGGTTGTGGGATGACCTCCACGACATCCAGGTTGTCCTCAACCATCTTATATACCTCCATAGCCGCCACAAACAGATCGGGTTTTGTTTTTGATGTAAGTTTAGCCGCTGCTACTTCCTTGTAGACGCGTGTGTCGACTAGACCATCCGTTCTACTCGATTCAGAACCCCACCTTCATGTGTATCAGATCTGAACTTTCATCTCATATTTGCAATTGAGTGCTTGTTCTTCTTGTTCTTGCTGGTTCTTCGATTGCTTGCAGGAATAACCCTAGTGGTTTGGTTGGTCGTGCTCCGCAAGATCGCGTGCAACCGCTGGAGTTGGTGTATCGGTCGCTAAGGCGCAGCGTCCTTGGACGGTTGTAGTCGGATCGTGAATGTCTCTCCAGTCCAAATCGAAGTTATCCATCTCCACCGAAAGATCGGGACAACCCTTACCCATATCTTTTGGTATTCAGAGCAAGGTTTGATCGGTGAGAGATTTCAGTTTATATTATTTTCCTATAGTCCAGAAAAGACAACAAAATAGTAGATTCAATTTTCCATAATCCCATAGACCTTTGTGCCTTTTACTACTACTACTTAGTTCAGGATTGTTGAGTTTGGCTTACATCGGTTGAGTCGAGTTGCTGGTCTTAGGGTTAGTCTTTTAGAGTTTCGAGTTCTTGTCACGTTTTGGTCACTATCTATCATATAATTTCCGCTGCCATCATGACCACCATAAACCTCTCCACTATAGCATATTCATCTCAGATTCCATCATATGCATCTTTGCTGCATCATACCCATCCCCGCTATTTTGTTTAACACCGGCAAAATCTGATCTGTGCACACAAAGAAAAATCTACATTGCTAGTTCTATTCTTGTTATGAGTTTGTATTCTAAAATCTAATATGTCAAGATTCAGATTTGTCTAGTGTGTAAAGTAAAAGAAAGAGAAAAAAAAAGAAATAAAAGAAAATAGAAAGAAAGAGAAAGAGAAAATAAAGAAAAGAAGAGAGAAGGAAAAGAAGGGGAGTGAATTTCTTGCTATTCTTGTGCCTTGTTTCCTGCTGTACCGTGACTTCATTTGTGTCCAGGCTCGCATCTCTAGCACGGTCTAGCCTAGGACCAGCACGGTACCACCGTTGAACGATTTCTCAGCTTGCTTTTGTGACTAATGTGGTGCTAGTACTTCCTTGTGTATTAATTTCAGCCCTCCTACAGCTCCACATATCCGATTATAGCTTGATAGGTGTTGTTGCTGCAGCACCGATACGCTTTTTCCAGGTTTCCCGACTTGTTGGTTGCTGCCACCTCCTGTTTAGCTTGGTAAGAACTTGTAAGAGCTTGTTTGAATAAGTTGAAAGTGAGAGAATTATGATCACCACATCCTTGTAGTTGATAGGAGCATACATGTTATTGTGTTTGTTTCTTGCTTTCTACTAATCATGGCAGGTAATGCAGAGCATCATGAGTTCATGGCATTACACCCTCATATTCTGGATGTCATTCAACACTTGCCTTCATTTGCTGGTAAATTTGATCCTCATGCATACATTAATTGGGAGCTGAAGGTAGATAAGAAATTTGATGAGTATGATTTGTCTGAGAAGCAAATGGTTTTTGCTGCATCTAATGCTTTAACTAAGGATGCTTTGCTTGAATGGAAACATCTTTGTAGGAATAACATTGTTCCGCAAACATGGAAAGAATTCAAAATGCATTTTAGAGGTGTATATATTCCTGCATATTATGTGGACCACTTGCTTGCTAAACTGGAGAAACTGAAACAGGGTAGTAGAACCGTGAAACAATACTACCATGATTTTAAAATTTGTGTCATGTTTAGTGGCTTGGATGAATCTATGGAAGATGTAATGAGTAGGTTCATGCAAGGGCTCAGTTCTGAAATTCAATGCTTGCTCACTGGTGAAACATATAACCATATATCTTGCTTATTTTGTCTTGCTTGTAAAGTTGAAAATCAGATTCTTTTATCTATGAATACTTGCAAGAATGATGTGACACATTGTAACCAGCAATTGTCCACTGTACATGTTAAAAAGGAGCAACAAATAGTGAAACTCAGTGCTGATTTGCCTTTGTCACAACCTGATTTGCTTGTTGTACCTTGTGACCAAGAAGAATTGTGTGACACTTCTCTAATTTCATCACCACAGCTAGAGATAGAGCGTCCTGTTTTTCCCCTCGTTGTCCATAACATTTTGCAGGAGGATGGGAATAAAACCATTGAGTGCATGGAGCAATTTGAGCAACTACACCCGCAGCTAAAGTGGAAAAGAATGATTATCCAGCACCCACCACATCGGAGGAGAGGAAGCAAACTAACACATTTGATGCTGCCATCACTCAATGATCACTCTCAAGAAGGGGAGCCAAGTTGGCTATTACCTAGAACATGTGCTCCAACATTGGTCAAACCGAGGACGGTTTGCTGTCAAGAAGGGGAGAATGATGAGGACATCATAGGCTTGGATATGACCATGTTAACCAATTCTAAACCAAAGGTGAAACCATTCTATATGAGTCTTATTATTGATACATTTGATGAATTGGTGCTGCACCATAAAGTGTGTACATTCTCGTTTGCAGAATTACTTACATGGATCAAGGGAGTGTTTGATTGCATATGGAAAGCATGGAAGGATAATGAAGTTGATTGGGGACCAAATCTAAGTATTCCAAACGTCCTCCATCAAGCCACCACGTCACTTATAGCCCAAGGAAGGAAAGAGTTCAAGTCCAACACGTTTTGGTGTGGAATTCGGACTGCAGCAGAGTCCCAACTTGAGACGATCACCACGACTTCATACGGAGTCCGATTGGGACATTCTAGGACTCTTTGGAAAGCATATCAAGTCTGCATTCCAAAGAATCTAGCCCCATGTCCATATCTACTCCGAGGCGTCCGCAATCATCTATTTAATGACGAGAACTTTTTCTGTCTGCAGTGCTGCGTCACCTAATTATTGCCTAATGGGCTGTGTATCAAGTGGGGCCCAATAGGGGCGCGTCCTAGGGTTGTGGGACGACCTCCACGACATCCAGGTTGTCCTCAACCATCTTATATACCTCCGTAGCCGCCACAAACAGATCGGGTTTTGTTTTTGATGTAAGTTTAGCCACTGCTACTTCCTTGTAGACGCGTGTGTCGACTAGACCATCCGTTCTACTCGATTCAGAACCCCACCTTCATGTGTATCAGATCTGAACTTTCATCTCATATTTGCAATTGAGTGCTTGTTCTTCTTGTTCTTGCTGGTTCTTCGATTGCTTGCAGGAATAACCCTAGTGGTTTGGTTGGTCGTGCTCCGCAAGATCGCGTGCAACCGCTGGAGTTGGTGTATCGGTCGCTAAGGCGCAGTGTCCTTGGACGGTTGTAGTCAGATCGTGAATGTCTCTCCAGTCCAAATCAAAGTTATCCATCTCCACCGAAAGATCGGGACAACCCTTACCCATATCTCCAGTCCAAATCGAAGTTATCCAAACGAGGTTCCACTTTCCCCATGACACCTATGAGTTTCATGAAGTGCAAAGAAACTAGTTTTCGTGCCAATGGTAGGTTCGTAGCAAACCATGTACCTCTCTTGCATCTTGGTTTCACAACGCATCCAAACGAGATTCCTCTTTTGCCGGGACACCTATGAGTTTCATGCAGTACAAAGAAACTAGTTTTCTCGCCTATGGTAGGTTCGTAGCAAACCTTGCTCCTATCTTGCATGTTGGTTTCACAACGCATCCAAGCATATGCAAATGAGGTTCCACTTTCCACATGACACCTATGAGTTTCATGGAGTTCAAAGAAACTAGCTTCCGTGCCTATGGTAGGTTCGTAGCAAACCATGCTCCTATCATGCACCTTGGTTTCACAACGCATCCAAATGCATCCAAACAAGGTTCCACTTTTCCCATAACACCTATGAGTCTCATGGAGTGCAAAGAAGCTAGTTTTCGTACCTATGGTGGGTTCGTAGCGGACCGTGCTCCTATCATGCATCTTGGTTTCACAACACATCCAAATGTGGTTCCACTTTTCCATGACACCTATGAGTTTCATGGAGTGCAAAGAAACTTGTTTTTGAGCCTATGGCATCTTGGTTTCATAACGCATCCAAACGCATGCAAATGAGGTTCCACTTTCCCCATGACACCTATGAGTTTCAAGGAGTTCAAAGAAACTAGTTTGCATGCCCATGGTAGGTTCGTAGCAAACCATGCTCCTATAAAGCACCCTGGTTGCACAACGCATCCAAACGAGGTTCCACTTTCCCCATGACATCTATGAGTTTCATTGAGTGCAAAGAAAGTAGTTTTCGTGCCTATGGTAGGTTCGTAGCAAACAGTACTCCTATCTTACATCTTGGTTTCACAACGCATCCTAACGCATCCAAACGAGGTTCCACTTTCCCCATGACACCTATGAGTTTCATGGAGTGCAAAGAAACTAGTTTTCGTGCCAATGGTAGGTTCGTAGCAAACCGTGTACCTCTCTTGCATCTTGGTTTCACAACGCATCCAAACGAGATTCCTCTTTTGCCGTGACACCTATGAGTTTCATGTAGTACAAAGAAACTAGTTTTCTCGCCTATGGTAGGTTCGTAGCAAACCTTGCTCCTATCTTGCATGTTGTTTTCACAATGCATCCAAACATATGCAAATGAGGTTCCACTTTCCACATGACACCTATGAATTTCATGGAGTTCAAAGAAACTAGCTTCCGTGCCTATGGTAGGTTCGTAGTAAACCATGCTCCTATCATGCACCTTGGTTTCACAACGCATCCAAATGCATCCAAACAAGGTTCCACTTTCCCCATAACACCTATGAGTCTCATGGAGTGCAAAGAAGCTAGTTTTCGTACCTATGGTGGGCTCGTAGCGGACCGTGCTCCTATCATGCATCTTGGTTTCACAACACATCCAAACGAGGTTCCACTTTTCCATGACACCTATGAGTTTCATGGAGTGCAAAGAAACTTGTTTTTGAGCCTATGGCATCTTGGTTTCATAACGCATCCAAACGCATGCAAATGAGGTTCCACTTTCCCCATGACACCTATGAGTTTCAAGGAGTTCAAAGAAACTAGTTTGCGTGCCCATGGTAGGTTCATAGCAAACCATGCTCCTATAAAGCACCCTGGTTGCACAACGCATCCAAACGAGGTTCCACTTTCCCCATGACACCTATGAGTTTCATTGAGTGCAAAGAAAGTAGTTTTCGTGCCTATGGTAGGTTCGTAGCAAACCGTACTCCTATCTTACATCTTGGTTTCACAACGCATCCTAACGCATCCAAACGAGGTTCCACTTTCCCCATGACACCTATGAGTTTCATGGAGTGCAAAGAAACTAGTTTTCGTGCCAATGGTAGGTTCGTGGCAAACCGTGTACCTCTCTTGCATCTTGGTTTCACAACGCATCCAAACGAGATTCCTCTTTTGCCGTGACACCTATGAGTTTCATGCAGTACAAAGAAACTAGTTTTCTCGCCTATGGTAGGTTCGTAGCAAACCTTGCTCCTATCTTGCATGTTGGTTTCACAATGCATCCAAACATATGCAAATGAGGTTCCACTTTCCACATGACACCTATGAATTTCATGGAGTTCAAAGAAACTAGCTTTCGTGCCTTTGACATTGAATGTTGTACTCACATTGGAATATTCAGGTGGCAGCTCAAGTTTGTAAGCATTATCATTTATCTGTTGGAGAACCTTGAACGGACCATCACCCCTAGGAGATAACTTACTCTTACGCTGTTGGGGAAAATGATCCTTGCGTAGATGCAACCATACAAGATCTCCTGGCTGGAATGTAACCTTCTTCTTACCTTTATTTGCTTGCTTTGCATATTGTGCTGATTTCTGCTCAATACTCTTTCTTGTCTCCGCATGTAACCGCTTGATAAAGTCCGATCTTTTCGTAGCATCCATGTTAACTTGTTCCTGTAATGGTAGAGGCAAAAGATCCATGGGAGTATGCGGTTTAAACCCATAAACAATTTCAAATGGACAAGAGTTTGTTGTAGAATGGACTGCCCTGTTATAAGCAAATTCAACATGTGGAAGGCAGTCTTCCCAGTGCTTCAAATTCTTTTTCAACACAGCACGCAACATGGTTGACAAGGTACGGTTGACAACTTCTGTTTGCCCATCCGTTTGTGGATGACAAGTGGTTGAAAATAATAACTTTGTGCCAAGCTTAGCCCACAATGTCTTCCAAAAGTAGCTGAGAAATTTTGTATCCCGGTCTAAAACAATAGTCTTTGGAACTCCATGTAAATGAACGATCTCCCTGAAAAACAAATCAGCAATGTGTGAAGCATCATCGCTCTTATGACATGGGATAAAATGTGCCATTTTAGAAAAGCGATCTACAACAACAAAAATAGAATCCCTCCCTCTCTGAGATCAAGGTAACCCCAGAACAAAGTCCATAGATATATATTCCCAAGGTACATGTGGAATAGGTAATGGAGTATATAAACCATGGGGATTGATGTGGGACTTAGCTTTCAAGCAAACGATGCAGCACCCAACGTGCCGCTGGACATCACATCGCATATGTGGCCAAAAGAAATGATCAGAGAGCATGTCCAATGTCTTTTTGACACCAAAATGACCAGCTAGTCCACCTGCATGTGCTTCCTGCAAAAGAACTTGACGAATCGAACAAGCTGGAATGCATATTTTGTTAGTCCGAAACAAGAAGCCATCATGCACATAATATTTATCCCAACCTTTTCCATCAATGCAACGAGAGAAAGGTTCGTTAAAATCAGCATCAACAGCATAAAGTGTTTTAATGGATTCCAAACCAAGCACTTTTGTATCTAGGTTTGTAATCAATGCACATCTTCTAGACAAGGCATCCGCAACAATGTTATCGTTACCTCGCTTACAATATAGGGAAATGTTTCAATGAACTCAATCCATTTAGCATGTCGACGGTTCAGCTTGCCTTGGCTTTTAAGATATTTCAAAGCTTCATGATCAGAATGGATTACAAATTCTTTAGGTAACAAGTAATGTTGCCAAACTTCCAAAACGCGAACTAAGGCATAAAGCTCTTTGTCATAAACCGAGTAATTCAGATGTGGACCATTTAGCTTTTCAGAAAAGTAGGCAACAGGTTTACCTTCTTGTAGCAGTACACCTCCTATGCCAATACCACTTGCATCACATTCGATCTCAAATGTCTTACCAAAATCAGGAAGTTATAGCAGCGGTGCTTCACAAAGCTCTGTTTTCAGCGTGTGAAATGCTTGGTCTTCGTCATGTCCCCACTTGAATGGAACATCCTTCTTTGTGAGATTGTTAAGGGGTACAGCGAGGGTGCTGAAATCTTTGACAAAACGCCTATAGAAACTTGCAAGACCATGAAAGCTTCGAACTTGGCTCACATTTACTAGTGTAGGCCAATCCTTTATTGCTTTAACCTTCTCTTCATCAACCTGAATACCATCTGCGGAAACAACAAAGCCAAGGAAAACAACACGGTCTGTGCAAAAGGTGCACTTAGCAATGTTGCCATACAATTTCTCTTCCCTCAAAACAACAAGTACTTGACGGATATGATCAAGATGTTCATAAAATGATTTGCTATAGATCAGAATATCATCAAAATAAACAACTACAAACTTGCCAATGAAAGCTCGTAAAACATGATTCATTAAGCGCATAAAAGTTGAAGGAGCATTTGTCAAGCCAAATGGCATCACAAGCCATTTATAGAGACCAATTTTAGTTTTAAACGCTGTTTTCCATTCATCACCAAGTTTCATGCGGATTTGATGATAGCCACTACGCAAATCAATCTTGGTGAAAATGATGGAACCACTCAATTCATCTAACATGTCATCAAGTCGTGGAATGGGATGGCGATATCGAACAGTTATAGCATTGATAGCACGACAATCAACATACATGCACCAAGAGCCATCTTTCTTTGGAACTAAAAGAACGGGAACAGCACATGGTGATAAGGATTCACGAACATACCCTTTGTCCAAAAGCTCTTTTACCTGTCGCTGAATTTCCTTTGTCTCTGCGGGATTGTGCGGTAGGCTAGACGATTTGGAAGAGAAGCACCTGGTACCAAATCAATTTGATGCTCAATTCCACGGAGAGGAGGAAGTCCAGCTGGTATCTCATCGGGAAAAACATCTTCAAAGTCCTGCAAGAGATCAAGAACAACACTAGGCAGCGATGAAGGTAAATCGTTAGTTGAAAGTAGGACCTCCTTATGCAAGAGCACAAAGAATGGGGCTGTGGTGTTTCTCACTTCTCTCATATCACTCTTGCTCACAAAGAGACACTTAGTGTGGTGTGGCTGTTTAGGATTGGAATGAGGCTTTATGTGGCTGGATGGGTTAGAACTCTCTCCCTTACTTATGTTGGGGATCTCACTCAATTTTCTTTTGTCAGATTCCTCTCTTTTCTTGCAAGCCATATCTGAAGCATGTATCTCCTCTGGAGATAATGGAACAAGAACCACCTTCTTGTCATTGTGAATGAAAGTGTGTTTGTTAGACCATCCAAAATGCACTGAGTCCACACTAAATTGCCAGGGCTGACCAAGCAGCAAATGGCATGCTTGCATGGGGACAATATCACAATCCACCTCTCCATGATAATCACCAATGGAAAATGACAAACGAATCATGGCTGAAACCTTAACTGTCCCAGAATTATTCAACCATTGCATATGGTATGGATGTGGATGGCGACGTGGCTGCAAACCAAGCTTCTCAACAAGCAAAGCACTAACAATATTATTGCAGCTCCCACCATCTATGATGAAACGGCACACTTGTCCTTTCACTTTGCATCGGGATTGAAACAAATTATGGTGTTGTCCTTGTTCAGCAGCAACAAATTGAGTGGAAAGAACTCGCCTCACCACCAAAGAAGGAGATGGTGTGTTCATTATAGAAGGCTTCAAATCAGGAAAATCAGCAAGCAACTCATCAAAATCATCACTAGTAATCTCATTGGAAGATGGAGAAACAACATCTTGTAAAATGTCATTGTGAGCAAAAGTTGGAATAGGTTGAATGGCTAAGCAATTTAGTCCTAGCTCAAATGTACCATCCTCTGCTGAATACTCACAAGTGTCAAGATTAAGATCTGCAAATACATTGTTAAACTCGTCCTCCTCTTCACTTTGTGAATCATAAGAACCATCAGCAAGTGCAATAATAGTACGACGATTGGGACATTCAGCTTTCTTATGCCCATGACCACCACACTTAAACACTCAATCTTGCTTGTCTTGCGTTGGGTGGCTGCAGTAGAAGAAGTGGTCTGACTTGAACTCACAACTTTACCTTTCACATCCAATTGTTTGGAAGAAGTTGGAATAGATCTATGTGCTCCACGAGATGAGGATTTGGGCATTGCAGCTTCTTGCTGTTGGAATTGAGGCGTGACATCCCCTTGCTGTTGGGAATGACGCCATGAAGCATTGTATTTGTAAGACGTAGCAATTTGCCTTTCAGCCCACTTTGCAAAATGAACCAACTCGGTGAGACATGTGTAGTTTGTCATATCCACTTTATCAGCAATGGGTTTATTGAGGCCAACCAGAAACCGAGCCATTGTTGATTCCTCATCTTCAGTTATCCCTATACGAAGTAAACACATTTCCAATTCTTGAAAATATCCATCAACAGTACGAGTACCTTGCACAAGACGTTTCAGCTTCAAATGTAGATCACGAGAGTAATATGCAGGATTTCCCTCTTCATGTCTTCCCAAGTTATACGAACATGCCCAACTCTCTGATATTCAGTACGGACCTGATTCCACCAAGTTATGGCATAGCCTTTAAACTCAATGGCTGCAAGCTTTGCCTTCTTTTCAGCAGGGTATTCATACAAATCAAATATTTGTTCCACCTTGGTCTCCCATTCAAAATAAGCATCAGCATTCTCCTGTCTGCTGAAAGGGGGAATATACACATTAACTTTGCTCAAACCATCATCATGGTGACGATGTGCAGGATGACGGTGACGATGATCACGGTAACCACCATGTCTACCAAAGTGATTGGCACCATTATTGTCAAAACGGCCAAAATTATCATCACCATGAGCAGCATAAGCACTATCAGTGGAATGATTATCAACATCTGATGCTGCAGCACCTCTAACAAGAACACGGCGTGCACGCCCAACAAAATTTGGTCTCCAAGGAACACCACCAACACGACCGCATCCACCACCACGGCCACAGCCACCACTACCGCCATCTGCAGAAGAATCATCAACATCAAAATGCTCATCATCATGGTGGAAGCTCCCCGCGTTGCTGCTATATTGATCATTGAAGTGCTTGCATCCCTTGCATCAATTGTTGCATTTGTGCACGTACTTCCTGAATTTCTTGAGCAGAAACAGTGTGAGAAGAAGAATCTTCGTTTTCTGCCATGTTAGTAACAAAGGGAGAAAGTAATAGGACAAAATATATGTGGAATCACTCCCTCACCACTTACAAAACAAGTTCTTTCTCTCCCTGAAAAGAGCAAGAACCGGGGCTGCAATCTGTAGGGAAGAGTGATTGTAATAGCGACGACGGTGCAACAACTCACGGTGCTTTAAGTGGAGCTTGGTGGGGTTAATATGTAAGTGGAGTGCACTGAAATGCAGTGATGCAAAACCGAATAATAATCTGAAAACACAAGTCTAAGTTGCTGAATATAAAGAAAGATGCAAAGAAAGAAAGAAGATGGGAGAAAGGAGAGAATTGAAACAATCGATATGCTGCTGAACCCCTTTTGGCGTGCTGATCACAACGCTTCTTTTTTTTTATAACAGAAACACGTTGGTTTCAGACCTTGATGCGACTCTCATATATCTTTCTTCTTTTTTTGTTGTGTTCTTTTTTTTTACCAATTTAGCACAACTAGAATTATGGGCGGCTCATCAAAGAACAACAATATAGAGATGAAACGTGTGCAGCACACAAAGGGTGGGACGGTGCAGCACACAAAGGGTGGGACGGGTGGGTGTTTGTTTTTGTTTTCTGTATGCAGTACTAAGGCCGATCAGATCAAGGATGAAAGATAGAACAATATGGATAAAGGGTAAAAAATTCAGCAACTAGACAAGTTCTCAAAGGATTAAAACTCGATTATACAAACTACAAATCAGGAGCACATATGAATGGCTGTAGGTTTTCTTTTTGGCTATGATTGGACAGTAGGTATATAAACTCTATCCTTCCGAAAACAAGAATAATCCTACTGAGGAATCGGAGGCTTTGGTACCAGATGATATGCACACGGCTATTCAGCATGTGTAGCAAGTTGTTGTGGCCCGATCTTCTCGTAGGATCTGCGAACTTGATAAATTATCGCTGCGTGACCTGGTGAAGAGGCAATGCACTGCGAGGCTGTCCACGCGATGAACTACCGAGACAATCACCGTTCCACGTACCGACGAAACAGCCCACGCAATCACGCCCTATAGACGTGAAGGCACGAACTGGGTGAACCGCAGTTCGGCGTTCTACAACTCCCTCAGGAATCGAAAGAACAAGTGTTGCAAGCCTCTCAAAACTCACGCATAAACAAAACTCCACGAGTTTGTGTATTCTGAATTTAGCCAATCAAAAATATCTACCCTCTCATTGTCTAGTACAAGATATATATAGAGATAGGGGCATTCAGCTTTGAGTACTTGGCAGCATGCGCATGCACTAGTGGATTTCGTGGTTGGTTCGCGCGTCTTTTCAGCTTCTGGCAGCAGTTACTAAAATGAGCATAACTCTTTATTGTGAAGTCCAAATAATGAGCCGTTTGATGGGCTGGAATGTAGACTTGAAGACGCTTCCATCCACTTTAGAACAATGTCTAACTCCTTGTATTCTGTCCGCAGTGATGCTTGGAATTCGTACCATGTGTCAGTCATCTAGCTTCTGGTTGCATTCCCATGCAAAGGTGATGAACTACCATTTTATTCATGCACACCATTGGCTTCTTGGTTCAGATGTCCAGAGGCTTGAATCCATCTTCATCCCATGTTGGTTCATACACTCCATCATTCCTAAGGACATTGGAACAAGAACTCAAAAGCATAGGCTCATTCAACATAAACTGATTATTAAACATAAGGTTAGCGTTCACCTGAGAAAGAATTTCCTTCTCCAATTGTTTAGCTCTACTTCTTGTAATTGGACCAGCTATATCAAGTGGAGTTTCATTTGAAGATGAGTGAATGCTAGGCATGTCCTCATTAACCTGGTTGTAGCTCTTCGGGTAACTCGATCCTTTCGATCCAAGACTCGAATTGGATACTTGGAACATGTTAGATCCGGTTCGAGTTCCACTCCTTCAACATCAACAACTTGGTCGGGCACCCGAAGGCACTTCTTCAATTGCGACACGTGGAACACATTGTGCACACTAGAGAGGTGCTCTGGTAATTGCAGTCTGTAAGCCATTTTCCCCACACGTTCCACAATCTGAAATGGTCCAATGTAACGTGGGGCTAATTTGCCTTTGACTCCAAAGCGGTTGACCCCTTTCATTGGTGACACTTTCAGATAGACATAGTCTCCAACCTTGAATGCTAACGGTCGACGCCTTTGATCGGCATAGCTTTTCTGACGCGACTGTGCCACTTTCAAATTCTCCTAGATCAGTTGGACCTTCTCTTCGGCTTCATTAACCAAATCAACTCTATAGAACCATCTTTCTCCTGGTTCGGACCAATTCAACGGAGTATGACACCTACGACCGTAGACTGCTTCAAACGGAGCCATCTTGATGCTTTCTTGATAGCTGTTGTTGTATGAGAACTCTGCCAAAGCTAAACACTCGTCCCACATGTGAGTGTAAGTGAGTGCACAAGCCCTCAACATGTCCTCAAGTACCTGGTTGACTCTTTCAGTCTGTCCGTCAGTTTGCGGATGGTATGCTATGCTGTGCAAAAGCTTCGTCCCTAATGACTTGTGAAATGCTTTCCAGAAATTGGAGACAAACTAAGTACCTCAATCGGAGACAATGGTCTTCGGCACTCCATGTAGCTTCATCAGATTTTCCATGTATAGCTTCGCATAGGTTGCAGCAGTATATGCAGTCTTCACGGGTACGAAGTGAGCTTGCTTGGTGAGACGGTCCACAATGACCCAGATGGAATCAAAACCTCCAGATGTCTTGGGCAAACCTACGATGAAATCCATGCTGGTATCTTCCCACTTCCATGCAGGGACAGGCAATGGTTGCAGCTCTCCCCCAGGCTTCATATGCATAGCTTTCACCTTTTGACAGGTATCACACCGGGTAACATACCGAGCAATTTCTATCTTCATCTTAGTCCACCAGAATTTCTGTCTCAAGTTCTAATACATCTTGTTGCTTCTTGGATGAATGGAGAATCTTGTTAAATGTGCTTCATCGAGGATCTTTTGACGCAACTCAGGTATCTTTGGGACTACCAAATGATCCTTGAACCACATAACACCTTCATCATCAATCCTGAAACAATCTGCTTTGCCAGCTTGTACTTTCTCCTTGATGTGCTTGATTCCATTATTCCCCTTTTGAGCAGCAATAATTTCATCTTGGATAGGTGTTTCAATGCTGATGTTGGCTAGACTGCCCTGCGGAACTATTTCAATACCTAACTTTTCTAGCTCATAGCACAAGGAAAGATCTCGGGGCTTCACTGTCAGACAATTGCAGTGAACCTTGCGACTAAGTGCATCGGCGACCACATTCGCCTTACCAGGGTGATAATGTACTTCAATATCGTAATCCTTGATCAGCTCGAGCCATCTTCTTTGTCTCATGTTCAACTCTTCTTGGGTAAAGATGTACTTCAAGCTCTTGTGGTCAGTGTAGACATTACAAGTACTACCTAGCAGATAATGATGCCATATCTTCAAGGCGTGTACTACAGCTGCCAACTCCAAGTCATGGGTGGGATAGTTCTCTTCATGATGCTTGAGCTATCGCGAAGCATAAGCAATAACTCGGCCCTCTTGCATCAGGACACAACCAAGACCGGTACCAGAAGCATCACAGTACACGTCAAACGGCTTTTCAATGTCAGGTTGAGCCAGGACTGGTGAAGTGGTCAACAACTTCTTCAAAGTCTGAAAAGCTGTCTCACACTCCGGTGACCAGGCAAACTTGACCTGATTCTTCAACAAGTTGGTGATAGGCTTGGCTATTCTAGAAAAATCCGGAATAAAACGACGGTAGTATCCCGCCATTCCCATGAAACTGCGGACTTGATGCACCGTGGTTGGTGGCTTCCAATTCAAGATTTCCTCCACCTTACTTGGATCAACTGACACACCTTCCGCCGACTGCCCGAGAAACGGAACTCGGTCCAACAAAACTCGCACTTGCTGAACTTGGCATAAAGTTGATGTTCCCTCAAACGAGTCAGGACAATACGGAGGTGGTTGACATGTTCTTCAGGGGTTTTGGAGTAAACAAGGATGTCGTCAATAAACACTACCACAAATTTGTCAAGCTTCGGCATGAAGACGGAGTTCATTAGGTATATGAAATAGGCAGGTGCATTGGTTAGGCCAAAGGACATGACTAGGTACTCATATAGGCCGTATCTGGTGGTGAAGGCTGTTTTAGGAATGTCTTCGGGGAGGATCTTTATTTGGTGATAGCCAGACCTAAGGTCAATTTTGGAAAATACTTTGGCTCCAGCTAGTTGGTCAAAGAGTAGGTCAATACGAGGTAAAGGATATTTATTTTTGATGGTGACCTCGTTGAGTGGACGGTAGTCAACACAGAGTCGGAGGGACTTGTCTTTCTTTTTCACAAAGATGGCAGGGCAACCCCATGGTGATGAACTAGGTCTAATGAAACCTTTATCTAGCAAATCTTGCAACTGAATCTTAAGCTCTGTCAGCTCTTTGGGAGGCATCCTATAGGCTCTACGGGATATAGGTGCTGTTCCAGGCTTCAACTCAATAGCAAACTCCACATCACGATCAGGTGGCAAACCAAGCAAATCATTAGGGAACACGTCTGGAAATTCACAGACTACCGGGATATCCTGCACTTCCTTGACTGCGGTTGCACATATTCTACCAACTGCTCTTTGAGGGATTGGAAGTTGGATGAGGAGTTGGGTTGAACTATTAGGCAAATTTACCCGGATGGTTCTATTCAGCACGTCAATGAGAGCCTTGTGCTGATACATCCAATTCATGCCTAATATCACATCTATATCCTGATCTTTGAGTACTATCATGGTGGTAGGGAATATATGGTCACCCAGTTCTATAGATACTTGTTGCACTACCTCCTTAGTATTTATACGCCCCCTGGGCGAATGTATCAGGAAAGTTTCCTTTATTTCCCCAATTGGTATCTCATGCTTGACGACAAAAGTGCGAAATGATAAATGAATGAGATGCACTAGAATCGAAAAGCATAATTGCAGGGTGACTTGTGACAGGGAACCTACCCATCATGACGGGTTCACCTTCGGAAATCTAGTCAACCTGGGTGTAGTAGACGTGGCCTGCCTTCTTGACCACCTTTCCCTTCTGAGCATGCTGCTGATGACCAGGATGTTGATTCTGCTGCTGCTGATGGCCATGACCCTTCTGAGCATTTTGGTTGTACTTCTTGGGAAATGGGCAGTCACGGGCCCAGTGGCCCATCTTGCCACAGTTGTAGCACTGGTGATTGTAGTTAACATGCGGGGTGGTGACACGAACGCTAGGGGCATTCGGCTGGGTGGTGTTTTGCGGGTTGGAGGTGTGGGAGGTAGCAGCAGTGCGAACAACAACCTACTGCTGCGGGTTGGGTGGACGAGAGTGGTGGGTGGGGTGGTAAATTAGTTTCTGACGCTTTTAACCGCCAGAAGACCCGGCTTTCTTCTTCTTCTTTTCTTCTTGATGTTTACGGTCACTCTCTTCAAAGGCGATGGCGATGTTAATAGTTTCATGGTAGGTGCAATGGAGATTGTTGGACAGGCTTCGCTGAATCTTATAATTCAGACCCCTGATGAAACAGTCCTTCCTTTTCTGGTCGGTGTTAGTGTGCTCAGGAGCGTACTGCGCCAGATGATTGAACTGCCCAACATACTGCATGACGGTAGAGTCTTTCTGATGTAGAGCCAGAAACTGATCAAGCTTCATCTTCATAACACCAGCTGGAATGTAGTGGGCACAAAAAGCTTCACGAAATTCTGCCCAAGTCATTTGATGTCCATCAGGCTGAGATGCTAGAAGATTTGCGTACCAAGCACTGGCAGGACCTCGCAGCTGCTGTGCTGCGAACAGGGGTTTCTGTGTCTCCGTGCAGTGAATCAGACTGAACTTTTGCTCCATGGTGCGGAGCCAATCATCAGCTTCCAATGGCTCATCGGCCTTGGTGAACGCAGGTGGACGCGTGTCTGTGAAATCCACATAAGTTGTCTCTTCATCGTCACGGCGGCCACGACACCCTCCACGGTTGTCCCTGTTTTGCGCCATGGCATTGGTGGCATTGGCCAAGACTGCAATAGCATCGGCCAAAGTCGGTGGAATAGGCGGTGGGTTGGGAGCGTTTCCATCCTCAGAGGTACCAGTTGAGAAAGTATGGACAGGCATCTGTTTAATTGCAAACCGAATTTAGAACTAACATCACTTAACAAAACATAGTAGCAGTTCAAACTTAAACATTACAACACTTAGACAATGCTAAAAAGACACAACTAAGACTTTAACAAAGTTTCCAAACCCGAACTAAGGTTCATGGCACAGACATTACAACACAAAGGGTAAAGATAGATGATACTCCTAGTCCTAAGACTAGTCTAGTCGTCGTCGATGACGATCACCTCCTCCTCGTCATCATCCTCCATGATCACATCCTCCATGGGATCATCTGCCCCCTCAAAGTCGTCCTCGGTTGCCTCCTCGTCATACTACTCCTCCTCAGACCTCCACAGGATCTTCCTCACGAGGAACAAGGATAGGGTTGAGCTCATTGTTGAGCCTGTGGACCTCCTCATGCAGAGCATCGTTGTAACCCTCGAGGTGCGCCGCGTAGTCCTCATACCAATGGGCCCTTGCACGGGCCGCATCCTCATGCTCCAGGGCCTTATCCCTCTCCTGAGCCAGATGGTCAACCTCATGGCGTAGCTCGTTGTTCAACCTCACATCCCTGTAGTGGTTGACACGAGCCACTCTGAAGCCCTCCTACATGAGCTTCACCTCCCTCTTAAGCTCCTTAATCTCTGCTTTTAGCTCCTTGCGACTGTGGCGGGGACGGCGGCTACCAGAAGCCTCCTCTCCGTCACGCGGCGCCAGCTGGTGGCGCGCCACTCCCCTGGGACCCGTCATCTTGCGAGCAGTGAGCTTGCAGCGTGCCAGCTGGAAGGTAAGTATGGATTAACAAAGATATAACAGGCTAGCAAGAATAGGTTTGGTAAATCCTAACCCATATACCTAACTTTTAAGGAGGAAGTATTAACATAATGATTTAACATGATGCATGAATCGTACTTACGAATTTTAAATCAATGCAAGATAATAAACGCATAAATAAATTTAACGTAGGGCTAATAATAAAGTTGTTCGACATGCTACCATAACTATTTTATGCAATAAGATAAGAATAGGCAATTTGGACCAAAATAGCAATTTAAATTTTTATGATCCAAAACATTTTGAAGTTTTGCAAAGTAATACCGTAATGATTTAGCAATGGAACGGCTCTGATACGAGCTGTAACAGAACCGCCTAAATCACGTGGTCCACAGGCACCTGTCATTGTCACTAATGACCTCTGACAGCCGGGCCCGTGTCCCAGATTATCTAGACAGCCCTGCCGGGTTACATCAGCACCCGTTTCTCCGACATGATCCCATTGCGAAGTCATTACAGGATTACAACATTTCATAATAAAATACATCAGAGTAAAAGTGCGAAAGATTTAAATAGTACTTAGATTACAAAACGGTTGTTCAAATAGAATTCAAATACAGTTATTACAGACTGAGGTTCAAATAGTAGCAGTAGCAGTAGAACAACAACATAACATAATAAGATAGATAATAACGCGAACCCTGCCCACAGGTTCACTTCACTCTTCCTCGCTATCCTGGACGATGGTCACATAGCAAGGGGCAAGACAGACCTCCTGCTGCTGACTACCTGCAACGGGGTTAACAAACCCTGAGTACTGGGGTACTCCGCAAGACTTACCCGACTAAGAAAAAGGAATGAGACTCAGGAATGCAGGCTGAGGGTAGTCAAGGTAAGGCTTTAGTAAGAGTCAAGATATTTTGCGGAAGAATCATTACTAATTATGCTTTCAGTATTTTATTCAACATTATTAATAGTCAGTATTAATAATCCACAATTCTTTCTATTAAATCCATCATATCCAATTACTTATTCATTTTCAAAAACATCCTAGTTCCGAACCACTTTTCGATGCAAGTCAGTGGATCAAGTCTCCATAACCGAGGAGCAACGACGATTCGAATCGATTAGTACCCAGCTAGGGATCCCTAACCACACTGCATATGTAGCACCTAAGCTTGCATATACCAACCCCGTCTATCACGGCTTTTCTATCCCTGAACCGGTCCTGTGCCACCCGAGAGCATAGTACTCCTCTCGTCTCCATTACCTTTGATATTAATTCCTTAGTTTATCCATTGGCTAGCTATTGCTATGACTACAGAGTGCCCTGGAGTGCCCTGGTGATTATCTTTTATTTATGATGCTTGATCATACTTATCACCTTTATATTTATTTATCTTGTGACCTCTACCAGTTATGAGTAGAGTTGATGTGGGTAAGGGTTGTCCCGATCTTTCGGTGGAGATGGATAACTTCGATTTGGACTGGAGAGACATTCACGATCTGACTACAACAGTCCAAGGACGCTGCGCCTTAGCGACCGATACACCAACTCCAGCGGTTGCACGCGATCTTGCGGAGCACGACCAACAAAACCACTAGGGTTATTCCTGCAAGCAATCGAAGAACCAGCAAGAACAAGAAGAGCAAGCACTCAATTGCAAATATGAGATGAAAGTTCAGATCTGATACAGATGAAGGTGGGGTTCTGAATCGAGTAGAACGGATGGTCTAGTCGACACACGCGTCTACAAGGAAGTAGCAGCGGCTAAACTTACATAAAAAACAAAACCCAATCTGTTTGTGGCGGCTCTAGAGGCATATATGTAGATGGAAGGACGACCAAGGAGGTGTTGGGGTCGTCCTCCAACCCTAGGTCATGTCCCTAATGGACCCAACTTGATACATGGGCCAACAGCCCAAAATTAGGTGACGCAGCACCATAAGTAGAGAAGGTCCTGACGTTAAAACGATGACTACGAACGTATCTAATCAGATATGGGAACAAGCATAGATCCATTGGAAAGTAGACTTGATATGCTTTCCATGGAGTCCTAGAACGTCCCAATCAGAGTCCGTATGTAGTCGTGGTGACCGTCGCAAGTTTGGACTCTTCTGCAGTCTGAATTCCACATCCAAAACGTGTTGGACTTGGACTCTTTCCTTCCATGGGCTAAAGTGACATGGTGACCTGGTGCAAAACGTTCAGGGCACATGGATTTGGTCCTCAATCAACTTCATTGACCTTCCATGCTTCCGTTATGCAATCAAACCTTCCCTTGATCCATGTAAGTAATTCTGCAAACAAGGTTCACAATCCATCCAAACAAGGTTCCACTTTCCCCACAACACCTTTGAGTTTCAAGGAGTGCAAAGAAAGTAGTTTTCGTGTCTATGGTAGGTTCACAGCAAATCGTGTTCCTATCTTGCATCTTGATTTCACAATGCATCCAAACCTGTTCCAATTTCCCCACGACACCTTTGAGTTTCAAGGAGTGCAAAGAAACTAGTTTTCGTGCCTATGGTACGTTTGTAGCAAACTGTGCCCCTATCTTGAATCTTGGTTTCACAACGCATCCAAACGAGGTTCCCCCTTTCCCATGACACCTATGTGTTTCATGGAGTACAAAGAAACTAGTTTTCATGCCTATGGTAGGTTCGTAGGAAACCGTGCTCCTATCTTGCATCTTGGTTTCAAAACGCATCCAAGCGCATGCAAATGAGGTTCCACTTTCTCCATGACACCGTTGAGTTTCATGGAGTGCAAAGAAACTAGTTTCCGTGCCTATGGTAGGTTCGTAGCAAAACATGCTCCTATCATGCACCGTGGTTTCACAACGCATCCAAACACATCCAAACACGGATCCAGTTTTCCCATAACACCTATGAGTTTCATGAATTGCAAAGAAACTAGTGTTCATGTCTATGGTAGGTTCATTGCAAACCGTGTTCCTATCTTGCATCTTCGTATCACAATGCATCCAAACGAGGTTCCACTTTCCCCGTGGCACCTATGAGTTTCATGGAGTACAAAGAAACTAGTTTTCATGACTATGGTAGGTTCGTAGCAAACCATGCTCCTATCTTGCATCTTGGTTTAACAACGCATCCAAGCTCATGCAATTGAGGTTGCACTTTCCCCATGACACCTATGAGTTTCATGGAGTGCAAAGAAACTAGTTTCCGCGCCTATGGTAGGTACGTAGCTAACCGTGCTCCTATCATGCACCTTGGTTTCACAACGCATCCAAACGCTTCCAAATGAGGTTCCACTTTCCCCTTGACACCTATGAGTTCTATGGAGTGCAAAGAAACTTTTTCGAGCCTATGGTAGGTTCGTAGCAAACCATGCTCCTATCTTGCATCTTGCTTTCACAATGCATCCAAACGAGGTTCCTCTTTTGCCGTGACACCTATGAGTTTCATGGAGTACAAAGAAACAAGTTTTCGTGCCTATGGTAGGTTCGTAGCAAACCGTGCTCCTATCTTGCATATTGGTTTCACAACGCATCCAAACACATCCAAACAAGGTTCCACTTTCCCCATAACACCTATGAGTTTCATGAAGTGCAAAGAAACTAGTTTTCGTGTCTATGGTAGGTTCGTTGCAAACTGTGTTCCTATCTTGCATCTTGGTTTCACAATGCAACCAAACAAGGTTCCACGTTCCCCACGACACCTATGAGTTTCATGGAGTGCAAAGAAACTAGTTTTCGTGCCTATGGCAGGTTCGTAGCAAATCGTGTTCCTATCTTGCATCTTGACTTCACAATGCATCCAAACGAGTTCCAATTTCCCCACGACACCTATGTGTTTCATGGAGTGCAAAGAAACTAGTTTTCTTGCCTATGGTAGGTTCATAGCAAACCATGCTCCAATCTTGCATCTTGGTTTCACAACGCATCCATACGAGGTTCCTCTTTTCCCTTGACACCTATGACTTTCATGGAGTACAAAGAAACTAGTTTTCATGCCTATGGTTGGTTCATAGCAAACCGTGCTCCTATCTTGCATCTTGGTTTCACAACGCATCCAAACTCATGGAAATGAGGTTCCACGTTCCCCATGACACCTATGAGTTTCATGGAGTGCAAAGAAACTAGTTTCCGCGCCTATGGTAGGTTCGTAGCAAACCATGCTCCTATCATTCACCTTGGTTTCACAACGCATCCAAACACATCCAAATAAGGTTCCACTTTCTCCAGAACACCTATGAGTTTCATGGAGTAGAAACAAACTAGTTTTCTTGTCTATGTTAGGTTCGCAGCAAAATCGTGTTCCTATCTTGCATCTTGGTTTCACAAGGCATCCTAACAAGTTCCAATTTCGCCACGACACCTATGAGTTTCATGGAGTGCAAAAAACTAGTTTTCATGCCCATAGTAGGTTTGTAGCAAACCGTGCTCCTATCTTGCATCTTGGTTTCACAACGCATCCAAACGAGGTTCCCCTTTTCCCATGACACCTTTGAGTTTCATGGTGTACAAAGAAACTAGTTTTCATGCCTATGGTAGGTTCGTAGCAAACCGTGCTCCTACCTTGCATCTTGGTTTCACAACGCATCCAAACGAGGTTCCACTTTCCCCATGACACCTATGAGTTTCATGGAGTGCAAAGAAACTTGTTTCCACACCAATGGGAGGTCGTTGCAAGCCATGCTCCTATCGTGCACCTTGGTTTCACAACGCATCGAAACGCATCCAAACAAGGTTCAACTTTCCCCATAACACCTATGAGTTTCATGAAGTGCAAAGAAACTAGTTTTCGTGTCTATGGAAGGTTCGTTGCAAACCATGTTCCTATCTTGCATCTTGGTTTCACAATGCATCCAAACGAGGTTCCACTTTCCCCACGACACCTATGAGTTTCATGGAGTGCAAAGAAGCTAGTTTTCGTGCCTATGGTAGGTTCACAGCAAATAGTGTTCCTATCTTGCATCTTGATTTCAGAATGTATCCAAACAAGGTTCCACTATCCCCATAACACCTATGTGTTTCACGGAGTGCAAAGAAACTAGTTTTCATCCCTATAGTAGGTTTGCAGCAAACCGTGCTCCTATCTTGCATATTGGTTTCACAATGCATCCGAACTAGGTTCCTCTTTTCCCATGACACCTTTGAGTTTCATGGTGTACAAAGAAACTAGTTTTCATGCCTATGGTAGGTTCGTAGCAAACCGTGCTCCTATCTTGCATCTTGGTTTCATAACGCATCCAAGCACATGCAAATGAGGTTCCACTTTCCCCATGACACCTATGAGTTTCATGGAGTGCAAAGAAACTAGTTCCACGCCTATGGTAGGTTTGTACCAAACCATGCTCCTATCATGCACCTTGGTTTCACAACACATCCAAACACATTCAAACAAGGTTCCACTTTCCCCACGACACCTATGAGTTTCATGGAGTGCAAAGAAACTAGTTTTCGTGCCTATGGCAGGTTCATAGCAAATCGTGTTCCTATCTTGCATCTTGACTTCACAATGCATCCAAACGAGTTCCAATTTCCCCACGACACCTATGTGTTTCATGGAGTGCAAAGAAACTAGTTTTCTTGCCTATGGTAGGTTCATAGCAAACCATGCTCCAATCTTGCATCTTGGTTTCACAACGCATCCATACGAGGTTCCTCTTTTCCCTTGACACCTATGACTTTCATGGAGTACAAAGAAACTAGTTTTCATGCCTATGGTTGGTTCATAGCAAACCGTGCTCCTATCTTGCATCTTGGTTTCACAACGCATCCAAACTCATGGAAATGAGGTTCCACGTTCCCCATGACACCTATGAGTTTCATGGAGTGCAAAGAAACTAGTTTCCGCGCCTATGGTAGGTTCGTAGCAAACCATGCTCCTATCATTCACCTTGGTTTCACAACGCATCCAAACACATCCAAATAAGGTTCCACTTTCTCCAGAACACCTATGAGTTTCATGGAGTAGAAACAAACTAGTTTTCTTGTCTATGTTAGGTTCGCAGCAAAATCGTGTTCCTATCTTGCATCTTGGTTTCACAAGGCATCCTAACAAGTTCCAATTTCGCCACGACACCTATGAGTTTCATGGAGTGCAAAAAACTAGTTTTCATGCCCATAGTAGGTTTGTAGCAAACCGTGCTCCTATCTTGCATCTTGGTTTCACAACGCATCCAAACGAGGTTCCCCTTTTCCCATGACACCTTTGAGTTTCATGGTGTACAAAGAAACTAGTTTTCATGCCTATGGTAGGTTCGTAGCAAACCGTGCTCCTACCTTGCATCTTGGTTTCACAACGCATCCAAACGAGGTTCCACTTTCCCCATGACACCTATGAGTTTCATGGAGTGCAAAGAAACTTGTTTCCGCACCAATGGGAGGTCGTTGCAAGCCATGCTCCTATCGTGCACCTTGGTTTCACAACGCATCGAAACGCATCCAAACAAGGTTCAACTTTCCCCATAACACCTATGAGTTTCATGAAGTGCAAAGAAACTAGTTTTCGTGTCTATGGAAGGTTCGTTGCAAACCATGTTCCTATCTTGCATCTTGGTTTCACAATGCATCCAAACGAGGTTCCACTTTCCCCACGACACCTATGAGTTTCATGGAGTGCAAAGAAGCTAGTTTTCGTGCCTATGGTAGGTTCACAGCAAATAGTGTTCCTATCTTGCATCTTGATTTCAGAATGTATCCAAACAAGGTTCCACTATCCCCATAACACCTATGTGTTTCACGGAGTGCAAAGAAACTAGTTTTCATCCCTATAGTAGGTTTGCAGCAAACCGTGCTCCTATCTTGCATATTGGTTTCACAATGCATCCGAACTAGGTTCCTCTTTTCCCATGACACCTTTGAGTTTCATGGTGTACAAAGAAACTAGTTTTCATGCCTATGGTAGGTTCGTAGCAAACCGTGCTCCTATCTTGCATCTTGGTTTCATAACGCATCCAAGCACATGCAAATGAGGTTCCACTTTCCCCATGACACCTATGAGTTTCATGGAGTGCAAAGAAACTAGTTCCACGCCTATGGTAGGTTTGTACCAAACCATGCTCCTATCATGCACCTTGGTTTCACAACACATCCAAACACATTCAAACAAGGTTCCACTTTCCCCACGACACCTATGAGTTTCATGGAGTGCAAAGAAACTAGTTTTCGTGCCTATGGCAGGTTCGTAGCAAATCGTGTTCCTATCTTGCATCTTGACTTCACAATGCATCCAAACGAGTTCCAATTTCCCCACGACACCTATGTGTTTCATGGAGTGCAAAGAAACTAGTTTTCTTGCCTATGGTAGGTTCATAGCAAACCATGCTCCAATCTTGCATCTTGGTTTCACAACGCATCCATACGAGGTTCCTCTTTTCCCTTGACACCTATGACTTTCATGGAGTACAAAGAAACTAGTTTTCATGCCTATGGTTGGTTCATAGCAAACCGTGCTCCTATCTTGCATCTTGGTTTCACAACGCATCCAAACTCATGGAAATGAGGTTCCACGTTCCCCATGACACCTATGAGTTTCATGGAGTGCAAAGAAACTAGTTTCCGCGCCTATGGTAGGTTCGTAGCAAACCATGCTCCTATCATTCACCTTGGTTTCACAACGCATCCAAACACATCCAAATAAGGTTCCACTTTCTCCAGAACACCTATGAGTTTCATGGAGTAGAAACAAACTAGTTTTCTTGTCTATGTTAGGTTCGCAGCAAAATCGTGTTCCTATCTTGCATCTTGGTTTCACAAGGCATCCTAACAAGTTCCAATTTCGCCACGACACCTATGAGTTTCATGGAGTGCAAAAAACTAGTTTTCATGCCCATAGTAGGTTTGTAGCAAACCGTGCTCCTATCTTGCATCTTGGTTTCACAACGCATCCAAACGAGGTTCCCCTTTTCCCATGACACCTTTGAGTTTCATGGTGTACAAAGAAACTAGTTTTCATGCCTATGGTAGGTTCGTAGCAAACCGTGCTCCTACCTTGCATCTTGGTTTCACAACGCATCCAAACGAGGTTCCACTTTCCCCATGACACCTATGAGTTTCATGGAGTGCAAAGAAACTTGTTTCCGCACCAATGGGAGGTCGTTGCAAGCCATGCTCCTATCGTGCACCTTGGTTTCACAACGCATCGAAACGCATCCAAACAAGGTTCAACTTTCCCCATAACACCTATGAGTTTCATGAAGTGCAAAGAAACTAGTTTTCGTGTCTATGGAAGGTTCGTTGCAAACCATGTTCCTATCTTGCATCTTGGTTTCACAATGCATCCAAACGAGGTTCCACTTTCCCCACGACACCTATGAGTTTCATGGAGTGCAAAGAAGCTAGTTTTCGTGCCTATGGTAGGTTCACAGCAAATAGTGTTCCTATCTTGCATCTTGATTTCAGAATGTATCCAAACAAGGTTCCACTATCCCCATAACACCTATGTGTTTCACGGAGTGCAAAGAAACTAGTTTTCATCCCTATAGTAGGTTTGCAGCAAACCGTGCTCCTATCTTGCATATTGGTTTCACAATGCATCCGAACTAGGTTCCTCTTTTCCCATGACACCTTTGAGTTTCATGGTGTACAAAGAAACTAGTTTTCATGCCTATGGTAGGTTCGTAGCAAACCGTGCTCCTATCTTGCATCTTGGTTTCATAACGCATCCAAGCACATGCAAATGAGGTTCCACTTTCCCCATGACACCTATGAGTTTCATGGAGTGCAAAGAAACTAGTTCCACGCCTATGGTAGGTTTGTAGCAAACCATGCTCCTATCATGCACCTTGGTTTCACAACACATCCAAACACATTCAAACAAGGTTCCACTTTCCCCACGACACCTATGAGTTTCATGGAGTGCAAAGAAACTAGTTTTCGTGTCTATGGTAGGTTCGCAGCAAATCGTGTTCCTATCTTGCATCTTGGTTTCGCAATGCATCCAAACAAGGTTCCACTTTCCCCATAACACTTATGAGTTTCATGGAGTGCAAAGAAACTAGTTTTCGTGTCTATGGTAGGTTTGCAGCAAATCGTGTTCCTATCTTGCATCTTGGTTTCACAATGCGTCCAAAGGAGTTCCAATTTCCCCACGACACCTATGAGTTTAATGAAGTGCAAAGAAACTAGTTTTCGTGCCTATGGTAGGTTCGTAGCAAACCGTGCTCCTATCTTGCATCTTGGTTTCAAAACGCATTCGAACGAGGTTCCTCTTTTCCCATGACACCTATGAGTTTCATGGAGTTCAAAGAAACTAGTTTTCGTGCCTATGGTAGGTTCGTAGCAAACCGGGCACCTATCTTGCATCTTGGTTTCACGACGTATCCAAACGCATCCAAACTAGAGTCCACTTACACCATGACACCTATGAGTTTCATGGATTTCAAAGAAACTATTTTCCGTGCCTATGGTAGGTTCGTTGCAAACCAAGCTCCTATCATGCACCTTGGTTTCACAACGCATCCAAACAAGGTTCCACTTTCCCCATAACACCTTTGAGTTTCAAGGAGTGCAAAGAAAGTAGTTTTCGTGCCTATGGTACGTTTGTAGCAAACTGTGCCCCAATCTTGAATCTTGGTTTCACAACGCATCCAAACGAGGTTCCTCTTTTCCCATGACACCTTTGAGTTTCATGGTGTACAAAGAAACTAGTTTTCATGCCTATGATAGGTTCGTAGCAAACCGTGCTCCTATCTTGCATCTTGGTTTCACAACGCATCCAAGCTCATGCAAATGAGGTTCCACTTTCCCCATGACATCTATGAGTTTCCTGGAGTGCAAAGAAACTAGTTTCCACGCCTATTGTAGGTTCGTAGCAAACCATGCTCCTATCATGCACTTTGGTTTCACAATGCATCCGAACAAGGTTACGCTTTCCCCACAACACCTATGAGTTTCATGGAGTGGAAAGAAACTTGTTTTCGTGTCTATGGTAGGTTCGCGGCAAATCGTGTTCCTATCTTGCATCTTGGTTTTACAATGCATCCAAACAAGGTTCCTCTTTCCCCATAACACCTTTGAGTTTCATGGAGTGCAAAGAAACTAGTTTTCGTGTCTATGGTAGGTTCGCAGCAAATCGTGTTCCCATCTTGCACCTTGGTTTCACAATGCATCCAAAGGAGTTCCAATTTCCCCACGACACCTATGAGTTTCATGGAGTGCAAAAAACTAGTTTTCGTGCCTATAGTAGGTTTGTAGCAAACCGTGCTCCTATCTTGCATCTTGGTTTCACAACGCATCCAAATGATGTTCCTCTTTTCCCATGACACCTTTGAGTTTCATGTTGTACAAAGAAACTAATTTTCATGCTTATCGTAGGTTCGTAGCAAACCAAGCTCCTACCTTGCATCTTGGTTTCACAACGCATCCGAACGAGGTTCCACTTTCCCCATGACACCAATGAGTTTCATGGAGTGCAAAGAAACTAGTTTCCGCGCCTATGGTAGGTTCGTAGCAAACCATGCTCCTATCGTGCTCCTTGGTTTCACAACGCATCGAAACGCATCCAAACAAGGTTCCACTTTCCCCATAACACCTATGAGTTTCATGAAGTGCAAAGAAACTAGTTTTCGTGTCTATGGAAGGTTCGTTGCAAACCGTGTTCCTATCTTGCATCTTGGTTTCACAATGCTTCCAAACGAGGTTTCACTTTCCCCATGACACCTATGAGTTTCAGGGAGTGCAAAGAAACTAGGTTTCGTGCCTATGGTAGGTTCGTAGCAAATCCTGTTCCTAACTTGCATCTTCATTTCACAATGCATCCAAACGAGTTCCAATTTTCCCATGACACCTACGAGTTTCATGGAGTGCAAAGAAACTAGTTTTCGTGTCTATCGTAGGTTCACAGCAAATCGTGTTACTATCTTGCATCTTAGTTTCACAATGCATCCAAACAAGGTTCCACTTTCCCCATAACACCTATGAGTTTCACGGAGTGCAAAGAAACTAGTTTATGTGCCTATGGTAGGTTTGCAGCAAATCGTGTTCCTATCTTGCGTCTTGGTTCCACAATGCATCCATAGGAGTTCCAATTTCCCCACGACACCTATGAACTTCATGGAGTGCAAAGAAACTAGTTTTCGTGCCTATGGTAGGTTCGTAGCAAACCGTGCTCCTATCTTGCATTTTGGTTTCACAACACATCCAAACGAGGTTCCTCTTTTCCAGTGACACCTATGTGTTTCATGGACTACAAATAAACTAGTTTTCATGCCTATGGTAGGTTCGTAGCAAACTGTGCTCCTATATTGCATCTTGGTTTCACAACGCATCCAAGCGCATGTAAATCAGGTTCCACTTTCCCCATGACACCTATGAGTTTCATGGAGTGCAAAGAAACTTGTTTCCGCGCCTATGGTAGGTTCATAGCAAAACATGCTCCTATCATGCACCGTGGTTTCACAACGCATCCAAACACATCCAAACAAGGTTCCAGTTTCCCCATAACACCTATGAGTTTCTTGAATTGCAAAGAGACTAGTTTTCGTGTCTATGGTAGGTTCGTTGCAAACCGTGTTCCTATCTTGCATCTTCGTATCACAACGCATCCAAACGGGGTTCCACTTTCCCCGTGACAACTATGAGTTTCATGGAGTACAAAGCAACTAGTTTTCATGACTATGGATGGTTCATAGCAAACCATGCTCCTATCTTGCATCTTGGTTTCACAACGCAGCCAAGCCAGTTTCCACTTGCCCCATAACACCTATGAGTTCCATGGAGTGCAAAGAAACTAGTTTTCATGCCTATGGTAGGATCGTGGCGAACCGTGCTCCTATCTCGCATCTTAGTTTCACAGTGCATCCTAATGCATCAAAACGAGGTTCCACTTTCCCCACGACACCTATGAGTTTCATGGAGTGCAAAGAAACTAGTTTTGGAGCCTATGGTAGGTTCATAGCAAACCGTGTTCCTATCTTGCATCTTGGTTTCACGACGCATCCAAACGGAGTTCCTCCTTTGCCGTGACAGCTATGACTTTCATGGAGTACAAAGAAACTACTTTTCGTGCCTATGGTAGGTTCGTAGCAAACCGTGCTCCTATCTTGCATCTTGGTTTCACAACGCATTCAAACACATGCAGACGAGGTTCCACTTACCCATCACAACTATGAGTTACATGGAGTTCAAAGAAACTAGTTTCCGTGCCTATGGTAGGTTCGTAGCAAACAATGCTCTGATCGTGCACCTTGGTTTCACAACGCATCCAAACAAGGTTCCACTTTCCCCATAACACCTATGAGTTTCATGGAGTGCAAAGAAACTAGTTTTCTTGTCTATGGTAGGTTCGCAGCAAATCGTGTTCCTATCTTGCATCTTGGTTTCACAATGCATCCAAACAAGTTCCAATTTCCCCATGACACCTATGAGTTTCATGGAGTGCAAAGGAACTAGTTTTTGTGCCTATAGTAGGTTTCTAGCAAACCATGCTCCTATCTTGCATCTTGGTTTCACTACGCATCCAAACGAGGTTCCTCTTTTCCCATGACACCTTTGAGTTTCATGGTGTACAAAGAAACAAGTTTTCATGCCTATGGTATGTTCGTAGCAAACCGTGCTCCTATCTTGCGTCTTGGTTTCACAACTCATCCAAGCGAGGTTCCTCTTTTGCCATGACACCTATGAGTTTAATGGAGTACAAAGAAACTAGTTTTCTCGCCTATGGTAAGTTCGTAGCAAACTGTGCTCCTATCATGCATCTTGGTTTCACATCGCATCCAAACGAGGTTTCTCTTTTCCCATGACACCTATGAGTTCCATGGAGTACAAAGAAACTAGTTTTCATGCCTATGGTAGGTTCGTAGCAAACCATGCTCCTATCTTGCATCTTGGTTTCACAACGCATCGAAGTGCACGCAAATGAGGTTCCACTCTCCCCATGACACCTATGAGTTTCATGGAGTGCAAAGAAACTAGTTTCCGCGCCTGTGGTAGGTTCGTAGCAAACCACGCTCCTATCGTGCACCTTGGTTTCACAACGCATCCAAACGCATCCAAACAAGGTTCCACATTCCCTATAACACCTATGAGTTTCATGGAGTGCAAAGAAACTAGTTTTCATGTCTATGGTAGGTTTGTAACAAACCGTGTTCCTATCATGCATCTTGGTTTCACAATGCATCCAAACGAGGTTCCACTTTACCCATGAAACCTATGAGTTTCATGTAGTGCAAAAAAACTAGTTTTCCTGCTGATACGCACACGCGTACCAATCACGCGTGTGCAGCTGTTGTTGCCCGATCTTCATGGTGGAGCAAAGGAGAAAAGATAACTATCGCTGCACGACCTGATGGAGAGGTACTGCACCACGAGATGTTGCACCCGCGACGAACTGCCGAGACATCCACCCTTCCATGCATCGACGAAAACCAGCCCACGCAATCACGCCGTAAAGACGTGAAGCACAAACTGGGTGAACCGTAGTTCGGCGTTCTACAACCCCCTCAGGAATCGAAAGAACTAAGTTGCAAAGCACTCATGCCTTACCATAGATTTCCAAATATTTTCTCCATCGGAGAAGAACACACACAAGGTGGCTATCTTATCATTATCAAAAGTCTCTTATCTTATCTTATTACAATGGAGGATTACATGGATATTTATACTCAGGAACATCCCTCCTGGTTGGGTCTGAACAGAGGCATAAATAAAAGAAAGTGGAAGGTCATCTTGGTGGAGAAATTGAAGGGTCTTCTTTGATTCTCGCGCAGCCACCAACAGCTAATGCTATCTCCACTAAAACAGCCATAACTCCTAGCTCGGAAGTCCAGAAGATGCACCGTTTGTTGCATTGGAAACTAGACTTCAATAGCTTTCTTCACACATGTATTGGGCATGCTAAAACTGCACAGAGATGGTCACATAGCTCATGGAACAAGAACCACTAGACCACTGAAAATTGTATTGACGGTTAACGGAATTGCACAATATGCCATGGACAATCCTCATCACCTGCCTATGGTAGGTTCGTAGCAAACCGTGCTCCTGCCTTGCATCTTGGTTTCACGACGTATCCAAACGCACGCAAACGAGAGCCCACATACCCCCTGACACCAATGAGTTTCATGGAGTTCTAAGAAACTAGTTTCCGTGCCTATTGTAGGTTCGTATCAAACCATGCTCCTATCATGCACCTTGGTTTCACAACGCATCGAAACGCATCCAAACAAGGTACCACTTTCCACATAACACCTTTGAGTTTGATGCAGTGCAAAGAAAGTAGTTTTCGTGCCTATGGTAGGTTTGTAGCAAACTGTGCTCCTATCTTGCATCTTGGTTTCACACCGCATCCAAACGAGGTTCCTCTTTTCCCATGACACCTTTGAGTTTCATGATGTACAAAGAAACTAGTTTTCATGCCTATGGTAGGTTCGTAGCAAACCGTGCTCCTATCTTGCATCTTGGTTTCACGACATATCCAAACGCATGCAAACGAGAGTCCACTTACCCCATGACACCTATGGGTTTCATGAAGTTCAACGAAACTACTTTCCGTGCCTATGGTAGGTTTGTAGCAAACCATGCTCCTGTCGTGCACCTTGGTTTCACAACGCATCCAAAAGCAACCAAACAAGGTTCCACTTTGCCCATAACACCTAAGAGTTTCAAGGAGTGCAAAGAAACAAGTTTTCGTGCCTATGGTAGGTTCGCAGCAAACTGTGCTCCTATCTTGCATCTTGGTTTCACAACGCATCCAAACGAGGTGCCTCTTTTCCCATGACACCTTTGAGATCCATGGTGTACAAAGAAACTAGTTTTCATGCCTATGGTAGGTTCTTAGCAAACCGTGCTCCTATCTTGCATCTTGGTTTCACAACGCATCCAAACGCATGCAAACGAGATTCCACCTGCCCCATGACACCTATGAGTTTCAGGGAGTTCAAAGAAACTAGTTTCCGTGCCTATGGTAGGTTCGTAGCAAACCATGCTCCTATCATGCACCTTGGTTTCACAGCGCATCCAAACAAGGTTCCACTTTCCCCATAACACCTATGAGTTTCATGGAGTGCAAAGAAACTAGTTTTCGTGCCTATGGTAGGTTCGTAGCAAATTGTGTTCCTATCTTGCATCTTGGATTCTCAATGCATCCAAACGAGTTCCAATTTCCCCACGACACCTATGAGTTTCATGGAGTGCAAAGAAACTAGTTATCATGCCTATGGTAGGTTCGTAGCAAACCATGCTCCTATCTTGCATCTTCGTTTCACAACGCATCCAAGCGCATGCAGATGAGGTTCCACTTTCCCCATGACACCTATGAGTTTCATGGAGTGCAATGAAACTAGTTTCCGCGCCTATGGTAGGTTCGTAGCAAAGCATTCTCCTATCATGGCACCTTGGTTTCACAACGCATTCAAACACATCCAAAGAAGATTCCACTTTCCCCACGAGACCTATGAGTTTCATGGAGTGCAAAGAAACTAGTTTTCGTGTGTATGGTAGCTTCGTTGCATACCGTGTTCCTATCTTGCATCTTGGTTTCACAATGCATCCAAACATGGTTCCACTTTCTCCACGACACCTATGAGTTTCATGGAGTGCAAAGAAACAAGTTTTGGTGCCTATGGTAGGTTTGCAGCAAATCGTGTTCCTATCTTGCATCTCGGTTACACAATGCATCCAAACGAGTTCCAATTTCCCCACGACACCTATGAGTTTCTTGGAATGCAAAGAAACTAATTTTTGTGTCTATGGTAGGTTCGCAGCAAGTCGTGTTCCTATCTTGCATCTCGGTTTCACAACGCATCCAAACGAGTTCCGATTTCCCCACGACACCTATGAGTTTCATGGCGTGCAAAGAAACTAGTTTTGGTGCCTATGGTAGGCTTGGAGCAAACCGTGCTCCTATCCTGCATCTTGGTTTCACAACGCATCCAAACAAGGTTCCTCTTTTCCCATGACACCTTAGAGTTTCGTGGTGTATAAAGAAACTAGTTTTCAAGCCTATGGTAGGTTCGTAGCAAACTGTTCTCCTATCTTGCCACTTGGTTTCACAGTGCATCCAAACGAGGTCTAATTTCCCCATGATAGCTATGAGTTTCATGGAGTGCAAAGAAACTAGTTTTCATGCCTATGGTAGGCTCGTAGCAAACCGTGCTTCTATCTAGCATCTTGGTTTCACAACGCATCCAAACAAGGATCCTCTTTTCCCAAGACACGTATGAGTTTCATGGAGTTCAAAGAAACTAGTTTTCATGACTTTGGTAGGTTCATAGCAAACCGTGCTCCTACTTGCATCTTGGTTTCAAAACGCAACCAAGCGCATGCAAATGAGGTTGCACTTTCTCCATCACACCTATGAATTTCATGGAGTGCAAAGAAACTAGTTTCCGCCCCTATGGTAGGTTCGTAGCAAACCGTGCTCCTATCATGCACCTTGGTTTCACAACGCATCCAAATGCTCCCAAACAAGGTTCCTCTTTCCCCACAACACCTATGAGTTTCATGGAGTGCAAAGAAACTAGTTTTCGTGTCTATAGTAGGTTTGTAGCAAACCGTGTTCCTATCTTGCATCTTGGTTTCACAATGCATGCAAACATGGTTCCACTTTCCCCATGACACCTATCAGTTTCGTGGAGTGCAAAGAAACTAATTTTCCTGCCTATCGTAGGTTCATAGCAAACCGTGCTCCAATCTTGCATCTTGGTTTCACAACGCATTCAAATGTATCCAAACGAGGTTCCACTTGCCACATAACATCTATGAGTTTCATGGAGTGCAAAGAAACTAGTTTTCATACCTATGGTAGGCTCGTAGCGAACCGTGCTCGTATGTGGTTTCACAACGCATTCTAATGCATCCAAACGAGGTTCCACTTTCCCCATGACACCTATGAGTTTCATGGAGTGCAAAGAAACTAGTTTTCGAGCCTATGGTAGGTTTGTACCAAACCGAGCTCCTATCTTGCATCTTGGTTTCACAACGCATCCAAACGAGGTTCCCCTTTTGCCGTGACACCTATGAGTTTCATGGTGTACAAAGACACTAGTTTTCGTGCCTATGGTAGGTTCGTAGCAAACCGTGCTCCTATCTTGCATCATGGTTTCACAACGCATCCAAACGCATGCAAACGAGATTCCACTTACCCCATGACACCTATGAGTTTCATGGAGTTCAAAGAAACTAGTTTCCGTGCCTATGGTAGGTTCGTAGCAAACCATGCTCCTATCATGCACCTTGGTTTCACAACGCATCCAAACAAGGTTCCACTTTCCCCATAACACCTATGAGTTTCATGGAGTGCAAAGAAACTAGTTTTCGTGCCTATGGCAGGTTCGTAGCAAATCGTGTTCCTATCTTGCATCTTGGATTCTCAATGCATCCAAACGAGTTTCAATTTCCCCACGACACCTATGAGTTTCATGGAGTGCAAAGAAACTAGTTTTCGTGCCTATGGTAGGTTTGTAGCAAACTGTGGTCCTATCTTGCATCTTGGTTTCACAACGCATCCAAACGAGGTGCCTCTTTTCCCATGACACCTTTGAGATTCAAGGTGTACAAAGAAACTAGTTTTCATGCCTATGGTAGTTTCGTAGCAAACCGTGCTCCTATCTTGCATCTTGGTTTCACAACGCATCCAAGCGCATGCAGATGAGGTTCCACTTTCCCAATGACACCTATGAGTTTCATGCAGTGCAAAGAAACTAGGGTCCGCACCTATGGTAGGTTCGTAGCAAACCATTCTCCTATCATGCACCTTGGTTTCACAACGCATCCAAACACATCCAAACAAGGTTCCACTTTCCCCACGACACCTATGAGTTTCATGGAGTGCAAAGAAACTAGTTTTCGGGTCTATGGTAGCTTCGTTGCATACCGTGTTCTTACCTTGCATCTTTGTTTCGCAATATATCCAAACGTGGTTCCACTTTCCCCACGACACCTATGAGTTTCATGGAGTGCAAAGAAACAAGTTTTCGTGCCTACGGGAGGTTTGCAGCAAATCGTGTTCCTATCTTGCATCTTGGTTACACAATGCATCCAAACGAGTTCCAATTTCCCCACGACACCTATGAGTTTCATGGAGTGCAAAGAAACTAATTTTCGTGTGTATGGTAGGTTCGCAGCAAGTCGTGTTCCTATCTTGCATCTCGGTTTCACAACGCATCCAAACGAGTTCCAATTTCCCCATGACACCTTAGAGTCTCGTGGTGTACAAAGAAACTAGTTTTCAGGCCTATAGTAGGTTCGTAGCAAACTTTGCTCCTATCTTGCCACTTGGTTTCACAGTGCATCCAAACGAGTCCTAATTTCCCCACGACAGCTATGAGTTTCATGGAGTGCAAAGATACTAGTTTTCATGCCTATGGTAGGCTCGTAGCAAACCATGCTTCTATCTAGCATCTTGGTTTCACAACACATCCAAACAAGGATCCTCTTTTCCCATGACACGTATGAGTTTCATGGAGTTCAAAGAAACCAGTTTTCATGACTATGGTAGGTTCATAGCAAACCGTGCTCCTACTTGCATCTTGGTTTCATAAGGCATCCAAGCGCATGCAAATGAGGTTGCACTTTCTCCATGACACCTATGAATTTCATGGAGTGCAAAGAAACTAGTTTCCGCCCCTATGGTAGGTTCGTAGCAAACCGTGCTCCTATCATGCACCTTGGTTTCACAACGCATCCAAAAGTTCCCAAACAAGGTTCCACTTTCCCCATAACACCTATGAGTTTCATGGAGTGCAAAGAAACTAGTTTTCGTGTCTATAGTAGGTTTGTAGCAAACCGTGTTCCTATCTTGCATCTTGGTTTCACAATGCATCCAACGTGGTTCCACTTTCCCCAAGACACCTATGAGTTTCATGGAGTGCAAAGAAACTAATTTTCCTGCCTATGGTAGGTTCGTAGCAAACCGTGCTCCAATCTTGCATCTTGGTTTCACAACGCATCCAAACGCATCCAAACGAGGTTCCACTTGCCACATAACACCTATGAGTTTCATGGATTGCAAAGAAACTAGTTTTCATGCCTATGGTAGGCTCTTAGCGAACCGTGCTCCTATCTTGCATCTTGGTTTCACAACCCATCCTAATGCATCCAAACGAGGTTCCACTTTCCCCATGACACCTATGAGTTTCATGGTGTGCAAAGAAACTAGTTTTGGAGCCTATGGTGGGTTTGTATAGCAAACCGAGCTCCTATCCTGCATCTTGGTTTCACAACGCATCCAAACGAGGTTCCCCATTTGCCGTGACACCTATGAGTTTCATGGTGTACAAAGAAACTAGTTTTCGTGCGTATGGTAGGTTTGTAGCAAACCGTGCTCCTATCTTGCATCATGGTTTCACAACGCATCCAAACGCATGCAAACGAGATTCCACTTACCCCATGACACCTATGAGTTTCATGGACTTCAAAGAAACTAGTTTCCGTGCCTATGGTAGGTTCGTAGCAAACCATGCTCCGATCATGCACCCTGGTTTCACAACGCATCCAAACAAGGTTCCACTTTCCCCATAACACCTATGAGTTTCATGGAGTGCAAAGAAACTTGTTTTCGTGTCTATAGTAGGTTTGTAGCAAACCGTGTTCCTATCTTGCATCTTGGTTTCACAAAGCATCCAAACGTGGTTCCACTTTCCCCATGACACCTATCAGTTTCATGGAGTGCAAAGAAACTAATTTTCCTGCCTATCGTAGGTTCGTAGCAAACCGTGCTCTAATCTTGCATCTTGGTTTCACAACGCATTCAAACGCATCCAAACGAGGTTCCACTTGCCACATAACACCTATGAGTTTCATGGAGTGCAAAGAAACTAGTTTTCATGCCTATGGTAGGCTCTTAGCGAACCGTACTCCTATCTTGCATCTTGGTTTCACAACGTATCCTAATGCATCCAAACGAGGTTCCACTTTCCCCATGACACCTATGAGTTTCATGGTGTGCAAAGAAACTAGTTTTCGAGCCTATGGTAGGTTTCTAGCAAACCGAGCTCCTATCTTGCATCTTGGTTTCACAACGCATCCAAACGAGGTTCCCCATTTGCCGTGACACCTATGAGTTTCATGGTGTACAAAGAAACTAGTTTTCGTGCCTATGGTAGGTTCGTTGCAAACCGTGCTCCTATCTTGCATCGTGGTTTCACAACGCATCCAAACGCATGCAAACGAGATTCCACTTACCCCATGACACCTATTAGTTTCAAGGAGTTCAAAGAAACTAGTTTCCGTGCTTATGGTAGGTTCGTAGCAAACCATGCTCCTATCATGCACCTTGGTTTCACAACGCATCCAAACAAGGTTCCACTTTTCCCATGACACCTATGAGTTTCATGGAGTGCAAAGAAACTAGTTTTCGTGCCTATGGTACATTCGTAGCAAATCGTGTTCCTATATTGCATCTTGGTTACACAATGCATCCAAACGAGTTCCAATTTCCCCACGACACCTATGAGTTTCATGGAGTGCAAAGAAACTAATTTTCGTGTCTATAGTAGGTTCGCAGCAAGTCGTGTTCCTATCTTGCATCTCGGTTTCACAACGCATCCAAACGAGTTCCAATTTCCGCACAACACCTATGAGTTTCATGGTGTGCAAAGAAACTAGTTTTGGTGCCTATGGTAGGCTTGTAGCAAACCGTGCTTCTATCTTGCATCTTGGTTTCACAACGCATCCAAGCAAGGTTCCTCCTTTCCCATGACACCTTAGAGTTTCGTGGTGTACAAAGAAACTAGTTTTCAAGCCTATAGTAGGTTCGTAGCAAACTGTGCTCCTATCCTGCCACTTGGTTTCACAGTGCATCCAAACGAGTTCTAATTTCCCCACGACAGCTATGAGTTTCATGGAGTTCAAAGAAACTAGTTTTCATGACTATGGTAGCTTCATAGCAAACCGTGCTCCTACTTGCATCTTGGTTTCATAACGCATCCAAGCGCATGCAAATGAGGTTGCACTTTCTCCATGACACCTATGAATTTCATGGAGTGTAAAGAAACTAGTTTCCGCCCCTATGGTAGGTTCGTAGCAAACCGTGCTCCTATCATGCACCTTGGTTTCACAACGCATCCAAAAGCTCCAAAACAAGGTTCCACTTTCCCCACAACACCTATGAGTTTCATGGAGTGCAAAGAAACTAGTTTTCTTGTCTATAGTAGGTTTGTAGCAAACCGTGTTCCTATCTTGCATCTTGGTTTCACAATGCATCCAAACGTGGTTCCACTTTAACCATGACACCTATGAGTTTCATGGAGTGCAAAGAAACTAATTTTCCTGCCTATGGTAGGTTCGTAGCAAACCGTGCTCCAATCTTGCATCTTGGTTTCACAACGCATCCAAACGTGGTTCCACTTGCCACATAACACCTATGAGTTTCATGGAGTGCAAAGAAACTAGTTTTCATGCCTATGGTAGGCTCTTAGCGAACCGTGCTATCTTGCATCTCGGTTTCATAACGCATCCTAATGCACCGAAACGAGGTTCCACTTTCCCCATGACACCTGTGAGTTTCATGGTGTGCAAAGAAACTAGTTTTCGAGCCTACGGTAGGTTTGTAGCAAACCGAGCTCCTATCTTGCATCTTGGTTTCACAACGCATCAAAACGAGGTTCCACTTTCCCCATGACACCTATGAGTTTCATGGTGTGCAAAGAAACTAGTTTTCGAGCCTATGGTAGGTTTCTAGCAAACCGAGCTCCTATCTTGCATCTTGGTTTCACAACGCATCCAAACGAGGTTCCCCATTTGCCGTGACACCTATGAGTTTCATGGTGTACAAAGAAACTAGTTTTCGTGCCTATGGTAGGTTCGTTGCAAACCGTGCTCCTATCTTGCATCGTGGTTTCACAACGCATCCAAACGCATGCAAACGAGATTCCACTTACCCCATGACACCTATTAGTTTCAAGGAGTTCAAAGAAACTAGTTTCCGTGCTTATGGTAGGTTCGTAGCAAACCATGCTCCTATCATGCACCTTGGTTTCACAACGCATCCAAACAAGGTTCCACTTTTCCCATGACACCTATGAGTTTCATGGAGTGCAAAGAAACTAGTTTTCGTGCCTATGGTACATTCGTAGCAAATCGTGTTCCTATATTGCATCTTGGTTACACAATGCATCCGAACGAGTTCCAATTTCCCCACGACACCTATGAGTTTCATGGAGTGCAAAGAAACTAATTTTCGTGTCTATGGTAGGTTCGCAGCAAGTCGTGTTCCTATCTTGCATCTCGGTTTCACAACGCATCCAAACGAGTTCCAATTTCCGCACAACACCTATGAGTTTCATGGTGTGCAAAGAAACTAGTTTTGGTGCCTATGGTAGGCTTGTAGCAAACCGTGCTTCTATCTTGCATCTTGGTTTCACAACGCATCCAAACAAGGTTCCTCCTTTCCCATGACACCTTAGAGTTTCGTGGTGTACAAAGAAACTAGTTTTCAAGCCTATAGTAGGTTCGTAGCAAACTGTGCTCCTATCCTGCCACTTGGTTTCACAGTGCATCCAAACGAGTTCTAATTTCCCCACGACAGCTATGAGTTTCATGGAGTTCAAAGAAACTAGTTTTCATGACTATGGTAGCTTCATAGCAAACCGTGCTCCTACTTGCATCTTGGTTTCATAACGCATCCAAGCGCATGCAAATGAGGTTGCACTTTCTCCATGACACCTATGAATTTCATGGAGTGTAAAGAAACTAGTTTCCGCCCCTATGGTAGGTTCGTAGCAAACCGTGCTCCTATCATGCACCTTGGATTCACAACGCATCCAAAAGCTCCCAAACAAGGTTCCACTTTCCCCACAACACCTATGAGTTTCATGGAGTGCAAAGAAACTAGTTTTCTTGTCTATAGTAGGTTTGTAGCAAACCGTGTTCCTATCTTGCATCTTGGTTTCACAATGCATCCAAACGTGGTTCCACTTTAACCATGACACCTATGAGTTTCATGGAGTGCAAAGAAACTAATTTTCCTGCCTATGGTAGGTTCGTAGCAAACCGTGCTCCAATCTTGCATCTTGGTTTCACAACGCATCCAAACGAGGTTCCACTTGCCACATAACACCTATGAGTTTCATGGAGTGCAAAGAAACTAGTTTTCATGCCTATGGTAGGCTCTTAGCGAACCGTGCTATCTTGCATCTTGGTTTCATAACGCATCCTAATGCACCGAAACGAGGTTCCACTTTCCCCATGACACCTGTGAGTTTCATGGTGTGCAAAGAAACTAGTTTTCGAGCCTACGGTAGGTTTGTAGCAAACCGAGCTCCTATCTTGCATCTTGGTTTCACAACGCATCCAAACGAGGTTCCACTTTCCCCACGACACCTATGAGTTTCATGGAGTGCAAAGAAACTAGTTTTCGTGCCTATGGTAGGTTTGTAGCAAACTGTGCTCCTATCTTGCATCTTGGTTTCACAACGCATCCAAACGAGGTGCCTCTTTTCCCATGACACCTTTGAGATTCATGGTGTACAAAGAAACTAGTTTTAATGCCTATGGTAGGTTCGTAGCAAACCGAGCTCCTATCTTGCATCTTGGTTTCACAACGCATCCAAGCGCATGCAGATGAGGTTCCACTTTCCCCATGATACCTATGAGTTTCATGGAGTGCAAAGAAACTAGTTTCCGCGCCTATGGTAGGTTCGTAGCAAACCATTCTCCTATCATACACCTTGGTTTGACAACACATCCAAACAAGGTTCCACTTTCCCCACGACACCTATGAGTTTCATGGAGTGCAAAGAAACTAGTTTCCGCGCCTATGGTAGGTTCGTAGCAAACCATTCTCCTATCATACACCTTGGTTTGACAACACATCCAAACAAGGTTCCACTTTCCCCACGACACCTATGAGTTTCATGGAGTGCAAAGAAACTAGTTTTCGTGTCTATGGTAGCTTTGTTGCATACCGTGTTCCTATCTTGCATCTTGGTTTCACAATACATCCAAACGTGGTTCCACTTTCCCCATGACACCTATGAGTTTCATGGAGTGCAAAGAAACATGTTTTCGTGACTATGGTAGGTTTGCAGCAAATCGTGTTCCTATCTTGCATCTTGGTTACACAATGCATCCAAACGAGTTCCAATTTCCCCACGACACCTATGAGTTTCATGGAGTGCAAAGAAACTAATTTTCGTGTCTATGGTAGGTTCGCAGCAAGTCGTTTTCCTATCTTGCATCTCGGTTTCACAACGCATCCAAACGAGTTCCAATTTCCCCACGACACCTATGAGTTTCGTGGTGTGCAAAGAAACTAGTTTTGGTGCCTATGGTAGGCTTGTAGCAAACCGTGCTTTTATCTTGCATCTTGGTTTCACAACGCATCCAAACAAGGTTCCTCTTTTCTCATGACACCTTAGAGTTTCGTTGTGTACAAAGAAACTAGTTTTCAAGCCTATGGTAGGTTCGTAGCAAATTGTGCTCCTATCCTGCCACTTGGTTTCACAGTGCTTCCAAACGAGTTCTAATTTCCCCACGACAGCTATGAGTTTCATGGAGTGCAAAGAAACTAGTTTTCAAGCCTATGGTAGGCTCGTAGCGAACCGTGCTCCTATCTTGCATCTTGGTTTCACAACGCATCCTAATGCATCCAAACGAGGTTCCACTTTCCCCTCGACATCTATGAGTTTCATGGAGTGCAAAGAAACTAGTTTTCGAACCTATGGTAGGTTCATAGCAAACCATGCTCCTATCTTGCATCTTGGTTTCACAACGCATCCGAACGAGGTTCCTCTTTTGCCGTAACACCTATGAGTTTCTTGGAGTACAAAGAAACTAGTTTTCGTGCCTATGGTAGGTTCGTAGCAAACTATGCTCCTGCCTTGCATCTTGGTTTCACGACGTATCCAAACGCACGCAAACGAGAGTCCACTTACCCCCTGACACCAATGAGTTTCATGGAGTTCTAAGAAACTAGTTTTCGTGCCTATGGTAGGTTCGTATCAAACCATGCTCCTATCATGCACCTTGGTTTCACAACGCATCGAAACGCATCCAAACAAGGTACCACTTTCCACATAACACCTTTGAGTTTGATGGAGTGCAAAGAAAGTAGTTTTCGTGCCTATGGTAGGTTTGTAGCAAACTGTGCTCCTATGTTGCATCTTGGTTTCACACCGCATCCAAACGAGGTTCCTCTTTTCCCATGACACGTTTGAGTTTCATGGTGTACAAAGAAACTAGTTTTCATGCCTATGGTAGGTTCGTAGCAAACCGTGCTCCTATCTTGCATCTTGGTTTCACGACATATCCAAACGCATGCAAACGAGAGTCCACTTACCCCATGACACCTATGGGTTTCATGAAGTTCAAAGAAACTACTTTCCGTGCCTATGGTAGGTTTGTAGCAAACCATGCTCCTGTCGTGCACCTTGGTTTCACAACGCATCCAAAAGCAACCAAACAAGGTTCCACTTTGCCCATAACACCTAAGAGTTTCAAGGAGTGCAAAGAAACTAGTTTTCGTGTCTATGGTAGGTTCGCAGCAAATCGTGTTCCTATCTTGCATCTTGGTTTCACAATGCATCCAAACCAGTACCAATTTCCCCACGACACCTTTGAGTTTCATGGAGTGCAAAGAAGTAGTTTTCGTGCCTATGGTACGTTTGTAGCAAACTGTGCTCCTATCTTGCATCTTGGTTTCACAACGCATCCAAACGAGGTGCCTCTTTTCCCATGACACCTTTGAGATCCATGGTGTACAAAGAAACTAGTTTTCATGCCTATGGTAGGTTCGTAGCAAACTGTGCTCCTATCTTGCATCTTGGTTTCACAACGCATCCAAACGCATGCAAACGAGATTCCACCTACCCCATGACACCTATGAGTTTCAGGGAGTTCAAAGAAACTAGTTTCCGTGCCTATGGTAGGTTCGTAGCAAACCATGCTCCTATCATGCACCTTCGTTTCACAGCGCATCCAAACAAGGTTCCACTTTCCCCATAACACCTATGAGTTTCATGGAGTGCAAAGAAACTAGTTTTCGTGCCTATGGTAGGTTCGTAGCAAATTGTGTTCCTATCTTGCATCTTGGATTCTCAATGCATCCAAACGAGTTCCAATTTCCCCACGACACCTATGAGTTTCATGGAGTGCAAAGAAACTAGTTTTCGTGCCTATGGTAGGTTTGTAGCAAACTGTGCTCCTATCTTGCATCTTGGTTTCACAACGCATCCAAACGAGGTGCCTCTTTTCCCATGACACCTTTGAGATTCATGGTGTACAAAGAAACTAGTTGTCATGCCTATGGTAGGTTCGTAGCACACCAAGCTCCTATCTTGCATCTTCGTTTCACAACGCATCCAAGCGCATGCAGATGAGGTTCCACTTTCCCCATGACACCTATGAGTTTCATGGAGTGCAATGAAACTAGTTTCCGCGCCTATGGTAGGTTCGTAGCAAACCATTCTCCTATCACGCACCTTGGTTTCACAACGCATTCAAACACATCCAAAGAAGGTTCCACTTTCCGCACGACACCTATGAGTTTCATGGAGTGCAAAGAAACTAGTTTTCGTGTCTATGGTAGCTTCGTTGCATACCGTGTTACTATCTTGCATCTTGGTTTCACAATGCATCCAAACATGGTTCCACTTTCTCCACGACACCTATGAGTTTCATGGAGTGCAAAGAAACAAGTTTTGGTGCCTATGGTAGGTTTGCAGCAAATCGTGTTCCTATCTTGCATCTCGGTTACACAATGCATCCAAACGAGTTCCAATTTCCCCACGACACCTATGAGTTTCTTGGAGTGCAAAGAAACTAATTTGTGTGTCTATGGTAGGTTCGCAGCAAGTCGGGTTCCTATCTTGCATCTCGGTTTCACAACGCATCCGAACGAGTTCCAATTTCCCCACGACACCTATGAGTTTCATGGTGTGCAAAGAAACTAGTTTTGGTGCCTATGGTAGGCTTGTAGCAAACCGTGCTCCTATCTTGCATCTTTGTTTCACAACGCATCCAAACAAGGTTCCTCTTTTCCCATGACACCTTAGAGTTTCGTGGTGTACAAAGAAACTAGTTTTCAAGCCTATGGTAGGTTCGTAGCAAACTGTTCTCCTATCTTGCCACTTGGTTTCACAGTGCATCCAAACGAGTTCTAATTTCCCCATGACAGCTATGAGTTTCATGGAGTGCAAAGAAACTAGTTTTCATGCCTATGATAGGCTCGTAGCAAACCGTGTTTCTATCTAGCATCTTGGTTTCACAACGCATCCAAACAAGGATCCTCTTTTCCCAAGACACGTATGAGTTTCATGGAGTTCAAAGAAACTAGTTTTCATGACTTTGGTAGGTTCATAGCAAACCGTGCTCCTACTTGTATCTTGGTTTCAAAACGCAACCAAGCACATGCAAATGAGGTTGCACTTTCTCCATGACACCTATGAATTTCATGGAGTGCAAAGAAACTAGTTTCCGCCCCTATGGTAGGTTCGTAGCAAACCGTGCTCCTATCATGCACCTTGGTTTCACAACGCATCCAAATGCTCCCAAACAAGGTTCCTCTTTCCCCACAACACCTATGAGTTTCATGGAGTGCAAAGAAACTAGTTTTCGTGTCTATAGTAGGTTTGTAGCAAACCGTGTTCCTATCTTGCATCTTGGTTTCACAATGCATCCAAACATGGTTCCACTTTCCCCATGACACCTATCAGGTTCGTGCAGTGCAAAGAAACTAATTTTCCTGCCTATCGTAGGTTCATAGCAAACCGTGCTCCAATCTTGCATCTTGGTTTCACAACGCATTCAAACGTATCCAAACGAGGTTCCACTTGCCACATAACATCTATGAGTTTCATGGAGTGCAAAGAAACTAGTTTTCATACCTATGGTAGGCTCGTAGCGAACCGTGCTCCTATCTTGCATCTTGGTTTCACAACGCATTCTAATGCATCCAAACGAGGTTCCACTTTCCCCATGACACCTATGAGTTTCATGGAGTGCAAAGAAACTAGTTTTCGAGCCTATGGTAGGTTTGTAGCAAACCGAGCTCCTATCTTGCATCTTGGTTTCACAACGCATCCAAACGAGGTTCCCCTTTTGCCGTGACACCTATGAGTTTCATGGTGTACAAAGACACTAGTTTTCGTGCCTATGGTAGGTTCGTAGCAAACCGTGCTCCTATCTTGCATCATGGTTTCACAACGCATCCAAACGCATGCAAACAAGATTCCACTTACCCCATGACACTTATGAGTTTCATGGAGTTCAAAGAAACTAGTTTCCGTGCCTATGGTAGGTTCGTAGCAAACCATGCTCCTATCATGCACCTTGGTTTCACAACGCATCCAAACAAGGTTCCACTTTCCCCATAACACCTATGAGTTTGATGGAGTGCAAAGAAACTAGTTTTCGTGCCTATGGTAGGTTCGTAGCAAATCGTGTTCCTATCTTGCATCTTGGATTCTCAATGCATCCAAACGACTTCCAATTTCCCCACGACACCTATGAGTTTCATGGAGTGCAAAGAAACTAGTTTTCGTGCCTATGGTAGGTTTGTAGCAAACTGTGCTCCTATCTTGCATCTTGGTTTCACAACGCATCCAAACGAGGTGCCTCTTTTCCCATGACACCTTTGAGATTCAAGGTGTACAAAGAAACTAGTTTTCATGCCTATGGTAGTGTCGTAGCAAACCGTGCTCCTATCTTGCATCTTGGTTTCACAACGCATCCAAGCGCATGCAGATGAGGTTCCACTTTCCCCATGACACCTACGAGTTTCATGCATTGCAAAGAAACTAGGGTCCGCACCTATGGTAGGTTCGTAGCAAACCATTCTCCTATCATGCGCCTTGGTTTCACAACGCATCCAAACACATCCAAACAAGGTTCCACTTTCCCCACGACACCTATGAGTTTCATGGAGTGCAAAGAAACTAGTTTTCGGGTCTATGGTAGCTTCGTTGCATACCGTGTTCCTACCTTGCATCTTCGTTTCGCAATACATCCAAACGTGGTTCCACTTTCCCCACGACACCTATGAGTTTCATGGAGTGCAAAGAAACAAGTTTTCGTGCCTACGGGAGGTTTGCAGCAAATCGTGTTCCTATCTTGCATCTTGGTTACACAATGCATCCAAACGAGTTCCAATTTCCCCACGACACCTATGAGTTTCATGGTGTGCAAAGAATCTAGTTTTGGTGCCCATGGTAGGCTTGTAGCGAACCGTGCTTCTATCTTGCATATTGGTTTCACAACGCATCCAAACAAGGTTCCTCTTTTCCCATGACACCTTAGAGTCTCGTGGTGTACAAAGAAACTAGTTTTCAGGCCTATAGTAGGTTCGTAGCAAACTGTGCTCCTATCTTGCCACTTGGTTTCACAGTGCATCCAAACGAGTTCTAATTTCCCCACGACAGCTATGAGCTTCATGGAGTGCAAAGAAACTAGTTTTCATGCCTATGGTAGGCTCGTAGCAAACCATGCTTCTATCTAGCATCTTGGTTTCACAACGCATCCAAACAAGGATCCTCTTTTCCCATGACACGTATGAGTTTCAAGGAGTTCAAAGAAACTAGTTTTCATGACTATGGTAGGTTCATAGCAAACCGTGCTCCTACTTGCATCTTGGTTTCATAAGGCATCCAAGCGCATGCAAATGAGGTTGCACTTTCTCCATGACACCTATGAATTTCATGGAGTGCAAAGAAACTAGTTTCCGCCCCTATGGTAGGTTCGTAGCAAACCGTGCTCCTATCATGCACCTTGGTTTCACAACGCATCCAAAAGCTCCCAAACAAGGTTCCACTTTCCCCATAACACCTATGAGTTTCATGGAGTGCAAAGAAACAAGTTTTCGTGTCTATAGTAGGTTTGTAGCAAACCGTGTTCCTATCTTGCATCTTGGTTTCACAATGCATCCAACGTGGTTCCACTTTCCCCATGACACCTATCAGTTTCATGGAGTGCAAAGAAACTAATTTTCCTGCCTATGGTAGGTTCGTAGCAAACCTTGCTCCAATCTTGCATCTTGGTTTCACAACGCATCCAAACGCATCCAAACGAGGTTCCACTTGCCACATAACACCTATGAGTTTCATGGATTGCAAAGAAACTAGTTTTCATGCCTATGGTAGGCTCTTAGCGAACCGTGCTCCTATCTTGCTTCTTGGTTTCACAACGCATCCTAATGCATCCAAACGAGGTTCCACTTTCCCCATGACACCTATGAGTTTCATGGTGTGCAAAGAAACTAGTTTTCGAGCCTATGGTAGGTTTGTATAGCAAACCGAGCTCCTATCCTGCATCTTGGTTTCACAACGCATCCAAACGAGGTTCCCCATTTGCCGTGACACCTATGAGTTTCATGGTGTACAAAGAAACTAGTTTTCGTGCGTATGGTAGGTTTGTAGCAAACCGTGCTCCTATCTTGCATCTTGGTTTCACAACGCATCCAAACGCATGCAAACGAGATTCCACTTACCCCATGACACCTATGAGTTTCATGGAGTTCAAAGAAACTAGTTTCCGTGCCTATGGTAGGTTCGTAGCAAACCATGCTCCGATCATGCACCCTGGTTTCACAACGCATCCAAACAAGGTTCCACTTTCCCCATAACACCTATGAGTTTCATGGAGTGCAAAGAAACTTGTTTTCGTGTCTATAGTAGGTTTGTAGCAAACCGTGTTCCTATCTTGCCTCTTGGTTTCACAATGCATCCAAACGTGGTTCCACTTTCCCCATGACACCTATCAATTTCATGGAGTGCAAAGAAACTAATTTTCGTGCCTATCGTAGGTTCGTAGCAAACCGTGCTCCAATCTTGCATCTTGGTTTCACAACGCATCCAAACGCATCCAAACGAGGTTCCACTTGCCACATAACACCTATGAGTTTCATGGAGTGCAAAGAAACTAGTTTTTATGCCTATGGTAGGCTCTTAGCGAACCGTACTCCTATCTTGCATCTTGGTTTCACAACGTATCCTAATGCATCCAAACGAGGTTCCACTTTCCCCATGACACCTATGAGTTTCATGGTGTGCAAAGAAACTAGTTTTCGAGCCTATGGTAGGTTTCTAGCAAACCGAGCTACTATCTTGAATCTTGGTTTCACAACGCATCCAAACGAGGTTCCCCATTTGCCGTGACACCTATGAGTTTCATGGTGTACAAAGAAACTAGTTTTCGTGCCTATGGTAGGTTCGTTGCAAACCGTGCTCCTATCTTGCGTCGTGGTTTCACAACGCATCCAAACGCATGCAAACGAGATTCCACTTACCCCATGACACCTATGAGTTTCATGGAGTTCAAAGGAAACTAGTTTCCGTGCTTATGGTAGGTTCGTAGCGAACCATGCTCCTATCATGCACTTTGGATTCACAACGCATCCAAACAAGGTTCCACTTTCCCCATGACACCTATGAGTTCCATGGAGTGCAAAGAAACTAGTTTTCGTGCCTATGGTACGTTCGTAGCAAATCGTGTTCCTATATTGCATCTTGGTTACACAATGCATCCAAACGAGTTCCAATTTCCCCACGACACCTATGAGTTTCATGGAGTGCAAAGAAACTAATTTTCGTGTCTATGGTAGGTTCGCAGCAAGTCGTGTTCCTTATCTTGCATCTCGGTTTCACAACGCATCCAAACGAGTTCCAATTTCCCCACAACACCTATGAGTTTCATGGTGTGCAAAGAAACTAGTTTTGGTGCCTATGGTAGGCTTGTAGCAAACCGTGCTTCTATCTTGCATCTTGGTTTCACAACGCATCCAAACAAGGTTCCTCCTTTCCCATGACACCTTAGAGTTTCGTGGTGTACAAAGAAACTAGTTTTCAAGCCTATAGTAGGTTCGTAGCAAACTGTGCTCCTATCCTGCCACTTGGTTTCACAGTGCATCCAAACGAGTTCTAATTTCCCCACGACAGCTATGAGTTTCATGGAGTTCAAAGAAACTAGTTTTCATGACTATGGTAGCTTCATAGCAAACCGTGCTCCTACTTGCATCTTGGTTTCATAACACATCCAAGCGCATGCAAATGAGGTTGCACTTTCTCCATGACACCTATGAATTTCATGGAGTGCAAAGAAACTAGTTTCCGCCCCTATGGTAGGTTCGTAGCAAACCGTGCTCCTATCATGCACCTTGGTTTCACAACGCATCCAAAAGCTCCCAAACAAGGTTCCACTTTCCCCACAACACCTATGAGTTTCATGGAGTGCAAAGAAACTAGTTTTCTTGTCTATAGTAGGTTTGTAGCAAACCGTGTTCCTATCTTGCATCTTGGTTTCATAACACATCCAAGCGCATGCAAATGAGGTTGCACTTTCTCCATGACACCTATGAATTTCATGGAGTGCAAAGAAACTAGTTTCCGCCCCTATGGTAGGTTCGTAGCAAACCGTGCTCCTATCATGCACCTTGGTTTCACAACGCATCCAAAAGCTCCCAAACAAGGTTCCACTTTCCCCACAACACCTATGAGTTTCATGGAGTGCAAAGAAACTAGTTTTCTTGTCTATAGTAGGTTTGTAGCAAACCGTGTTCCTATCTTGCATCTTGGTTTCATAACACATCCAAGCGCATGCAAATGAGGTTGCACTTTCTCCATGACACCTATGAATTTCATGGAGTGCAAAGAAACTAGTTTCCGCCCCTATGGTAGGTTCGTAGCAAACCGTGCTCCTATCATGCACCTTGGTTTCACAACGCATCCAAAAGCTCCCAAACAAGGTTCCACTTTCCCTACAACACCTATGAGTTTCATGGAGTGCAAAGAAACTAGTTTTCTTGTCTATAGTAGGTTTGTAGCAAACCGTGTTCCTATCTTGCATCTTGGTTTCATAACACATCCAAGCGCATGCAAATGAGGTTGCACTTTCTCCATTACACCTATGAATTTCATGGAGTGCAAAGAAACTAGTTTCCGCCCCTATGGTAGGTTCGTAGCAAACCGTGCTCCTATCATGCACCTTGGTTTCACAACGCATCCAAAAGCTCCCAAACAAGGTTCCACTTTCCCCACAACACCTATGAGTCTCATGGAGTGCAAAGAAACTAGTTTTCTTGTCTATAGTAGGTTTGTAGCAAACCGTGTTCCTATCTTGCATCTTGGTTTCACAATGCATCCAAACGTGGTTCCACTTTCCCCATGACACCTATGAGTTCCATGGAGTGCAAAGAAACTAATTTTCCTGCCTATGGTAGGTTCGTAGCAAACCGTGCTCCAATCTTGCGTCTTGGTTTCACAACGCATCCAAACGAGGTTCCACTTGCCACATAACACCTATGAGTTTCATGGAGTGCAAAAAAGTAGTTTTCATGCCTATGGTAGGCTCTTAGCGAACCGTGCTATCTTGCATCTTGGTTTCATAACGCATCCTAATGCATGCAAACGAGGTTCCACTTTTCCCATGACACCTATGAGTTTCATGGTGTGCAAAGAAACTAGTTTTCGAGCCTACGGTAGGTTTGTAGCAAACCGAGCTCCTATCTTGCATCTTGGTTTCACAACGCATCCAAACGAGGTTCCACTTTCCCCACGACACCTATGAGTTTCATGGAGTGCAAAGAAACTAGTTTTCGTGCCTATGGTAGGTTTGTAGCAAACTGTGCTCCTATCTTGCATCTTGGTTTCACAACGCATCCAAACGAGGTGCCTCTTTTCCCATGACACCTTTGAGATTCATGGTGTACAAAGAAACTAGTTTTAATGCCTATGGTAGGTTCGTAGCAAACCATGCTCCTATCTTGCATCTTGGTTTCACAACGCATCCAAGCGCATGCAGATGAGGTTCCACTTTCCCCATGACACCTATGAGTTTCATGGAGTGCAAAGAAACTAGTTTCCACGCCTGTGGTAGGTTCGTAGCAAACCATGCTCCAATCATGCACCTTGGTTTCACAACGCATCCAAACGCATCCAAACAAGGTTCCACTTTCCCTATAACACCTATGAGTTTCATGGAGTGCAAGGAAACTAGTTTTCATGTCTATGGTAGGTTTGTAGCAAACCGTGTTCCTATCTTGCATCTTGGTTTAACAATGCATCCAAACGAGGTTCCACTTTACCCATCAAACAAATGAGTTTCATGTAGTGCAAAGAAACTAGTTTTCCTGCCTATGGTAGGTTCGAAGCAAACCGTGCTCCCATCTTGCATCTTGGTTTCACAACGCATCCAAACGAGGTTTCTTCTTTTCCCATGACACCTTTGAGTTTCATGGAGTGCAAAGAAACTAGTTTTCGTGTCTATGGTAGGTTCGCAGCAAATCGTGTTCCTATCTTGTATCTTGGTTTCACAATGTATCCAAACAAGGTTCCACTTTCCCAATAACACCTATGAATTTCATGGAGTGAGAAGAAACTAGTTTTCGTGTCTATGGTAGCTTCGTTGGATACCGTGTTCCTATCTTGCATCTTGGTTTCACAATGCATCCAAATGTGGTTCCATTTTCCCCACGACACCTTTGAGTTTCATTGAGTGCAAAGAAACTAGTTTTCGTACCTATGGTAGGTTCGTAGCAAACCGTGCTCCTATCTTGCATCTTGGTTTCACAACGCTCCAAATGAGATTCCACTTGCCCCATAACACCTTTGTGTTTCACGGAGTGCAAAAGAAAATACTTTTCGTGCCTATGGTAGGTTCATAGCGAGCCGTGCTCCTATCTTACATCTTGGTTTGACAATGCAACCTAACGCATGCAAACGAGGCTCCACTTTCCCCATGACACCTATGAGTTTCATGGAGTGCAAAGAAACTAGTTTTCGTGCCTATGGTAGGTTCGTAGCAAACCGTGCTCCTATCTTGCATCTTGGTTTCACAACGCATCCAAACGAGGTTCCTCTTTTGCCGTGACACCTATGAGATTCATGGAGTACAAAGAAACTAGTTTTCTCGCCTATGGTAAGTTCGTAGCAAACTGTGCTCCTATCTTGCATCTTGGTTTCACAACGCATCCAAACGAGGTTCCTCTTTTCCCATGACACCTATGAGTTTCATGGAGTACAAAGAAACTAGTTTTCATGCCTATTGTATGTTCGTAGCAAACCGTGCTTCTATCTTGCGTCTTGGCTTCACAACGCATCGAAGCGCATGCAAATGAGGTTCCACTTTCCCCATGACACCTATGAGTTTCATGGAGTGCAAAGAAACTAGTTTCCACGCCTGTGGCAGGTTCGTAGCAAACCATGCTCCAATCATGCACCTTGGTTTCATAATGCATCCAAACGCATCCAAACAAGGTTCCACTTTCCCGATAACACCTATGAGTTTCATGGAGTGCAAAGAAACTAGTTTTCATGTCTATGGTGGGTTTGTAGCAAACCGTGTTCCTATCTTGCATCTTGGTTTAACAATCCATCCAAACGAGGTTCCACTTTACCCATAAAACCAATGAGTTTCATGTAGTGCAAAGAAACTAGTTTCCTGCCTATGGTAGGTTCGTAGCAAACCGTGCTCCCATTTTGCATCTTGCTTTCACAACGCATCCAAACGAGGTTTCTTCTTTTCCCATGACACCTTTGAGTTTCATGGAGTGCAAAGTAACTAGTTTTCGTGCCTATGGTAGGTTCGTAGCAAATCGTGTTCCTATCTTGCATCTTGGTTTCTCAATGCATCCGAACGAGTTCCAATTTCCCCACGACACCTATGAGTTTCATGGGGTGCAAAGAAACTAGTTTTCGTGTCTATGGTAGGTTCGCAGCAAATCGTGTTCCTATCTTGTATCTTGGTTTCACAATGTATCCAAACAAGGTTCCACTTTCCCAATAACACCTATGAATTTCATGGAGTGAGAAGAAACTAGTTTTCGTGTCTATGGTAGCTTCGTTGCATACCGTGTTCCTATCTTGCATCTTGGTTTCACAATGCATCCAAACGTGGTTCCATTTTCCCCAGGACACCTATGAGTTTCATGGAGTGCAAAGAAACTAGTTTTCGTGCCTATGGTAGGTACGTAGCAAACCGTGCTCCTATCTTGCATCTTGGTTTCACAACGCATCCAAATGAGATTCCACTTGCCCCATAACACCTTTGTGTTTCACGGAGGGCAAAAGAAAATACTTTTCGTGCCTATGGTAGGTTCATAGCGAGCCGTGCTCCTATCTTACATCTTGGTTTGACGATGCAACCTAACGCATGCAAACGAGGTTCCACTTTCCCCATGACACCTATGAGTTTCATGGAGTGCAAAGAAACTAGTTTTCGTGCCTATGGTAGGTTCGTAGAAAACCGTGCTCCTATCTTGAATCTTGGTTTCACAACGCATCCAAACGAGGTTCCTCTTTTGCCGTGACACCTATGAGTTTCATGGAGTACAAAGAGACTAGTTTTCTCGCCAATGGTATGTTCGTAGCAAACTGTGCTCCTATCTTGCATTTTGGTTTCACAACGCATCCAAACGAGGTTCCTCTTTTCCCATGACACCTATGAGTTTCATGGAGTACAAAGAAACTAGTTTTCATGCCTATGGTTGGTTCGTAGCAAACCATGCTCCTATCTTGCATCTTGGTTTCACAACGCATCCAAGCGCATGCAAATGAGGTTCCACTTTCCCCATGACACCTATGAGTTTCATGGAGTGCAAAGAAACTAGTTTTTGCGCCTATGGTAGGTTCGTAGCAAACCGTGCTCCTATCTTGAATCTTGGTTTCACAACGCATCCAAACGAGGTTCCTCTTTTGCCGTGACACCTATGAGTTTCATGGAGTACAAAGAAACTAGTTTTCTCGCCAATGGTATGTTTGTAGCAAACCGTGCTCCTATCTTGCATCTTGGTTTCACAACGCATCCAAACAAGGTTCCTCTTTTGCCGTGACACCAATGAGTTTCATGGAGTACAAAGAAACTAGTTTTCTCGCCTATGGTAAGTTCGTAGCAAACTGTGCTTCTATCTTGCATCTTGGTTTCACAACGCATCCAAACGAGGTTTCCTCTTTTCCCATGACACCTATGAGTTTCATGGAGTACAAAGAAACTAGTTTTCATGCCTATGGTAGGTTCGTAGCAAACCGTGCTCCTATCTTGCATCTTGGCATCACAACGCATCGAAGCGCATGCAAATGAGGTTCCACTTTATCCATGACTCCTACGAGTTTCATGGAGTGCAAAGAAACTAGTTTCCACGCCTGTGGTAGGTTCGTAGCAAACCATGCTCCAATCATACACCTTGGTTTCATAATTTATCCAAACGCATCCAAACAAGGTTCCACTTTCCCGATAACACCTATGAGTTTCATGGAGTGCAAAGAAACTAGTTTTCATGTCTATGGCGGGTTTGTAGCAAACCGTGTTCCTATCTTGCATCTTGGTTTAACAATGCCTCTAAACGAGGTTCCACTTTACCCATGAAACCAATGAGTTTCATGTAGTGCAAAGAAACTAGTTTTCCTGCCTATGGTAGGTTCATAGCAAACCGTGCTCCCATCTTGCATCTTGGTTTCACAACGCATCCAAACGAGGTTTTTTCTTTTCCCATGACACCTTTGAGTTTCATAGAGTGCAAAGAAACTAGTTTTCGTGCCTATGGTAGGTTCGTAGCAAATCGTGTTCCTATCTTGCATCTTGGTTTCTCAATGCATCCGAATGAGTTCCAATTTCCCCACGACACCTATGCGTTTCGTGGGGTGCAAAGAAACTAGTTTTCGTGTCTATGGTAGGTTCGCAGCAAATCATGTTCCTATCTTGTATCTTGGTTTCACAATGTATCCAAACAAGGTTCCACTTTCCCAATAACACCTATCAATTTCATGGAGTGAGAAGAAACTAGTTTTCATGTCTATGGTAGCTTCGTTGGATACCGTGTTCCTATCTTGCATCTTGGTTTCACAATGCATCCAAATGTGGTTCCATTTTCCCCACGACACCTATGAGTTTCATGGAGTGCAAAGAAACTAGTTTTCGTGCCTATGGTAGGTTCGTAGCAAACCGTGCTCCTATCTTGCATCTTGGTTTCACAACGCATCCAAACGAGGTTCCTCTTTTGCCGTGACACCTATGAGTTTCATGGAGTACAAAGAAACTAGTTTTCTCGCCAATGGTAGGTTTGTAGCAAACTGTGCTCCTATCTTGCATCTTGGTTTCACAACGCATCCAAACGAGGTTTCTCTTTTCCCATGACACCTATGAGTTTCATGGAGTACAAAAAACTAGTTTTCATGCCTATGGTTGGTTCGTAGCAAACCGTGCTCCTATCTTGCATCTTGGCTTCACAACGCATCGAAGCGCATGCAAATGAGGTTCCACTTTATCCACGACACCTATGAGTTTCATGGAGTGCAAAGAAACTAATTTCCATGCCTGTGGTAGGTTCGTAGCAAACCATGCTCCAATCATGCACCTCGGTTTCATAATTTATCCAAACGCATCCAAACAAGGTTCCACTTTCCCGATAACACCTATGAGTTTCATGGAGTGCAAAGAAACTAGTTTTCATGTCTATGGTGGGTTTGTAGCAAACCGTGTTCCTATCTTGCATCTTGGTTTAACAATGCATCTAAACGAGGTTCCACTTTACCCATGAAACCAATGAGTTTCATGTAGTGCAAAGAAACTAGTTTTCCTGCCTATGGTAGGTTCATAGCAAACCGTGCTCCCATCTTGCATCTTGGTTTCACAACGCATCCAAACGAGGTTTCTTCATTTCCCACGACACCTTTGAGTTTCATAGAGTGCAAAGAAACTAGTTTTCGTGCCTATAGTAGGTTCGTAGCAAATCGTGTTCCTATCTTGCATCTTGGTTTCTCAATGCATCCGAATGAGTCCCAATTTCCCCACGACACCTATGAGTTTCATGGGGTGCAAAGAAACTAGTTTTCGTGTCTATGGTAGGTTCGCAGCAAATCATGTTCCTATCTTGTATCTTGGTTTCACAATGTATCCAAACAAGGTTCCACTTTCCCAATAACACCTATGAATTTCATGGAGTGAGAAGAAACTAGTTTTCGTGTCTATGGTAGCTTCGTTGCATACCGTGTTCCTATCTGGCATCTTGGTTTCACAATGCATCCAAACGTGGTTCCATTTTCCCCACGACACCTATGAGTTTCATGGAGTGCAAAGAAACTAGTTTTCGTTCCTATGGTAGGTTCGTAGCAAACCGTGCTCCTATCTTGCATCTTGGTTTCACAACGCATCCAAATGAGATTCCACTTGCCCCACAACACCTTTGAGTTTCACGGAGTGCAAAAGAAAATACTTTTCGTGGCTATGGTAGGTCCATAGCGAGCCGTGCTCCTATCTTACATCTTGGTTTGACAATGCAACCTAACGCATCCAAACGAGGTTCCACTTTCCCCATGACACCTATGAGTTTCATGGAGTGCGAAGAAACTAGTTTTCGTGCCTATGGTAGGTTAGTAGCAAACCATGCTCCTATCTTGCATCTTCGTTTCACAACGCATCCAAACAGGGTTCCTCTTTTGCCGTGACACCTATGAGTTTCATGGAGTACAAAGAAACTAGTTTTCTCGCCAATGGTAAGTTCGTAGCAAACTGTGCTCCTATCGTGCATCTTGGTTTCACAACGCATCCAAACGAGGTTCCTCTTCTCCCATGACACCTATGAGTTTCATGGAGTACAAAGAAACTAGTTTTCAGGCCTATGGTAGGTTCGTAGCAAACCGTGCTCCTATCTTGCACCTTGGTTTCACAACGCATGCAAGCGCATGCAAATGAGGTTCCACTTTCCCCATGACACCTATGAGTTTGATGGAGTGCAAAGAAACTAGTTTTCGTGCCTATGGTAGGTTCGTAGCAAACCGTGCTCCTATCTTGCATCTTGGTTTCACAACGCATCCAAACGAGGTTCCTCTTTTGCCGTGACTCCTATGAGTTTCATGGAGTACAAAGAAACTAGTTTTCTCGCCTATGGTAAGGTCGCAGCAAACTGTGCTCCTATCTTGCATCTTGGTTTCACAACGGATCCAAACGAGGTTCCTCTTTTCCCATGACACCTATGAGTTTCATGGAGTACAAAGAATCTAGTTTTCATGCCTATGGTAGGTTCGTAGCAAACCGTGCTCCTATCTTGCATCTTGGTTTCACAACGCATCGAAGCGCATGCAAATGAGATTCCACTTTCCCCATGACACCTGTGGGTTTCATGGAGTGCAAAGAAACTAGTTTCCACGCCTGTGGTAGGTTCGTAGCAAACCATGCTCCAATCATGCACCTTGGTTTCAAAACGCATCCAAACGCATCCAAACAAGGTTCCACTTTCCCTATAACACCTATGAGTTTCATGGAGTGCAAAGAAACAAGTTTTCATGTCTATGGTAGGTTTGTAGCAAACCGTGTTCCTATCTTGCATCTTGGTTTAACAATGCATCCAAACGAGGTTCCACTTTACCCATGAAACCAATGAGTTTCATGTAGTGCAAAGAAACTAGTTTTCATGCCTACGGTAGGTTCGTAGCAAACCGTGCTCCCACCTTGCATCTTGGTTTCACAACGCATCCAAACGCATCCAAACGAGGTTCCACATGCCCCATAGCACCTATGAGTTTCATGGAGTGCAAAGAAACTACTTTTTCATGCCTATCGTAGGCTCGTAGCGAACCGTGCCCCTATCTTGCATCTTGGTTTCACAACGCATCCTAATGCATCCAAATGAGGTTCCACTTTCCCCATGACACCTATAAGTTTCATGGAGTGCAAAGAAACTAGTTTTCGAGCCTATGGTAGGTTCGTAGGAAACCGTGATCCTATCTTGCATCTTGGTTTCACAACGCATCCAAATGCAAGCAAACGAGATTCCACTTACCCCATGGCACCTATGAGTTTCTTAGAGTTCAAAGAAACTAGTTTCCATGCTTATGGTAGGTTCGTAGCAAACCGTGCTCCTATCATGCACCATGGTTTCACAACGCATCTAAACAAGGTTCCACTTTCCCAATAGCAACTATGAGTTTTATTGAGTGCAAAGAAACTAGTTTTCATGTGTATGGTAGGTTCGGAGCAAATCGTGTTCCTATCCTGCATCTTGGTTTCTCAATGCATCCAAACGAGTTCCAATTTCTCCACGACACCTATGAGTTTCATGGAGTGCAAAGAAACTAGTTTTCGTGCCTATGGTAGTGTTGTAGCAAACCGTGCTCCTATCTTGCATCTTGGTTTCACAACGCATCCAAACGAGGTTTCTTCTTTTCCCATGACACCTTTGAGTTTCATGGAGTGCAAAGAAACTAGTTTTCGTGTCTATGGTAGGTTCGTAGCAAATCGTGTTCCTATCTTGTATCTTGGTTTCTCAATGCCTCCAAACGAGTTCCAATTTCACCACAACACCTATGAGCTTCATGGGGTGCAAAGAAACTAGTTTCTTTTCTATGGTAGTTCGCAGCAAATCGTGTTCCTATCTTGTATCTTGGTTTCATAATGTATCCAAACAAGGTTCCACTTCCCCATAACACCAATGAATTTCATGGAGTCAGAAGAAACTAGTTTTCGTGTCTATGGTAGGTTCGCAGCAAATCGTGTTCCTATATTGTATCTTGGTTTCATAATGTATCCAAACAAGGTTCCACTTCCCCATAACACCAATGAATTTCATGGAGTGAGAAGAAACTAGTTTTTGTGTCTATGGTAGCTTCGTTGCATACCGTGTTCCTATCTTGTATTTTGGTTTCACAATGCATCCAAACGAGGTTTCATTTTCCCCACGACACCTATGAGTTTCATGGAGTGCAAAGAAACTAGTTTTCGTGCCTATGGTTTGTTCGTAGCAAACCGTGCTCCTATCTTGCATCCTGGTTTCACAACGCATCCAAATGAGATTCCACTTGCCCAATAACACCTTGGTGTTTCACGGAGTGCAAAAGAAAATACTTTTTGTGCCTATGGTAGGTTCATAGCGAGCCGCGCTCCTATCTTACATCTTGGTTTGACAATGCAACCTAACGCATCCAAACGAGGTTCCACTTTCCTCATGACACCTATGAGTTTCATGGAGTGCAAAGAAACTAGTTTTCGTGCCTATGGTAGGTTCGTAGCAAACCGTGCTCCTATCTTGCATCTTGGTTTCACAACGCATCCAAACGAGGTTCCTCTTTTGCTGTGACACCTACGAGTTTCATGGAGTACAAAGAAACAAGTTTTCTCGCCTATGGTATGTTCGTAGCAAACTGTGCTCCTTTCTTGCATCTTGGTTTCACAACGCATCCAAACGAGGTTCCTTTTTTCCCATGACACCTATGAGTTTCATGGAGTACAAGTGAACTAGTTTCCATGCCTATGGTAGGTTCATAGCAAACCGTGCTCCTATCTTGCATCTTGGTTTCACAATGCATCCAAGCGCATGCAAATGAGGTTCCACTTTCCCCATGACACCTATGAGTATAATGGAGTGCAAAGAAACTAGTTTCCGCGCCTGTGCTTCGTAGCAAACCATACTCCTATCATGCACCTTGGTTCCACAACGCATCCAAACAAGGTTCCACTTTCCCTATTACACCTATGAGTTTCATGGAGTGCAAAGAAACTAGTTTTCATGTCTATGGTTGGTTTGTAGAAAACCGTGTTCCTATCTTGCATCTTGGTTTTACAATGCATCCAAACGAGGTTCCACTTTACGCTGGAAACCTATGAGTTTCATGTAGTGCAAAGAAACTAGTTTTCCTGCCTATGGTAGGTTCGTAGGAAACCGTGCTCCCATCTTGCATCTTGGTTTCACAATGCATCCAAACGTGGTTCCATTTTCCCCACGAGAAACTAGTTTTCATGCCTATGGTAGGCTCGTAGCAAACCGTGCTCCTATCTTGCATCTTGGTTTCACAACGCATCCAAATGAGATTCCACTTGCCCCATAACAACTTGGAGTTTCACGGAGTGCAAAAGAAAATACTTTTCGTGCCTATGGTAGGTTCATAGCAAGCCGTGCTCCTATCTTACATCTTGGTTTGACAATGCAACCTAACGCATCCAAACGAGGTTCCACTTTCCCCATGACACCTATGAGTTGCATGGAGTGCAAAGAAACTAGTTTTCATGCCTATGGTAGGTTCGTAGCAAACCTTGCTCCTATCTTGCATCTTGGTTTCACAACGCATCCAAACGAGGTTCCTCTTTGGCCGTGACACCTATGAGTTTCATGGAATACAAAGAAACTAGTTTTCTCGCCAATGGTAAGTTCGTAGCGAACTGTGCTCCTATCTTGCATCTTGGTTTCACAACGCATCCAAACGAGCTTTCTCTTTTCCCATGACACCTATGAGTTTCATGGAGTACAAAGAAACTAGTTTTCATACCTATGGTAGGTTCGTAGCAAACCGTGCTCCTATCTTGCATCTTGGTTTCACAACGCATCCAATCGCATGCAAATGAGGTCCCACTTTCCCCATGACACCTATGAGTTTCATGGAGTGCAAAGAAACTAGTTTTCGTGCCTATGGTAGGTTCGTAGCAAACCATGCTCCTATCTTGCATCTTGGTTTCACAGCGCATCCAAACGAGGTTCCTCTTTTGCCGTGACACCTATGAGTTTCATGGAGTACAAAGAAACTAGTTTTCTCGACTATGGTAAGTTCGTAGCAAACTGTGCTCCTATCTTGCATCTTGGTTTCACACCGCATCCAAACTTGGTTCCTCTTTTCCCATGACACCTATGAGTTTCATGGAGTACAAATAAACTAGTTTCCATGCCAAGTTCATAGCAAACCCTGCTCCCATCTTGCATCTTGGTTTCACAACGCATCCAAACGCATCCAAACGAGGTTCCACTTGCCCCATAACACCTATGAGTTTCATGGAATGCAAAGAAACTACTTTTCATGCCTATGGTAGGCTCGTAGCGAACCGTGCTCCTATCTTGCATCTTGGTTTCACAACGCATCCAAATGCATCCAAACGAGGTTCCACATTCCCCATGACACCAATAAGTTTCATGGAGTGCAAAGAAACTAGTTTTCAAGCCAATGGTAGGTTCGTAGCAAACCGTGCTCCTATCTTGCATCTTGGTTTCACAACGCATCCAAACGCAAGCAAACGAGATTCCACTTACCCCATGGCACCTATGAGTTTCATGGAGTTCAAAGAAACTAGATTCCATGCCTATGCTAGGTTCGTAGCAAACCATGCTCCTATCATGCACCTTGGTTTCACAACGCATCCAAACGCATCCAAACAAGGTTCCACTTTCCCCATAATAACTGTGAGTTTTATGGAGTGCAAAGAAACTAGTTTTCGTGTGTATGGTAGGTTCGCTGCAAATCAGGTTCCTATCCTGCACCTTGGCTTCTCAATGTATCCAAACGAGTTCCAATTTCTCCACGACACCTATGAGTTTCATGGAGTGCAAAGAAACTAGTTTTCGTGCATATGGTAGGTTTGTAGCAAACCGTGCTCCTATCTTGCATCTTGGTTTCACAACGCATCCAAAACGAGGTTCCTCTTTTCCCATGACACCTTTGAGTTTCACGGAGCGCAAAGAAACTAGTTTGCGCGCCTGTGGTAGGTTCGTAGCAAACCATGCTCCTATCATGCACCTTGGTTTCACAACGCATCCAAACAAGGTTCCACTTTCCCTATAACACCTATGAGATTCATGGAGTGCACAGAAACTAGTTTTCATGTCTATGGTAGGTTTGGAGCAAACCATGTTCCTATCTTGCATCTTAGTTTAACAATGCATCCAAACGAGGTTCCACTTTACCCATGAAACCTATGAGTTTCATGTAGTGCAAAGAAACTAGTTTTCCTGCCTATGGTAGGTTCGTAGCAAACCGTGCTCCCATCTTGCATCCTGGTTTCACAACACATCCAAACGCATCCAAACGAGGTTCCACTTGCCCCATAACACCTATGAGTTTCATGGAATGCAAAGAAACTACTTTTCATGCCTATGGTAGGCTCGTAGCGAACCGTGCTCCTATCTTGCATCTTGGTTTCACAACGCATCCTAATGCATCCAAACGAGGTTCCACTTTCCCCATGACACCAATAAGTTTCATGGAGTGCAAAGAAACTAGTTTTCGAGCCAATGGTAGGTTCGTAGCAAACCGTGCTCCTATCTTGCATCTTGGTTTCACAACGCATCCAAACGCAAGCAAACGAGATTCCACTTACCCTATGGCACCTATGAGTTTCATGGAGTTCAAAGAAACTAGTTTCCATGCCTATGCTAGGTTCGTAGCAAACCATGCTCCTATCATGCACCTTGGTTTCACAACGCATCCAAACGTATCCAAACAAGGTTCCACTTTCCCCATAATAACTATGAGTTTTATGGAGTGCAAAGAAACTAGTTTTCGTGTGTATGGTAGGTTCGCAGCAAATCAGGTTCCTATCCTGCATCTTGGCTTCTCAATGTATCCAAACGAGTCCCAATTTCTCCATGACACCTATGAGTTTCATGGAGTGCAAAGAAACTAATTTTCGTGCATATGGTAGGTTTGTAGCAAACCGTGCTCCTATCTTGCATCTTGGTTTCACAACGCATCCAAAACGAGGTTCCTCTTTTCCCATGACACCTTTGAGTTTCACGGAGTGCAAAGAAACTAGTTTCCGCGCCTGTGGTAGGTTCGTAGCAAACCATGCTCCTATCATGCACCTTGGTTTCACAACGCATCCAAACAAGGTTCCACTTTCCCTATAACACCTATGAGATTCATGGAGTGCACAGAAACTACTTTTCATGTCTCTGGTAGGTTTGGAGCAAACCGTGTTCCTATCTTGCATATTGGTTTAACAATGCATCCAAACGAGGTTCCACTTTACCCATTAAACCTATGAGTTTCATGTAGTGCAAAGAAACTAGTTTTCCTGCCTATGGTAGGTTCGTAGCAAACCCTGCTTCTATCATGCACCTTGGTTTCACAACGCATTTAAACGCATCCAAACAAGGTTCCACTTTCCCCATAATAACTATGAGTTTTATGGAGTGCAAAGAAACTAGTTTTCGTGTGTATGGTAGGTTCGCAGCAAATCATGTTCCTATCCTGCATCTTGGTTTCTCAATGCATCCAAACGAGTTCCAATTTCTCCACGACACCTATGAGTTTCATGGAGTGCAAAGAAACTAGTTTTCGTGCATATGGTAGGTTTGTAGCAAACCGTGCTCCTATCTTGCATCTTGGTTTCACAACGCATCCAAAACGAGGTTCCTCTTTTCCCACGACACCTTTGAGTTTCACGGAGTGCAAAGAAACAAGTTTCCGCGCCTGTGGTAGGTTCGTAGCAAACCATGCTCCTATCATGCACCTTGGTTTCACAACGCATCCAAACAAGGTTCCACTTTCCCTATAACACCTATGAGATTCATGGAGTGCACACAAACTAGTTTTCATGTCTCTGGTTGGTTTGGTGCAAACCGTGTTCCTATCTTGCATCTTGGTTTAACAATGCATCCAAACGAGGTTCCACTTTACCCATGAAACCTACCCATGAAACCTATGAGTTTCATGTAGTGCAAAGAAACTAGTTTTCCTGCCTATGGTAGGTTCGTAGCAAACCCTGCTCCCATCTTGCATCTTGGTTTCACAACGCATCCAAACGCATCCAAACGAGGTTCCACTTGCCCCATAACACCTACGAGTTTCATGGAATGCAAAGAAACTACTTTTCATGCCTATGGTAGGCTCGTAGCGAACCGTGCTCCTATCTTGCATCTTGGTTTCACAACGCATCCTAATGCATCCAAACGAGGTTCCACTTTCCCCATGACACCAATAAGTTTCATGGAGTGCAAAGAAACTAGTTTTCGAGCCAATGGTAGGTTCGTAAGAAACCGTGCTCCTATCTTGCATCTTGGTTTCACAACGCATCCAAACGCAAGCAAACGAGATTCCACTTACCCCATGGCACCTATGAGTTTCATGGAGTTCAAAGAAACTAGTTTCCATGCCTATGCTAGGTTCGTAGCAAACCATGCTCCTATCATGCACCTTGGTTTCACAACGCATCCAAACGCATCCAAACAAGGTTTCACTTTCCCCATAATAACTATGAGTTTTATGGAGTGCAAAGAAACTAGTTTTCGTGCGTATGGTAGGTTCGCAGCAAATCAGGTTCCATTCCTGCATCTTGGCTTCTCAATGTATCCAAACGAGTTCCAGTTTCTCCACGACACCTATGAGTTTCATGGAGTGCAAAGAAACTAGTTTTCGTGCATATGGTAGGTTTGTAGCAAACCGTGCTCCTATCTTGCATCTTGGTTTCACAACGCATCCAAAATGAGGTTCCTCTTTTCCCATGACACCTTTGAGTTTCACGGAGTGCAAAGAAACAAGTTTCCGCGCCTGTGGTAGGTTCGTAGCAAACCATGCTCCTATCATGCACCTTGGTTTCACAACGCATCCAAACAAGGTTCCATTTTCCCTATAACACCTATGAGATTCATGGAGTGCACAGAAACTAGTTTTCATGTCTCTGGTAGGTTTGGAGCAAACCGTGTTCCTATCTTGCATCTTGGTTTAACAATGCATCCAAACGAGGTTCCACTTTACCCATGAAACCTATGAGTTTCATGTAGTGCAGAGAAACTAGTTTTCCTGCCTATGGTAGGTTCGTAGCAAACCCTGCTCCCATCTTGCATCTTGGTTTCACAACGCATCCAAACGCATCCAAACGAGGTTCCACTTGCCCCATAACACCTATGGGTTTCATGGAATGCAAAGAAACTACTTTTCATGCCTATGGTTGGCTCGCAGCGAACCGTGCTCCTATCTTGCATCTTGGTTTCACAACGCATCCTAATACATCCAAACGAGGTTCCACTTTCCCCATGACACCAATAAGTTTCATGGAGTGCAAAGAAACTAGTTTTCGAGCCAATGGTAGGTCGTAGCAAACCGTGCTCCTATCTTGCATCTTGGTTTCACAACGCATCCAAACGCAAGCAAACGAGATTCCACTTACCCCATGGCACCTATGAGTTTCATGGAGTTCAAAGAAACTAGTTTCCATGCCTATGCTAGGTTCGTAGCAAACCATGCTCCTATCATGCACCTTAGTTTCACAACGCATCCAAACGTATCCAAACAAGGTTCCACTTTCCCCATAATAACTATGAGTTTTATGGAGTGCAAAGAAACTAGTTTTCGTGTTTATGGTAGGTTCGCAGCAAATCAGGTTCCTATCCTGCATTTTGGCTTCTCAATGTATCCAAACGAGTCCCAATTTCTCCATGACACCTATTAGTTTCATGGAGTGCAAAGAAACTAGTTTTCGTGCATATGGCAGGTTTGTAGCAAACCGTGCTCCTATCTTGCATCTTGGTTTCACAACGCATCCAAAACGAGGTTCCTCTTTTCCCATGACACCTTTGAGTTTCACGGAGTGCAAAGAAACTAGTTTCCGCGCCTGTGGTAGGTTCGTAGCAAACCATGCTCCTATCATGCACCTTGGTTTCACAACGCATCCAAACAAGGTTCCACTTTCCCTATAACACCTATGAGATTCATGGAGTGCACAGAAACTAGTTTTCATGTCTCTGGTAGGTTTGGAGCAAACCGTGTTCCTATCTTGCATATTGGTTTAACAATGCATCCAAACGAGGTTCCACTTTACCCATTAAACCTATGAGTTTCATGTAGTGCAAAGAAACTAGTTTTCCTGCCTATGGTAGGTTCGTAGCAAACCCTGCTCCCATCTTGCATCTTGGTTTCACAACGCATCCAAACGCATCCAAACGAGGTTCCACTTGCCCCATAACACCTATGAGTTTCATGGAATGCAAAGAAACTACTTTTCATGCCTATGGTAGGCTCGTATCGAACCGTGCTCCTATCTTGCATCTTGGTTTCACAACGCATCCAAATGCATCCAAACGAGGTTCCACTTTCCCCATGACACCAATAAGTTTCATGGAGTGCAAAGAAACTAGTTTTCGAGCCAATGGTAGGTTCGTAGCAAACCGTGCTCCTATCTTGCATCTTGGTTTCACAACGCATCCAAACGCAAGCAAACGAGATTCCGCTTACCCCATGGCACCTATGAGTTTCATGGAGTTCAAAGAAACTAGATTCCATGCCTATGCTAGGTTCGTAGCAAACCATGCTCCTATCATGCACCTTGGTTTCACAACGCATCCAAACGCATCCAAACAAGGTTCCACTTTCCCCATAATAACTATGAGTTTTATGGAGTGCAAAGAAACTAGTTTTCGTGTGTATGGTAGGTTCGCAGCAAATCAGGTTCCTATCCTGCACCTTGGCTTCTCAATGTATCCAAACAAGTTCCAATTTCTCCACGACACCTATGAGTTTCATGGAGTGCAAAGAAACTAGTTTTCGTGCATATGGTAGGTTTGTAGCAAACCGTGCTCCTATCTTGCATCTTGGTTTCACAACGCATCCAAAACGAGGTTCCTCTTTTCCCATGACACCTTTGAGTTTCACGGAGCGCAAAGAAACTAGTTTCCGCGCCTGTGGTAGGTTCGTAGCAAACCATGCTCCTATCATGCACCTTGGTTTCACAACGCATCCAAACAAGGTTCCACTTTCCCTATAACACCTATGAGATTCATGGAGTGCACAGAAACTAGTTTTCATGTCTATGGTAGGTTTGGAGCAAACCATGTTCCTATCTTGCATCTTGGTTTAACAATGCATCCAAACGAGGTTCCACTTTACCCATGAAACCTATGAGTTTCATGTAGTGCAAAGAAACTAGTTTTCCTGCCTATGGTAGGTTCGTAGCAAACCGTGCTCCCATCTTGCATCCTGGTTTCACAACGCATCCAAACGCATCCAAACGAGGTTCCACTTGCCCCATAACACCTATGAGTTTCGTGGAATGCAAAGAAACTACTTTTCATGCCTATGGTAGGCTCGTAGCGAACCGTGCTCCTATCTTGCATCTTGGTTTCACAACGCATCCTAATGCGTCCAAACGAGGTTCCACTTTCCCCATGACACCAATAAGTTTCATGGAGTGCAAAGAAAAAAGTTTTCGAGCCAATGGTAGGTTCGTAGCAAACCGTGCTCCTATCTTGCATCTTGGTTTCACAACGCATCCAGACGCAAGCAAACGAGATTCCACTTACCCTATGGCACCTATGAGTTTCATGGAGTTCAAAGAAACTAGTTTCCATGCCTATGCTAGGTTCGTAGCAAACCATGCTCCTATCATGCACCTTGGTTTCACAACGCATCCAAACGTATCCAAACAAGGTTCCACTTTCCCCATAATAACTATGAGTTTTATGGAGTGCAAAGAAACTAGTTTTCGTGTGTATGGTAGGTTCGCAGCAAATCAGGTTCCTATCCTGCATCTTGGCTTCTCAATGTATCCAAACGAGTCCCAATTTCTCCATGACACCTATGAGTTTCATGGAGTGCAAAGAAACTAGTTTTCGTGCATATGGTAGGTTTGTAGCAAACCGTGCTCCTATCTTGCATCTTGGTTTCACAACGCATCCAAAACGAGGTTCCTCTTTTCCCATGACACCTTTGAGTTTCACGGAGTGCAAAGAAACTAGTTTCCGCGCCTGTGGTAGGTTCGTAGCAAACCATGCTCCTATCATGCACCTTGGTTTCACAACGCATCCAAACAAGGTTCCACTTTCCCTATAACACCTATGAGATTCATGGAGTGCACAGAAACTAGTTTTCATGTCTCTGGTAGGTTTGGAGCAAACCGTGTTCCTATCTTGCATATTGGTTTAACAATGCATCCAAACGAGGTTCCACTTTACCCATTAAACATATGAGTTTCATGTAGTGCAAAGGACCCGCTAGGGTTCGTGGTCGATCTTTCGATGAGAGGCGTGAGATAACTCGATTGGTGGAAGGAGATGACGTTCACGGCCCGACTACAGCCTTCCAAGACCGCGCCTTAGCGACCGATACACCAACTCCAGCGGTTGCACGCGATCTTGCGGAGCACGACCAACCAAACCACTAGGGTTATTCCTGCAAGCAATCGAAGAACCAGCAAGAACAAGAAGAACAAGCACTCAATTGCAAATATGAGATGAAAGTTCAGATCTGATACACATGAAGGTGGGGTTCTGAATCGAGTAGAACGGATGGTCTAGTCGACACACGCGTCTACAAGGAAGTAGCAGCGGCTAAACTTACATCAAAAACAAAACCCAATCTGTTTGTGGCGGCTCTAGAGGCATATATGTAGATGGAAGGACGACCAAGGAGGTGTTGGGGTCGTCCTCCAACCCTAGGACGTGTCCCTAATGGACCCAACTTGATACATGGGCCAACAGCCCAAAATTAGGTGACGCAGCACCATAAGTAGAGAAGGTCTTGACATTAAAACGACGACTACGAACGTATCTGATAGGATATGGCAACAAGAATAGATCCATTGGAAAGTAGACTTGATATGCTTTCCATGGAGTCCTAGAACGTCCCAATCGGAGTCCGTATGGAGTCGTGGTGACCGTCGCAAGTTTGGACTCTTCTGCAGTCCGAATTCCACATCCAAAACGTGTTGGACTTGGACTCTTTCCTTCGATGGGCTAAAGTGACGTGGTGACCTGGTGCAAAACATTCAGGGCACATGGATTTGGTCCCCAATCAACTTCATTGACCTTCCATGCTTCCGTTATGCAATCAAACCTTCCCTTGATCCATGTAAGTAATTCTGCAAATAAAAATACACACACTTTATGGTGCGGCACCAATTCATCAAATGTATGAATAATAAGAAACATATAGAACGGTTGCACCTTTGGTTTAGAAATGTTTAATATGGTCATATCCAAGCCAATGATGTCCTCATCATTCTCCCCTTCTTGACAGCAAACCGTCCTCGGTTTGTCCATTGTTCGAGTACATGTAGTAGGTATTAGCCAACCTTGCTTCCTTGATGTAGGGATTGCATCATCAAATGTGTTGTCACTGTCCTCCGATGTAGTGTGTTCTGGACAATCATTCTTTTCCCACTTTAGCAACAGTTGTAGTTGCTCAAATTGCTCAATGCATTCAATGGAGTTGTTCTCATCCTCCTGCAAAATGTTATGGACAGCGAGGGGAAAAATAGGGTGCTCTATATCTAGCCGTGATGATGAAATCAGAAAAGAAGTATCACACAATTCTTCTTTATCACAAGGTACAACAAGCAAATCATGTTGTGACAAAGGCAAATCAGCAATGTATTTTACTGTTTGTTGCTCTATTTCAGCATGTAAAGTGGACAATTGCTGGTTACATTGCGTCACATCATTCTTGCAAGTATTCATCGATAAAAGAATCTGATTTTCAACTTTACAAGTAAGACAAAACAAGCAAGATATATGGTTATATGTTTCACCAATGAGCAAGCATTGAATTTCAGAATTGAGCCCTTTCATGAACCTACACATTACATCTTCCATGGATTCATCCAAGCCACTAAACATGACACAAATTTTAAAATCATGGTAGTATTGTTTCACGGTTCTACTACCCTGTTTCAGTTTCTCCAGTTTAGCAAGCAAGTGGTCCACATAATATGCAGGAATATATACACCTCTAAAATGCATTTTGAATTCTTTCCATGTTTGCGGAACAATGTTATTCCTACAAAGATGTTTCCATTCATGCAAAGCATCCTTAGTTAAAGCATTAGATGCAGCAAAAACCATTTGCTTCTCAGAAAAATCATACTCATCAAATTTCTTATCTACCTTCAGCTCCCAATTAATGTATGCATGAGGATCAAATTTACCAGCAAATGAAGGCAAGTGTTGAATGACATCCAGAATATGAGGGTGTAATGCCATGAACTCATGATGCTCTGCATTACCTGCCATGATTAGTAGAAAACAAGAAACAAACACAATAACATGTATGCTCCTATCAACTACAAGGATGTGGTGATCATAATTCTCTCACTTTCAACTTATTCAAACAAGCTCTTACAAGTTCTTACCAAGCCAAACAGGAGGTGGCAGCAACCAACAAGTCGGGAACCCTGGAAAAAGTGTATCGGTGCCGCAACAACAACACCTATCAAGCTGTAATCGGATATGTGGAGCTGTAGGAGGGCTGAAATTAATACACAAGGAAGTACTAGCACCACATTAATCACAAAAGCAAGCTGAGAAATCGTTCAACGGTGGTACCGTGCTGGTCCTAGGCTAGACCGTGCTAGAGACGCGAGCCTGGACACAAATGAAGTCACGGTACAGCAAGAAACAAAGCACAAGAATAGCAAGAATTCACTCCCCTTCTTTTCCTTCTCTCTTCTTTTCTTTCTTTTCTCTTTCTCTTTCTTTCTCTTTTCTTTTCTTTTTTTCTTCTTTTCTTTTACTTTGCACAACCAGAGCAAAACTGAATCTTTGCAAATCAGATTTCAGAAAAGCAACTTATAATGTGTTTCTCTTTCTTTTCTCTTTTCTTTTCTGGGAGTAACAAGAATAGAACTAGAAATGTTGAGTTTCTTTGTGTGCACAGATCAAATTTTGCCAGTGTTAAGACAAAATATCATGGATAGCAAAGATGCATATGATGGAAACTATTGCAATGGAGATTTATATGCTGTAGTGGAGATGTTTATGGTGGTGATGGCAGCAAAGATGTATATGATTGACAATGACCAAAACGTGGCAAGAACTCGAAACTCTAAAAGACTAACCCTAAGACCAGCAACTCGACTCAACCGATGTAATCCAAACTCAACAAGCCTGAACTAAGTAGTACTAGTAAAAGGCACAAAAGGTCTATGGGATTATGGAAAATTGAATCTACTATTTTGTTGGCTTTTCTGGACTATAGGAAAATAATATAAACTAAAATCTCTCACCGATCAAACCTTGCTCTGAATACCAATTGAAAAGAACCCGCTAGGGTTCGTGGTCGATCTTTCGATGAGAGGCGTGAGATAACTCGATTGGTGGAAGGAGATGACGTTCACGACCCGACTACAACCATCCAGGGATGATGCGCCTTAGCAATCGATACACCAATTCCAGCGGTTGCACGCGATCTTGCGGAGCACGACCAACCAAACCACTAGGGTTATTCCTGCAAGCAATCGAAGAACCAGCAAGAACAAGAAGAACAAGCACTCAATTGCAAATATGAGATGAAGATTCAGATCTGATACATATGAAGGTGGGGTTCTGAATCGAGTAGAACGGATGGTCTAGTCGACACACGCGTCTACAAGGAAGTAGCAGCGGCTAAACTTACATCAAAAACAAAACCCAATCTGTTTGTGGCGGCTCTAGAGGCATATATGTAGATGGAAGGATGACCAAGGAGGTGTTGGGGTCGTCCTCCAACCCTAGGACGTGTCCCTAATGGACCCAACTTGATACATGGGCCAACAGCCCAAAATTAGGTGACGCAGCACCATAAGTAGAGAAGGTCTTGACATTAAAACGACGACTACGAACGTATCTGATAGGATATGGCAACAAGAATAGATCCATTGGAAAGTAGACTTGATATGCTTTCCATGGAGTCCTAGAACGTCCCAATCGGAGTCCGTATGGAGTCGTGGTGACCGTCGCAAGTTTGGACTCTTCTGCAGTCCGAATTCCACATCCAAAACGTGTTGGACTTGGACTCTTTCCTTCGATGGGCTAAAGTGACGTGGTGACCTGGTGCAAAACATTCAGGGCACATGGATTTGGTCCCCAATCAACTTCATTGACCTTCCATGCTTCCGTTATGCAATCAAACCTTCCCTTGATCCATGTAAGTAATTCTGCAAATAAAAATACACACACTTTATGGTGCGGCACCAATTCATCAAATGTATGAATAATAAGAAACATATAGAACGGTTGCACCTTTGGTTTAGAAATGTTTAATATGGTCATATCCAAGCCAATGATGTCCTCATCAGTAGGTTCGTAGCAAACCCTGCTCCCATCTTGCATCTTGGTTTCACAACGCATCCAAACGCATCCAAACGAGGTTACACTTGCCCCATAACACCTATGAGTTTCATGGAATGCAAAGAAACTACTTTTCATGCCTATGGTAGGCTCATAGCGAACCGTGCTCCTATCTTGCATCTTGGTTTCACAACGCATCCTAATGCATCCAAACGAGGTTCCACTTTCCCCATGACACCAATAAGTTTCATGGTGTGCAAAGAAACTAGTTTTCGAGCCAATGGTAGGTTCGTAGCAAACCGTGCTCCTATCTTGCATCTTGGTTTCACAACGCATCCAAACGCAAGCAAACGAGATTCCACTTACCCCATGGCACCTATGAGTTTCATGGAGTTCAAAGAAACTAGTTTCCATGCCTATGCTAGGTTCGTAGCAAACCATGCTCCTATTATGCACCTTGGTTTCACAACGCATCCAAACAAGGTTCCACTTTCCCCATAATAACTATGAGTTTTATGGAGTGCAAAGAAACTAGTTTTCGTGTGTATGGTAGGTTCGCAGCAAATCAGGTTCCTATCCTGCACCTTGGCTTCTCAATGTATCCAAACGAGTTCCAATTTCTCCACGACACCTATGAGTTTCATGGAGTGCAAAGAAACTACTTTCGTGCATATGGTAGGTTTGTAGCAAACCGTGCTCCTATCTTGCATCTTGGTTTCACAACGCATCCAAAACGAGGTTCCTCTTTTCCCATGACACCTTTGAGTTTCACGGAGCGCAAAGAAACTAGTTTCCGCGCCTGTGGTAGGTTCGTAGCAAACCATGCTCCTATCATGCACCTTGGTTTCACAACGCATCCAAACAAGGTTCCACTTTCCCTATAACACCTATGAGATTCATGGAGTGCACAGAAACTAGTTTTCATGTCTATGGTAGGTTTGGAGCAAACCATGTTCCTATCTTGCATCTTGGTTTAACAATGCATCCAAACGAGGTTCCACTTTACCCATGAAACCTATGAGTTTCATGTAGTGCAAAGAAACTAGTTTTCCTGCCTATGGTAGGTTCGTAGCAAACCGTGCTCCCATCTTGCATCTTGGTTTCACAACGCATCCAAACGCATCCAAATGAGGTTCCACTTGCCCCATAACACCTATGAGTTTCATGGAATGCAAAGAAACTACTTTTCATGCCTATGGTAGGCTCGTAGCGAACCGTGCTCCTATCTTGCATCTTGGTTTCACAACGCATCCTAATGCATCCAAACGAGGTTCCACTTTCCCCATGACACCAATAAGTTTGATGGTGTGCAAAGAAACTAGTTTTCGAGCCAATGGTAGGTTCGTAGCAAACCGTGCTCCTATCTTGCATCTTGGTTTCACAACGCATCCAAACGCAAGCAAACGAGATTCCACTTACCCCATGGCACCTATGAGTTTCATGGAGTTCAAAGAAACTAGTTTCCATGCCTATGCTAGGTTCGTAGCAAACCATGCTCCTATCATGCACCTTGGTTTCACAACGCATCCAAACAAGGTTCCACTTTCCCCATAATAACTTTGAGTTTTATGGAGTGCAAAGAAACTAGTTTTCGTGTGTATGGTAGGTTCGCAGTAAATCAGGTTCCTATCCTGCACCTTGGCTTCTCAATGTATCCAAACGAGTTCCAATTTCTCCACGACACCTATGAGTTTCATGGAGTGCAAAGAAACTAGTTTTCGTGCATATGGTAGGTTTGTAGCAAACCGTGCTCCTATCTTGCATCTTGGTTTCACAACGCATCCAAAACGAGGTTCCTCTTTTCCCATGACACCTTTGAGTTTCACGGAGTGCAAAGAAACTAGTTTCCGCGCCTGTGGTAGGTTCATAGCAAACCATGCTCCTATCATGCACCTTGGTTTCACAACGCATCCAAACAAGGTTCCACTTTCCCTATAACACCTATGAGATTCATGGAGTGCACAGAAACTAGTTTTCATGTCTATGGTAGGTTTGGAGCAAACCATGTTCCTATCTTGCATCTTGGTTTAACAATGCATCCAAACGAGGTTCCACTTTACCCATGAAACCTATGAGTTTCATGTAGTGCAAAGAAACTAGTTTTCCTGCCTATGGTAGGTTCGTAGCAAACCGTGCTCCCATCTTGCATCTTGGTTTCACAACGCATCCAAACGCATCCAAACGAGGTTCCACTTGCCCCATAACACCTATGAGTTTCATGGAATGCAAAGAAACTACTTTTCATGCCTATGGTAGGCTCGTAGCGAACCGTGCTCCTATCTTGCATCTTGGTTTCACAACGCATCCTAATGCATCCAAACGATGTTCCACTTTCCCCATGACACCTATAAGATTTATGGAGTGCAAAGAAACTAGTTTTCGAGCCTATGGTATGTTCGTAGCAAACCGTGCTCCTATCTTGCATCTTGGTTTCACAACGCATCCAAACGCAAGCAAACGAGATTCCACTTACCCCATGGCACCTATGAGTTTCATGGAGTTCAAAGACACTAGTTTCCATGCCTATGGTAGGTTCGTAGCAAACCATGCTCCTATCATGCACCTTGGTTTCACAACGCATCCAAACAAGGTTCCACTTTCCCTATAACACCTATGAGATTCATGGAGTGCACAGAAACTAGTTTTCATGTCTCTGGTAGGTTTGGAGCAAACCGTGTTCCTATCTTGCATCTTGGTTTAACAATGCATCCAAACGAGGTTCCACTTTACCCATTAAACCTATGAGTCTCATGTAGTGCAAAGAAACTAGTTTTCCTGCCTATGGTAGGTTCCTAGCAAACCCTGCTCCCATCTTGCATCTTGGTTTCACAACGCATCCAAACGCATCCAAACGAGGTTCCACTTGCCCCATAACACCTATGAGTTTCATGGAATGCAAAGAAACTACTTTTCATGCCTATGGTAGGCTCGTAGCGAACCGTGCTCCTATCTTGCATCTTGGTTTCACAACGCATCCTAATGCATCCAAACGAGGTTCCACTTTCCCCATGACACCTATAAGTTTCATGGTGTGCAAAGAAACTAGTTTTCGAGCCAATGGTAGGTTCGTAGCAAACCGTGCTCCTATCTTGCATCTTGGTTTCACAACGCATCCAAACGCAAGCAAACGAGATTCCACTTACCCCATGGCACCTATGAGTTTCATGGAGTTCAAAGAAACTAGTTTCCATGCCTATGCTAGGTTCGTAGCAAACCATGCTCCTATCATGCACCTTGGTTTCACAACGCATCCAAACGCATCCAAACAAGGTTCCACTTTCCCCATAATAACTATGAGTTTTATGGAGTGCAAAGAAACTAGTTTTCGTGTGTATGGTAGGTTCGCAGCAAATCAGGTTCCTATCCTGCACCTTGGCTTCTCAATGTATCCAAACGAGTTCCAATTTCTCCACGACACCTATGAGTTTCATGGAGTGCAAAGAAACTAGTTTTCGTGCATATGGTAGGTTTGTAGCAAACCGTGCTCCTATCTTGCATCTTGGTTTCACAACACATCCAAAACGAGGTTCCTCTTTTCCCATGACACCTTTGAGTTTCACGGAGTGCAAAGACACTAGTTTCCGCGCCTGTGGTAGGTTCGTAGCAAACCATGCTCCTATCATGCACCTTGGTTTCACAACGCATCCAAACAAGGTTCCACTTTCCCTATAACACCTATGAGATTCATGGAGTGCACAGAAACTAGTTTTCATGTCTATGGTAGGTTTGGAGCAAACCATGTTCCTATCTTGCATCTTGGTTTAACAATGCATCCAAACGAGGTTCCACTTTACCCATGAAACCTATGAGTTTCATGTAGTGCAAAGAAACTAGTTTTCCTGCCTATGGTAGGTTCGTAGCAAACCGTGCTCCCATCTTGCATCTTGGTTTCACAATGCATCCAAACGCATCCAAACGAGGTTCCACTTGCCCCATAACACCTATGAGTTTCATGGAATGCAAAGAAACTACTTTTCATGCCTATGGTAGGCTCGTAGCGAACCGTGCTCCTATCTTGCATCTTGGTTTCACAACGCATCCTAATGCATCCAAACGAGGTTCCACTTTCCCCATGACACCTATAAGATTCATGGAGTGCAAAGAAACTAGTTTTCGAGCCTATGGTATGTTCGTAGCAAACCGTGCTCCTATCTTGCATCTTGGTTTCACAATGCATCCAAACGCAAGCAAACGAGATTCCACTTACCCCATGGCACCTATGAGTTTCATGGAGTCCAAAGAAACTAGTTTCCATGCCTATGCTAGGTTCGTAGCAAACCATGCTCCTATCATGCACCTTGGTTTCACAACGCATCCAAACGCATCCAAAGAAGGTTCCACTTTCCCCATAATAACTATGTGTTTTATGGTGTGCAAAGAAACTAGATTTCGTGTGTATGGTAGGTTTGCAGCAAATCGTGTTCCTATCCTGCATCTTGGTTTCTCAATGCATCCAAACAAGTTCCAATTTCTCCACGACACCTATGAGTTTCATGGAGTGCAAAGAAACTAGTTTTCGTGCATATGGTAGGTTTGTAGCATACCGTGGTCCTATCTTGCATCTTGGTTTCACGACGCATCCAAAACGAGGTTCCTCTTTTCCCATGACACCTTTGAGTTTCATGGAGTGCAAAGAAACTAGTTTTTGTGCCTATGGTAGGTTCGTAGCAAATCGTGTTCCTATCTTGTATCTTGGTTTCTCAATGCATCCAAACGAGTTCCAATTTCCCCACGACACCTATGAGTTTCATGGAGTGCAAAGAAACTAATTTTCGTGATGAGGACATGATTGGCTTAGATATGACCATGTTAACCCCTTCAATTATAAAGGTGAAACCATTCTATATGAGGTTTATATTTGATATATTTTATGAATGGATGTTGCACTTTGAAGTTTGTACGTTTTCCTTTTCAGAATTGCATACATGGATCAAGAGAAGATTTGATTGCATATGGAAAGCATGGAAGGTCAGTGAAGTTGATTGGGGACCAAGTCTAAGTATTCCAAACGTCCTTCGCCAGGCCACCACGTCACTTGAGCCCAAGGACGGAAAGAGTCCAAGTCCCACACGTTTTGGACATCAAATTCGGACTGCAGAAGAGTCCAAACTTGCGACGGTCACCACGACTTCATATGAACTCAGATTGAGACGTTTTAGGACTCTTTGGAAAGCATATCAAGTCTAATTTCCAATGGATCTACGCTTGTTCCTATATCTTATCAAATACGTTCGTAGTCGTCATTTTAACGTCAGGACCTTCTCTGCTTATGGTGCTGCGTCACCTAGTTTTGGGCTGTTGGCCCATGTATCAAGTTGGGTCCATTAGGGACACGTCCTAGGGTTGGAGGATGACCCCAACACCTCCTTGGTCATCCTTCCGTCTACATATATGCCTCTAGAGCCGCCACAAACAGATTGGGTTTTGTTTAGATCAAGTTTAGCCATCGCTACTTGCTTGTAGGCGCGCGTGCTGATCTAGTCGCCCGTCTCCTTGTCTTCGGAACCCCACTCATAATAAGATTCAGTGTGAAACCTTCAATTTCATCTTGCAATTTCAGCACTTGTTTCCTCGTTCTTGCTAGTTCTTCGATTGCTTGTAGGACGGGAGCCCTAGGGGCTGGTTGTCATGCTCCACAAGATCGTGACGGCCTTTGGAAGTGGTGTATCGGTCGCTAAGGCGCAGTCTTGGAAGGCTGTAGTCGGGCCGTGAACGTCATCTCCATCCACCAATCGAGTTATCTCACGCCTCTCATCGAAAGATCGACCACAAACCCTTGCGGGTTCATATCATGCTCTATCTCTAGTTGTGGTGCTGAAATCAGAGAAGAAATATCACACAATTCTTCTTTGTCACAAGGTAGAACAAGCAAATCAGGTTGTGACAAAGGCAAATCAGCACTGAGTTTCACTATTTGTTGCTCCTTTTTAACATGTACCATGGACAATTGCTGGTTACAATGTGTCACATCATTCTTGCAAGTATTCATAGATAAAAGAATATGATTTTCAACTTTACAAGCAAGACAAAATAAGCAAGATATATGGTTATATGTTTCACCAGTGAGCAAGCATTGAATTTCAGAACTGAGCCCTTGCATGAACCTACTCATTACATCTTCAATAGATTCATCCAAGCCACTAAACATGACACAAATTTTAAAATCATGGTAGTATTGTTTCACGGTTCTACTACTACCCTGTTTCAGTTTCTCCAGTTTAGCAAGCAAGTGGTCCACAAAATATGCAGGAATATATACATCTCTAAAATGCATTTTGAATTCTTTCCATGTTTGTGGAACAATGTTATTCCTACAAAGATGTTTCCATTCATGCAAAGCATCCTTAGTTAAAGCATTAGATGCAGCAAAAACCATTTGCTTCTCAGACAAATCATACTCATCAAATTTCTTATCTACCTTCAGCTCCCAATTAATGTATGCATGAGGATCAAATTTACCAGCAAATGAAGGCAAGTGTTGAATGACATCCAGAATATGAGGGTGTAATGCCATGAACTCATGATGCTCTGTATTACCTGCCATGATTAGTAGAAAACAAGAAACAAACACAATAACATGTATGCTCCTATCAACTACAAGGATGTGGTGATCATAATTCTCTCACTTTCAACTTATTCAAACAAGCTCTTACAAGTTCTTACCAAGCTAAACAGGAGGTGGCAGCAACCAACAAGTCGGGAACCCTGGAAAAAGCGTATCGGTGCTGCAGCAACAACACCTATCAAGCTGTAATCAGATATGTGGAGTTGTAGGAGGGCTGAAATCAATACTAGCACCACATTAGTCACAACAGCAGGCTGAGAAATCGTTCAACGGTGGTACTGTGCTGGTCCTAGGCTAGACCGTGCTAGAGACGCGGGCCTGGACACAAATGAAGTCACGGTACAGCAAGAAACAAGGCACAAGAATAGCAAGAAATTCACTCCTCCTTCTTTTCCTTCTCCCTTCTTTTCTTTCTTTTCTCTTTCTCTTTCTTTCTCTTTTTTTCCTTCTTTCTTTTACTTTGCACAACCAGAGCAAAACTGAATCTTTGCAAATTAGATTTCAGAAAAGCAACTTATAATGTGTTTCTCTTTCTTTTCTCTTTTCTTTTCTGGGAGTAACAAGAATAGAACTAGCAATGTAGAGTTTTCTTTGTGTGCACAGATCAGATTTTGCCAGTGTTAAGACAAAATATCATGGATGGCAAAGATGCATATGATGGAAACTATTGCAATGGAGATTTGTATGCTGTAGTGGAGATGTTTATGGTGGTGATGGCAGCAAAGATGTATATGATTGAAAATGACCAAAACATGGCAAGAACTCGAAACTCTAAAAGACTAACCCTAAGACCAGCAACTCGACTCAACTGATGTAATCCAAACTCAACAAGCCTGAACTAAGTAGTACTAGTAAAAGGCACAAAAGGTCTATGGGATTATGAAAAATTGAATCTACTATTTTGTTGGCTTTTTCTGGACTATAGGAAAATAATATAGACTGAAATCTCTCACCGATCAAACCTGGCTCTGAATACCAATTGATAAGGGTAAGGGTTGTCCCGATCTTTCGGTGGAGATGGATAACTTTGATTTGGACTGGAGAGACGTTCATGACCCGACTACAACCGTCCAAGTATGCTGCGCCTTAGCGACCGATACACCAACTCCAGCGGTTGCACGCGACCTTGCGGAGCACGACCAACCAAACCACTAGGGTTACTCCTGTAAGCAATTGAAGAACCAGCAAGAACAAGAAGAACAAGCACTCAATTGCAAATATGAGATGAAGGTTCAGATCTGATACACATAAAGGTGGGGTTCCAATGGCGAGCAGACGGATGGTCTAGTCGACACACACGCTGCAGGCGAAGTAGCAATGGCTAAAACTTCAATCTATCAAAACCCAATCTGTTTGTGGCGGCTACGGAGGTATTTAAAATGGTTGAGGATGTCCTGGATGTGGTGGAGGTCGTCCCACAACCCTAGGACACGCCCCTATTGGGCCTCACTTGATACATGGCCCATTAGGCAATAATTGGGTGATGCTGCACCGCAGACAGAAAAAGTTCTCGTCATTAAATAGATGATTGCGGACGCATCGGAGCAGATATAGACATGAGGCTAGATTCTTTGGAAAGTATACTTGATATGCTTTCCAAAGACTCCTAGAATGTTGCAATCGGACTCCGTATGAAGTCGTGGTGACCGTCTCAAGTTGGGACTCTGCTGCAGTCCGAATTCCACACCAAAACGTGTTGGACTTGAACTCTTTCCTTCCTTGGGCTATAAGTGACGTGGTGGCCTGATGGAGGACGTTTGGAATACTTAGATTTGGTCCCCAATCAACTTCATTGACCTTCCATGCTTCCCTAATGCAATGAAATCTTCTCTTGATCCATGTAAGCAATTCTGAAAAGAAAAACGTACAAACTTCAAAGTGCAACATCCATTCATAAAATGTATCAAATATAAACCTCATATAGAATGGTTTCACCTTAATCTTTGAAGGGGTTAACATGGACATATCTAAGCCAATGATGTCCTCATCAGATATGGACATAAGGCCAGATTCTTTGGAAAGTAGACTTGATATGCTTTCTAAAGAGTCCTAGAATGTCCTAATCGGACTCCGTATGAAGTCGTGGTGACCGTCTCAACTTGGGACTCTGCTGCAGTCCGAATTCCACACCAAAACGTGTTGGACTTGAACTCTTTCCTTCCTTGGGCTATAAGTGACGTGGTGGCCTAGTGGAGGACGTTTGGAATACTTAGATTTGGTCCCCAATCAACTTCATTGACCTTCCATGCTTTCCATATGCAATCAAATCATCTCTTGATCCATGTAAGCAATTCTGAAAAGGAAAACGTACAAACTTCAAAGTGCAACATCCATTCATAAAATATATCAAATATAAACCTCATATAGAATGGTTTCACCTTTATCTTTGAAGGGGTTAACATGGTCATATCTAAGCCAATCATGTCCTCATCATTTCGTGTCTATGGTAGGTTCGCAGCAAATCGTGTTCCTATCTTGTATCTTGGTTTCACAATGCATCCAAACAAGGCTCCACTTTCCCCATAAAACCTATGAATTTAAAGGAGTGAGAAGAAACTAGTTTTCGTGTCTATGGTAGCTTCATTGCATACCGTGTTCCTATCTTGCATCTTGGTTTCACAATGCATCCAAACGTGGTTCCACTTTCCCCACGACACCTATGAGTTTCATGGAGTGCAAAGAAACTAGTTTTCGAGCCTATGGTAGGTTCGTAGCAAACCAAGCTCCTATCTTGCATCTTGGTTTCACAACGCATCCAAATGAGATTCCACTTGCCCCATAACACCTTTGAGTTTCACGGACTGCAAGAGAAACTACTTTTCGTGCCTATGGTAGGTTCATAGCGAGCCGTGCTCCTATCTTACACCTTGGTTTGACAACGCAACCTAACGCATCCAAACGAGATTCCACTTTTCCCATGACACCTATAAGTTTCATGGAGTACAAAGAAACTAGTTTTCGTGCCTATGGTAGGTTCGTAGCAAACCGTGCTCCTATCTTGCATCTTGGTTTCACAACGCATCCAAACGAGGTTCCTCTTTTGCCTTGACACCTATGAGTTTCATGGAGTACAAAGAAACTAGTTTTCTCGCCTATGGTACGTTCTTAGCAAACCGTGCTCCTATCTTGCATGTTGGTTTCACAACGCATCCAAACACATGCAAATGAGGTTCCACTTTCCCATGACACCTGTGAGTTTCATGAAATGCAAAGAAACTAGTTTTCGTGCCTATGGTAGGTTCGTAGGAAACCGTGCTCCTATCTTGCATCTTGGTTTCACAACGCATCCAAATGAGGTTCATCTTTTCCCATGACACCTATGAGTTTCATGGAGTACAAAGAAACTAGTTTTCATGACTATGGTAGGTTCGTAGCAAACCGTGCTCTTGTATTGCATCTTGGCTTCTCAATGCATCCAAGCGCTTGCAAATGTGGTTTGACTTTCCCTAGGACACCTATGAGTTTCATGGAGTGCAAAGAAACTAGTTTCCGCGCCTATGGTAGGTTCGTAGCAAACCATGCTCCTATCATGCACCTTGGTTTCACAATGCATCCAAACGCTTCCAAACAAGGTTCCACTTTCCCCATAACACCTATGTGTTTCATGGAGTGCAAAGAAACTAGTTTTCGTGTCTATGGTAGGTTTGTAGCAAACCGTGTTCCTGTCTTGCATCTTGGTTTCACAATGCATTCAAACGAGGTTCCACATTCCCCATAACACCTATGAGTTTCATGGAGTGCAAAGAAACTAGTTTTCCTGCCTATGGTACGTTCGTAGCAAACCGTGCTCCCATCTTGCATGTTGGTTTCACAATGCATCCAAACGCATCCAAACGAGGTTCCACTTGCCCCATAACACCTATGAGTTTCATGGAGTGCAAAGAAACTAGTTTTCGAGCCTATGGTAGGTTCGTAGCAAACCGTGCTCCTATCTTGCATCTTGGTTTCACAACGCATCCAAACGCATGCAAACGAGATTCCACATACCCCATGGCACCTATGAGTTTCCATGGAGTTCAAAGAAACTAGTTTCCATGCCTATGGCAGGCTCGTAGCAAACCATGCTCCTATCATGCACCTTGGTTTCACAACGCATCCAAACAAGGTTCCACTTTCCCCATAACAACTATGAGTTTTATGGAGTGCAAAGAAACTAGTTTTCGTGTGTATGGTAGGTTCGCAGCAAATCGTGTTCCTATCCTGCATCTTGGTTTCTCAATGCATCCAAACGAGTTCCAATTTCTCCGCGACACCTATGAGTTTCATGGAGTGTAAAGAAACTAGTTTTCGTGCCTATGGTAGGTTTGTAGCAAACCGTGCTCCTATCTTGCATCTTGGTTTCGCAACGCCTTAGTAACATTAGATTGCGTAATAGCTTCAGGAGACATAAGATGCAACACAATTTTTCGATCATGGTATAGAAATGAATATTGATTTGATCTACCATGATGCATCGAATCTCTATCAAATTGCCATGGTCTACCTAGCAGAATATTGCAAGCTTGCAGAGGCACAACATCACATTCAACAATATCTTTGTATGATCCGATGGCAAAATCGATTCGCACAAGTCTCGTTACCTTTGCCTTACCACTGTTGTTCAGCCATTGGATGTAGTAGGGATGGGGGTGTGGTTTGGTGGTGAGGGCGAGCTTCTGTACCATGTCGCTGCTTGCCAAGTTGTTGCAGCTACCTCCATCTATGATCATGCGGCACGAACGCTCCTTGATGACACACTTTGTTTGGAATAAAGTGTGTCGCTGATTTTGCTCCGCCTTCTCCATTTGTGCACTAAGCACTCGCTGTACAATCAAGCTCTCATAGTGCTCCGCGTCACCTGCATTAATGTGTTCTTCTATGTGTTCCTCACTACCTGCATAGTCAGCCGCAAGCAATGCAAGTGTATGTTCATCAAAATCACTAGCAAATGAGCACTCACCATCATCTTTGACAATCATAACACGCTTGTTTGGGCAGTCACGCATCACATGGCCATATCCCTTGCACCGATGACATTGTATGTTGCTTGTTCTACTTGTCGATGCCACGGATGAAGTACTCGCAGCCGGCTTTTGCGCTGTCTTCGCAACTGAATTGGTGGGGGCAGCTCAAGTCTTGTCACTAGATGATGGCGTAGGAGTACGTGTAGACGGAGTTGTAGACGTGCGCTGCTGCCATGAACTAGCTTTCCCTGCAGAAACATTAGTCCTTGCGCTAGCACGTCGTCCCTGCACTTCCTGTTCAGCTTTACAAGCAAGATGAAACAGTTTGGTTACGTTATTGTATTCTTTGTAAGCGAAGATATCCTGAATTTCCCGATTTAACCCGCCTAAAAATCTAGCCATAGCAGGTTCCTCATCCTCCTCTAATTTACAACGCAACATACCCGTTTGTAATTCCTGATAGTATTCTTCTACACTTTTAGAACCTTGTCTCAATTGCTGCAACTTATTTATCATATCACGGGCATAGTAACATGGAACAAATCTAGCTCTCATGGCTCGTTTCAGCGCATCCCAAGTTTTAGGTATGTTATTAGTATTTTTCTTGCCATATTCGATCCACCAAACAGAAGCAAAATCTGTGAACTCACTAGTAGCAGCCCTAACACGTGTGTTCTCAGGAAATTCATGGCATGCAAACTTTTGATCAACAGCAATCTCCCAAGTAATGTATGCATCAGGGTCATATTTACCATCAAAAGGAGGTATTTTAAATTTAATCTTACTGAAAGCATCATCATTATTGTGTACCTCGCGTCGGCGGCGGCCACCCATACCTCTACGGTTGTGACGTAGGCGACGTCGATCACGAGTGTCTCGATCATCATGTTCAGTATCACCTGTGTATTCTTCATCATAACTACCATCCTCTCGATCTTCCTCCTTCTTTACTTCTTTATGCTTGTCTTTATCATCGTTGTGGAGGTCATCAAAATGCCTCAGCAGAGCAGCAAGGCTTTTGTCCACACTAGCAATGGACTTCTCCAAACCTGCAAGCTTGTTGTTTGCGGCAATCTGCGTATCCTCCAACTGCCCAAGTTTGTCATTTGTCACCTGCAAGTCATTATCAAGTCCCTCCATGTGCAGCTTCACTTTCCTTTCAAAATGTTGTATGACGCCCTTTGTGCGAGGCGAATGTGGAATTTGGTTATCTTCGTCGGACCCTGGCATGGTTCAAAGACAAAGACAACAAGAAGACAAGTGAAGAAATAAAAGCCCTACAACTACTAGGACGTAGCTACAGCAAGTCGCTCACTCTCCACCTGTTACACAAGTTCTTACCAGTTCTTACCTTGCTCGATAGGAGGGGTCGTCTACCAACAAGTCTGCAGCAATGGATGAAGTGTATCGGTGCCGCAGCACAAGACCTGTCAAGCTGTAGAATATGTGGAGCTATATAGGTGGGCTGAAACAAGGAATGAACTAGCACCACGTTAGTTACAAAAAGCAAGCTGAATAATCGTTCAACCGGCGTGCTGGTCCTAGCCTAGACCGTGCTAGAGACGTGAGCCTAGACACAAAGGAGAGCACAACACACCACCCGAAGTGAACGAAAAATCTCCAAGTTCAGCCCCTTTCTCTTCTTTTCTTTTGCTTCTTTCTCTTTTCTTTTCTTTTCTTTTTCTTTTTCTTTTTTTTTTTGAATATTTTTTTTCAGGGGGCACTCAAAACTGATTATATGAACAAGAACACTCCCAAAGAGTAACTCAGCACACACACTTTTTCTCTAGAGTAAGCCACTCGTTTAGATATGAATACTTGCTGCGTGGTTACTTTGATATTTGTAGCACAGGGTGAACTGATTCCTCGTCCGATTGGAACTTCCAATTCTACTCGGACTTGGCCAACAGCGAGGAATAACCGATTCCTTGATCCGACTCAAACTTGAAAACCTACATGGATTCGGCCAACAGAGAGGAACAGCCGATTCCTTGTCCGATTCAAACTTCAAACCCTACTTGTATTTGGCCAACAGAGAGACTATATGATAGCGCGTGTTGTGATAGGAAAGTGACAAGAACTCAAAACTCTAAGGGAATAAACTAAGACCAGCAATCCGACACACCCGATGCAACCGAATATTCAACAAGCCCTAATTAGGTAGCACTAGCCACGGCTCAAAGGTCTATAGGATTGCAGGAAACTAATCTACTATTTTTTTGGCTTTTCTAGACTATAGGAAAAAATAAAACAGTGAAGGATTGGAAGTCTCTCGCCGATAAACCTTGCTCTGATTACCAATTGATATGAACCCGCAAGGGTTTGTGGTCGATCTTTCGATGAGAGGCGTGAGATAACTCGATTGGTGGATGGAGATGACGTTCACGGCCCGACTACAGCCTTCCAAGACCGCGCCTTAGCGACCGATACACCACTTCCAAAGGCCGTCACGATCTTGTGGAGCACGACAACCAGCCCCTAGGGCTCCCGTCCTGCAAGCAATCGAAGAACTAGCAAGAACGAGGAAACAAGCACTGAAATTGCAAGATGAAATTGAAGGTTTTACACTGAATCTTATTATGAGTGGGGTTCCGAAGACAAGGAGACAGGCGACTGGATCAGCACGCGCGCCTACAAGCAAGTAGTGATGGCTAAACTTGATCTAAACAAAACCCGAGTGTTCCTAGTGGTGGCTAAGGGCTATATGACGTGGGGAGGATGACCACAAGAGAGTTTGGGTCGTGCTCCAACTCTAGGACGCGTCCCTATTGGACGCTAAATGATACAAGCCCATTGGGCTAACTTAAGGTGGCGCAGCACCCTGGACAGAAAAACCTCTCGGTGGTATTTGGACGATTGCGGACGCTTCTGAGAAGATATGAGCATGAGATCAGATCCATATGAAAGTAGACTGCACAAGCTTTCCAACAAGTCCTGAATGACCCCAATCCGACTCCGTATGTAACCATGGCGACCGTCACAAGTTCGAGGTGTGCTATAGTCCGAATCCAGCCTACGCGAGTCATTTTCCCTTTCGGTCTTCTCCTTGATTCCTAATCAAAACAAGAGTGCACGTGTCTTCAAGATCTAAACAGGATGGACAAGAGCTCAAGAAGGAACTCACTTGATGATTAAGTTTTCGAGCACGAGCACGAGTAATAGGACCAGCAGGTGTCGGCATGGACGGCGTGGATCTATGATCGGTGTTGATGTCCACATCAGGTTCCACTTTCCCCACGACACCTATGAGTTTCATGGAGTGCAAAGAAACTAGTTTTCGTGCCTATGGTAGGTTCATAGGAAACCGTGCCCCTATCTTGCATCTTGGTTTCACAACGCATCCAAATAAGATTCCACTTGCCCCATAACAACTTTCAGTTTTATGGAGTGCAAAGAAACTAGTTTTCGTGCCTATGGTAGGTTCGTAGCAGATCGTGCTCCTATCTTACATCTTGGTTTCACAACGCATCCTAACGCATCCAAACGAGGTTCCACTTTCCCTATGACACCTATGAGTTTCATGGAGTGCAAAGAAACTAGCTTTCGTGCCTATGGAGGGTTCGTAGCAAACCGTTCACCGATCTTACATCTTGGTTTCACAACACATCCAAACGAGGTTCCTCTTTTGCCGTCACACCTATGAGTTTCAAGGAGTACAAAGAAACTAGTTTTCTCGCCCATGGTAGGTTCGTAGCAAACCGTGCTCCTATCTTGCATGTTGGTTTGACAACACATCCAAACACATGCAAACGAGGTCCCACTTTTGCCATAACACCAATGGGATTCATGGAATGCAAGGAAAATAGTTTTCGTGCCTATGGTAGGTTCGTAGCAAACAGTGCTCCTATCTTGCATCTTTGTTTCACAATGCATCCAAACGAGGTTCCACTTTCCCCCCGACACCTATGAGTTTCGTGGAGATGGTAGGTTCGTAGCAAACCATGCTCCTACCTTGCATCTTGGTTTCACAACGCATCTAAATGCATGTAAAATAGATTCCACTTACCCCATGACACCTATGAGTTTCATGGAGTGCAAAGAAACTAGTTTTCGTGCCTATGGTAGATTTGGGGCAAACCATGCTCCTATCTTGCGTCTTGGTTTCACAATGCATCGAAACGCATCCAAACGAGGTTCCACTTTTGCCATAACACCTATGGGTTTCATGGAGTGCAAAGAAACTAGTTTTCGTGCCTATGGTAGGTTCGTAGCAAACCGTGCTCTTATCTTGCATCTTGGTTTCACAACGCATCCAAACGAGGTTCCTCTTTGCCCATGACACCTATGATTTTCATGGAGTACAAAGAAACTAGTTTTCATGCCTATGGTAGGTTCATAGCAAACCGTGCTCCTATCTTGCATATTGGTTTGAGAACGCATCCAAACGCATGCAAACGAGGTTCCGCTTTCCCGATGATACCTATGAGTTCCATGGAGTGCAAAGAAACAAGTTTTCGTACCTATGGTAGTTTCGTAGCAAACCATGCTCCTATCTTGCACCTTGGTTTCACAACGCATCCAGACGCATGCAAACAAGGTTCCACTTTCCCCATAACACCTATGAGTTTAATGGAGTGCAAAGAAACAAGTTTTTCGTGCCTATGGTATGTTCGTAGGAAACCGTGCACCTATCTTGCACCTTGGTTTCACAATGCGTCCAAATAACATTCCACATGCCCCATAACACCTTTGAGTTTCATGGAGTGCAAAGAAACTAGTTTTCGTGTCTTTGGTAGGTTCGCAGCAAACCGTGTTCATATCTTGCATCTTGGTTTCACAATGCATCCAAACGAGGTTCCACTATCCCTACGACACCTATGAGTTTCTTGGAATTCAAAGAAACTAGTTTCCATGCCTTTTGTAGTTTCGTAGCAAACCATGCTCCTATCATGCGCCTTGGTTTCACAACGCATCCAAATGCATCCAAATAAGTTTCCACTTTCCCCATAACACCTATGAGTTTCATGGAGTGCAAAGAAACTAGTTTTCGTGTCTATGGTAGGTTCGTTGCAAACCGTGTTCCTATCTTGCATCTTGGTTTCACATTGCATGGAAACGAGGTTCCACTTTCCCCACGACACCTATGTGTTTCATGGAGTGCAAAGAAACTAGTTTTCGTGCCTATGGTATGTTCATAGGAAACCGTGCACCTATCTTGCATCTTGGTTTCACGACGCATCCTAACGCCTTTGAGTTTTATGGAGTGCAAAGGAACTAGTTTTCGTGCCTATGGTAGGTTCGTAATAGACCGTGCTCCTATATAACTTCTTGGTTTCACAACGCATCCTAACGCATCCAAACGAGGTTCCACTTTCAACATGACACCTATGAGTTTCATGGAGTGCAAAGAAACTAGCTTTCATGCCTATGGTGGGTTCGTAGCAAACCGTGCTCCTATCTTGCATCTTGGTTTCACAACACATCCAAACGAGGTTCCTCTTTTGCCGTGACACCTATGAGTTTCATGGAGTACAAAGAAACTAGTTTTCTTGCCTATGGTAGGTTCATAGCAAACCGTGCTCCTATGTTGCTTGTTGGTTTCACAACGCATCCAAACACATGCAAACGAGGTTCCACTTTTGCCATAACTCCTATGAGTTTCATGGAGTGCAAAGAAACTAGTTTTCGTGCCTGTAGCAAACCGTGCTCCTATCTTGCACTTGGTTTCACAACGCATCCAAACGCATGCAAAATAGATTCCATTACCCCATGACACCTATGAGTTTCATGGAGTGCAAAGAAACTAGTTTCATGCCTACGGTAGGTTTGTGGCAAACCATGCTCCTATCTTGCATCTTGGTTTCACAATGCATCCAAACGCATCCAAACGAGGTTCCACTTTTGCCATAACACCTATGGGTTTCATGGAGTGCCAAGAAACTAGTTTTCGTGCCTATGCTAGGTTCATAGCAAACCGTGCTATTATCATGCATCTTGGTTTCACAACGCATCCAAACGACATTCCTCCTTGCCCATGACACCTATGATTTTCATAGAGTACAAAGAAACTAGTTTTCATGCCAATGGTAGGTTCATAGCAAACCGTGGTCCTATCTTGCATCTTGGTTTCACAACGCATCCAAACGCATGCAAACGAGGTTCCACTTTTCCCATGACACCTATGAGTTTCATGGAGTGCAAAGAAACTAGTATCCGTGCCTATGGTAGTTTCGTAGCAAACCATGCTCCTATCATGCACCTTAGTTTCACAACGCATCCAGACGCATGCAAACAAGGTTCCACTTTCCCCATAACACCTACGTGTTTCATGGAGTGCAAAGAAACTAGTTTTCGTGCCTATAGTATGTTCGTAGGAAACGTGCACCAAACTTGCATCTTGGTTTCACAATGCGTCCAAATGAGATTCCACTTGCACTGTAACACCTTTGAGTTTCATGGAGTGCAAAGAAACAAGTTTTCGTGTCTATGGTAGGCTCATTGCAAACCATGTTCCTATCTTGCATCTTGGTTTCACAATGCATCCAAACGAGGTTCCACTTTCCCCACCACACCTATGATTTTCATGGAGTGCAAAGAAACTACTTTTCGTGCCTACGGTAGGTTCGTGGCAAACCGTGCTCCTATCTTGCATCTTGGTTTCACAACGCATCCAAATGCATGCAAACGAGATTCCACTTACCCCATGACACCTATGGGTTTCGTTGAGTTCAAAGAAACTAGTTTACGTGCCTTGGTAGGTTCATAGCAAACCATGCTCCTATCATGCACCTTGGTTTCCCAACGCATCCAAACGCATTCAAACAAGGTTCCACTTTCCCCATAACACCTATGAGTTTCATGGGGTGCAAAGAAACTAGTTTTCATGTCTATGGTAGGTTCGCTGCAAACCGTGTTCGTATCTTGCATCTTGGTTTCACAATGCATCCAAATGAGGTTCCACTTTCCCCACAACATCTATGAGTTTCATGGAGTGCAAAGAAACTAGTTTTCGTGCCTATGGTAGGTTCATAGGAAACCGCGCCCCTATCTTGCATCTTGGTTTCACAACGCATCCAAATGAGATTCCACTTGCCCCATAACACCTTTGGGTTTTATGGTGTGCAAAGAAACTAGTTTTCGTGCCTATGGTAGGTTCGTAGCAGACCGTGCTCCTATCTTACATCTTGGTTTCACAACGCATCTGATGAGGACATCATAGGCTTGGATATGACCATGTTAAGCAATTCTAAACCAAAGGTGAAACTATTCTATATGAGTCTTATTATTGATACATTTGATGAATTGGTGCTGCACCATAAAGTGTGTGTATTTTCATTTGCAGAATTACTTACATGGATCAAGGGAAGGTTTGATTGCATAACGGAAGCACGGAAGGTCAATGAAATTGATTGGGGACCAAATCTAAGTATTCCAAACGTCCTCCACCAGGCCACCACGTCACTTATAGCCCAAGGAAGGAAAGAGTCCAAGTCCAACACGTTTTGGTGTGGAATTCGGACTGCAGCAGAGTCCCAACTTGAGACGGTCACCACGACTTCATACGGAGTCCGATTGGAACGTTCTAGGACTCTTTGGAAAGCATATTAAGTCTACTTTCCAATGGATCTATGTTTGTTCCCATATCTTATCAGATACGTTTGTAGTCGTCGTTTTAACGTCAGGACCTTCTCTGCTTATGGTGCTGCGTCGCCTAATTTTGGGCTATTGGCCCATGTATCAAGTTCGGTCCATTAGGGACATGTCCTAGGGTTGGAGGACGACCCCAGCACCTCCTTGGTCGTCCTTCCATCTACATATATGCCTCTAGAGCCGCCACAAACAGATTGGGTTTTGTTTTTGATGTAAGTTTAGCCGCTGCTACTTCCTTGTAGACGCGTGTGTCGACTAGACCATCCGTTCTACTCGATTCAGAACCCCACCTTCATGTGTATCAGATCTGAACTTTCATCTCATATTTGCAATTGAGTGCTTGTTCTTCTTGTTCTTGCTGGTTCTTCGATTGCTTGCAGGAATAACCCTAGTGGTTTGGTTGGTCGTGCTCCGCAAGATCGCGTGCAACCGCTGGAGTTGGTGTATTGGTCGCTAAGGCGCGGTCTTGGAAGGCTGTAGTCGGGCCGTGAACGTCATCTCCTTCCACCAATCGAGTTATCTCACGCCTCTCATCGAAAGATCGACCACGAACCCTAGCGGGTTCATATTAATTGGTATTCAGAGCAAGGTTTGATCGGTGAGAGATTTTAGTTTATATTATTTTCCTATAGTCCAGAAAAGCCAACAAAATAGTAGATTCAATTTTCCATAATCCCATAGACCTTTTGTGCCTTTTACTAGTACTACTTAGTTCAGGCTTGTTGAGTTTGGATTACATCGGTTGAGTCGAGTTGCTGGTCTTAGGGTTAGTCTTTTAGAGTTTCGAGTTCTTGCCACGTTTTGGTCATTGTCAATCATATACATCTTTGCTGCCATCACCACCATAAACATCTCCACTACAGCATATAAATCTCCATTGCAATAGTTTCCATCATATGCATCTTTGCTATCCATGATATTTTGTCTTAACACTGGCAAAATTTGATCTGTGCACACAAAGAAAACTCAACATTTCTAGTTCTATTCTTGTTACTCCCAGAAAAGAAAAGAGAAAAGAAAGAGAAACACATTATAAGTTGCTTTTCTGAAATCTGATTTGCAAAGATTCAGTTTTGCTCTGGTTGTGCAAAGTAAAAGAAAAGAAGAAAAAAAGAAAAGAAAAGAGAAAGAAAGAGAAAGAGAAAAGAAAGAAAAGAAGAGAGAAGGAAAAGAAGGGGAGTGAATTCTTGCTATTCTTGTGCTTTGTTTCTTGCTGTACCGTGACTTCATTTGTGTCCAGGCTCGCGTCTCTAGCACGGTCTAGCCTAGGACCAGCACGGTACCACCGTTGAACGATTTCTCAGCTTGCTTTTGTGATTAATGTGGTGCTAGTACTTTCTTGTGTATTAATTTCAGCCCTCCTACAGCTCCACATATCCGATTACAGCTTGATAGGTGTTGTTGTTGCGGCACCGATACACTTTTTCCAGGGTTCCCGACTTGTTGGTTGCTGCCACCTCCTGTTTGGCTTGGTAAGAACTTGTAAGAGCTTGTTTGAATAAGTTGAAAGTGAGAGAATTATGATCACCACATCCTTGTAGTTGATAGGAGCATACATGTTATTGTGTTTGTTTCTTGTTTTCTACTAATCATGGCAGGTAATGCAGAGCATCATGAGTTCATGGCATTACACCCTCATATTCTGGATGTCATTCAACACTTGCCTTCATTTGCTGGTAAATTTGATCCTCATGCATACATTAATTGGGAGCTGAAGGTAGATAAGAAATTTGATGAGTATGATTTGTCTGAGAAGCAAATGGTTTTTGCTGCATCTAATGCTTTAACTAAGGATGCTTTGCATGAATGGAAACATCTTTGTAGGAATAACATTGTTCCGCAAACATGGAAAGAATTCAAAATGCATTTTAGAGGTGTATATATTCCTGCATATTATGTGGACCACTTGCTTGCTAAACTGGAGAAACTGAAACAGGGTAGTAGAACCGTGAAACAATACTACCATGATTTTAAAATTTGTGTCATGTTTAGTGGCTTGGATGAATCTATGGAAGATGTAATGAGTAGGTTCATGCAAGGGCTCAGTTCTGAAATTCAATGCTTGCTCACTGGTGAAACATATAACCATATATCTTGCTTATTTTGTCTTGCTTGTAAAGTTGAAAATCAGATTCTTTTATCTATGAATACTTGCAAGAATGATGTGACACATTGTAACCAGCAATTGTCCACTGTACATGTTAAAAAGGAGCAACAAATAGTGAAACTCAGTGCTCATTTGCCTTTGTCACAACCTAATTTGCTTGTTGTACCTTGTGACCAAGAAGAATTGTGTGATACTTCTCTAATTTCATCACCACAGCTAGAGATAGAGCGTCCTGTTTTTCCCCTCGTTGTCCATAACATTTTGCAGGAGGATGGGAATAAAACCATTGAGTGCATGGAGCAATTTGAGCAACTACACCCGCAGCTAAAGTGGAAAAGAATGATTATCCAGCACCCACCACATCGGAGGAGAGGAAGCAAACTAACACATTTGATGCTGCCATCACTCAATGATCACTCTCAAGAAGGGGAGCCAAGTTGGCTATTACCTAGAACATGTGCTCCAACATTGGTCAAACCGAGGACGGTTTGCTGTCAAGAAGGGGAGAATGATGAGGACATCATAGGCTTGGATATGACCATGTTAAGCAATTCTAAACCAAAGGTGAAACTATTCTATATGAGTCTTATTATTGATACATTTGATGAATTGGTGCTGCACCATAAAGTGTGTGTATTTTCATTTGCAGAATTACTTACATGGATCAAGGGAAGGTTTGATTGCATAACGGAAGCACGGAAGGTCAATGAAATTGATTGGGGACCAAATCTAAGTATTCCAAACGTCCTCCACCAGGCCACCACGTCACTTATAGCCCAAGGAAGGAAAGAGTCCAAGTCCAACACGTTTTGGTGTGGAATTCGGACTGCAGCAGAGTCCCAACTTGAGACGGTCACCACGACTTCATACGGAGTCCGATTGGAACGTTCTAGGACTCTTTGGAAAGCATATTAAGTCTACTTTCCAATGGATCTATGTTTGTTCCCATATCTTATCAGATACGTTTGTAGTCGTCGTTTTAACGTCAGGACCTTCTCTGCTTATGGTGCTGCGTCGCCTAATTTTGGGCTATTGGCCCATGTATCAAGTTCGGTCCATTAGGGACATGTCCTAGGGTTGGAGGACGACCCCAGCACCTCCTTGGTCGTCCTTCCATCTACATATATGCCTCTAGAGCCGCCACAAACAGATTGGGTTTTGTTTTTGATGTAAGTTTAGCCGCTGCTACTTCCTTGTAGACGCGTGTGTCGACTAGACCATCCGTTCTACTCGATTCAGAACCCCACCTTCATGTGTATCAGATCTGAACTTTCATCTCATATTTGCAATTGAGTGCTTGTTCTTCTTGTTCTTGCTGGTTCTTCGATTGCTTGCAGGAATAACCCTAGTGGTTTGGTTGGTCGTGCTCCGCAAGATCGCGTGCAACCGCTGGAGTTGGTGTATTGGTCGCTAAGGCGCGGTCTTGGAAGGCTGTAGTCGGGCCGTGAACGTCATCTCCTTCCACCAATCGAGTTATCTCACGCCTCTCATCGAAAGATCGACCACGAACCCTAGCGGGTTCATATTAGCATCCTAACGGATCCAAACGAGGTTCCACTTTCCCTATGACACCTATGAGTTTCATGGAGTGCAAGGAAACTAGCTTTCGTGCCTGTGGTGGGTTCGTAGCAAACCGTGCTCCTATCTTGCATCTTGGTTTCACAACACATCCAAACGATGTTCCTCTTTTGCCGTGACACCTATGAGTTTCAAGGAGTACAAGGAAACTAGTTTTCTCGCCTATGGTAGGTTCGTAACAAACCGTGCTCCTATCTTGCATGTTGGTTTCACAACGCATCCAAACACATGCAAACGAGGTTCCACTTTTGCCATAACACCTATGGGTTTCATGGAGTGCAAAGAAACTAGTTTTCGTACCTATGGTAGGTTCGTAGCAAACCGTGCTCCTATCATGCATCTTTGTTTCATAATGCATCCAAACGAGGTTCCACTTTCCCCCCGACACATATGAGTTTCGCGCAGATGGTAGGTTCGTAGCAAACCATGCTCCTATCTTGCATTTTGGTTTCACAACGCATCCAAACGCAAGCAAAATAGATTCCACTTACCCCATGACACCTATGAGTTTCATGGAGTGCAAAGAAACTTGCTTTCGTGCCTATTGTGGGTTCGTAGCAAACCGTGCTCCTATTTTGCATCATGGTTTCACAACACATCCAAACGATGTTCCTCTTTTGCCAGGACACCTATGAGTTTCATGGAGTACAAAGAAACTAGTTTTCTCGCCTATGGTAGGTTCGTAGCAAACTGTGCTCCTATCTTGCATGTTGGTTTCACAACGCATCCAAACACATGCAAACGAGGTTCCAGTTTCCCCATGGCCCCTATGAGTTTCAGGGAGTTCAAAGAACCTAGTTTCCGTGCCTATGGTAGGTTCGTAGCAAACCATGCTCCGATCATGCACCTTGGTTTCACAAGGCATTCAAACGCATCTAAACAAGGTTCCAGTATCCCCATAACACCTATGAGTTTCATGGAGTGCAAAGAAACTAGTTTTCGTGCCATTGGTAGGTTTGTGGCAAACCGTGCTCCTATCTTGCATCTTGGTTTCACAATGCATCCAAACGCAACCAAACGAAGTTCCAGTTTTGCAATAACACCTATGGGTTTCATGGAGTGCAAAGAAACTAGTTTTTGTGCCTATGGTACGTTCGTAGCAAACCGTGCTCTTATCTTGCATCTTGGTTTCACAACGCAACCAAACGAGGTTCCTCTTTGCCCATGACACCTATGATTTTCATGGAGTACAAAGAAAGTAGTTTGCGTGCCTATGGTAGGTTCGTAGCAAACCATGCTCCTTGGTTTCACAACTCATCCAAATGCATCCAAACAAGGTTCCAGTTTCCCCATAACACCTATGAGTTTCAAGGAGTGCAAACAAACTAGTTTTCGTGTCTATGGTAGGTTCGCAGCAAACCGTGTTCCTATCTTGCATCTTGGTTTCACAATGCATCCAAACGAGGTTCCACTTTCCCCACGACACCTATGAGTTTCATGGAGCGCAAATAAACTAGTTTTTGTGCCTATGGTAGGTTTGTAGCAAACCGTGCTCCTATCCTATATCTTGGTTTCACAATGCTTCCAAATGCATCCAAACGAGGTTCCACTTTTGCCATAACACCTATGGGTTTCATGGAATGCAAAGAAACTAGTTTTCGTGTCTATGGTAGGTTCGTAGCAAACCGTGCTCTTATCTTTCATCTTGGTTTCATAACGCATCCAAACGAGGTTCCTCTTTGACCATGACACCTATGATTTTCATGGAGTACAAAGAAACTAGTTTTCTTGCCTGTGGTAGGTTCATAGCAAACCATGCTCCTATCTTGCATCTTGGTTTCACAACGCTTCCAAACGCATGCAAACGTGGTTCCACTTTCCCCATGACACCTATGAGTTTCGTGGAGTGCAAAGCAACTAGTATCCGTGCCTATGGTAGTTTCGTAGCAAACCATGCTCCTATCATGCACCTTGGTTTCACAACGCATCCAAATGCATCCAAACAAGGTTCCACTTTCCCCATAACACCTATGAGTTTCATGGAGTGCAAAGAAACTAGTTTTCCTGTCTATGGTAGGTTCGTTGCAAACCATGTTCCTATCTTGCATCTTGGATTCACATTGCATCGAAACGAGGTTCCACTTTCCCCACGACACCTATGAGTTTCATGGAGTTTAAAGAAACTAGTTTTCGTGCCTATGGTAGGTTCGTAGCAAACCGTGCCCCTATCTTGCATCTTGGGTTCACAACGCATCCAAATGAGATTCCACATGCCCCATAACACCTTTGAGTTTTATGGAGTGCAAAGAAACTAGTTTTCGTGCCTATGGCAGGTTCGTAGCAGGCCGTGCTCCTATCTTACATCTTGGTTTCACAACGCATCCTAACGCATCCAAACGAGGTTCCACTTTCCCTATGACACCTATGAGTTTCATGGAGTGGAAAGAAACTAGCTTTCGTGCCGATGGTCGGTTCGTAGCAAACCGTGCACCTATCTTGCATCTTGGTTTCACAAAACATACAAACGAGGTTCGTCTATTGCCGTGACACCTATGAGTTTCGTTGCATACCGTGTTCCTATCTTGCATCTTGGTTTCACAATGCATCCAAACATGGTTCCACTTTCCCCACGACACCTATGAGTTTTATGGAGTACAAAGAAACTAGTTTTCGAGCCTATGGTAGGTTCGTAGCAAACCGTGCTCCTATCTTGCATCTTGGTTTCACAACGCATCCAAATGAGATTTCACTTGCCCCATAACACCTTTGAGTTTCACGGAGTGCAAAAGAAACTACTTTTCATGTCTATGGAAGGTTCATAGCGAGCCGTGCTCCTATCTTACACCTTGGTTTGACAACGCAACCTAACGCATCCAAACGAGGTTCCACTTTCCCCATGACACCTATAAGTTTCATGGAGTGCAAAGAAACTAGTTTTCATGCCTATGGTAGGTTCGTAGCAAACCGTGCTCCTATCTTGCATCTTGGTTTCACAAGGCGTCCAAACGAGGTTCCTCTTTTGCCTTGACACCTATGAGTTTCATGGAGTACAAAGAAACTAGTTTTCTCGCCTATGGTACGTTCTTAGCAAACCGTGCTCCTATCTTGCATGTTGGTTTCACAACGCATCCAAACACATGCAAATGAGGTTCCACTTTCCCATGACACCTGTGAGTTTCATGAAATGCAAAGAAACTAGTTTTCGTGCCTATGGTAGGTTCGTAGGAAACCGTGCTCCTATCTTGCATCTTGGTTTCACAACGCATCCAAATGCGGTTCATCTTTTCCCATGACACCTATGAGTTTCTTGGAGTACAAAGAAACTAGTTTTCATGACTATGGTAGGTTCGTAGCAAACCGTGCTCTTATCTTGCATCTTGGCTTCACAACGCATCCAAGCGCATTCAAATGTGGTTCGACTTTCGCTAGGACACCTATGAGTTTCATGGAGTGCAAAGAAACTAGTTTCCGCGCCTATGGTAGGTTCGTAGCAAACCATGCTCCTGTCATGCACCTTGGTTTCACAACGCATCCAAACCCTTCCAAACAAGGTTCCACTTTCCCCATAACACCTATGTGTTTCATGGAGTGCAAAGAAACTAGTTTCGTGTCTATGGTAGGTTTGTAGCAAACCGTGTTCCTGTCCTGCATCTTGGTTTCACAATGCATCCAAACGAGGTTCCACATTCCCCATAACACCTATGAGTTTCATGGAGTGCAAAGAAACTAGTTTTCCTGCCTATGGTACGTTCGTAGCAAACCGTGCTCCCATCTTGCTTGTTGGTTTCACAATGCATCGAAACGCATCCAAACGAGGTTCCACTTGCCCCATAACACCTATGAGTTTAATGGAGTGCAAAGAAACTAGTTTTCGAGCCTATGGTAGGTTCGTAGCAAACCTTGCTCCTATCTTGCATCTTGGTTTCACAACGCATCCTAACACATGCAAACGAGATTCCACTTACCCCATGGCACCTATGAGTTTCCATGGAGTTCAAAGAAACTAGTTTCCATGCCTATGGCAGGTTCGTACCAAACCATGCTACTATCATGCACCTTGGTTTCACAACGCATCCAAACGCATCCCAACAAGGTTCCACTTTCCCCATAACAAATATGAGTTTTATGGAGTGCAAAGAAACTAGTTTTCGTGTGTATGGTAGGTTCGCAGCAAATCTTGTTCCTATCCTACATCTTGGTTTCTCAACGCATCCAAACGAGTTCCAATTTCTCCACGACACCTATGAGTTTCATGGAGTGTAAAGAAACTAGTTTTTGTGCCTATGGTAGGTTTGTAGCAAACCGTGCTCCTATCTTGCATCTTGGTTTCACAACGCCTTAGTAACATCAGATTGCGTAATAGCTTCAGGAGACATAGGATGCAACACAATTTTTTGATCATGGTATAGAAACGAATATTGATTTGATCTACCATGATGCATCGAATCTCTATCAAATTGCCACGGTCTACCTAGCAGAATATTGCAAGCTTGCATAGGCACAACATCACATTCTACAATATCTTTGTATGATCCGATGGCAAAATCGATTCGCACAAGTCTCGTTACCTTTGCCTTACCACTGTTGTTCAGCCATTGGATGTAGTAGGGATGGGGGTGTGGTTTGGTGGTGAGGGCGAGCTTCTGTACCATGTCGCTGCTTGCCAAGTTGTTGCAGCTACCTCCATCAATGATCATGCGGCACGAACGCTCCTTGATGACACACTTTGTTTGGAATAAAGTGTGTCGCTGATTTTGCTCCGCCTTCTCCATTTGTGCACTAAGCACTCGCTGTACAATCAAGCTCTCATAGTGCTCTGCGTCACCTGCATTAATGTGTTCTTCTATGTGTTCCTCACTACCTACATAGTCAGCCGCAAGCAATGCAAGTGTATGTTCATCAAAATCTCTAGCAGATGAGCACTCACCATCATCTTTGACAATCATAACATGCTTGTTTGGGCAGTCACGAATCACATGGCCATATCCCTTGCACCGATGACATTGTATGTTGCTTGTTCTACCTGTCGATGCCACGGATGAAGTACTCGCAGCCGGCTTTTGCACTGTCTTCGCAACTGAATTGGTAGGGGCAGCTCGAGTCTTGTCACTAGATGATGGCGTAGGAGTACGTGTAGACGGAGTTGTAGATGTGCGCTGCTGCCATGAACTAGCTTTCCCTTCAGAAACATTAGTCCTTGCGCTAGCACGTCGTCCTGCACTTCCTGTTTAGCTTTACAAGCAAGATGAAACAGTTTGGTTACGTTATTGTATTCTTTGTAAGCGAGGATATCCTGAATTTCCCGATTTAACCCGCCTAAAAATCTAGCCATAGCAGGTTCCTCATCCTCCTCTAATGTATAACGCAACATACCCGTTTGTAATTCCTGATAGTATTCTTCTACACTTTTAGAACCTTGTCTCAATTGCTGCAACTTATTTATCATATCACGGGCATAGTAAGATGGAACAAATCTAGCTCTCATGGCTCGTTTCAGCGCATCCCAAGTTTTAGGTATGTTATTAGGATTTTTCTTGCCATATTCGATCCACCAAACAGAAGCAAAATCTGTGAACTCACTAGTAGCAGCCCTAACACGTGTGTTCTCAGGAAATTCATGGCATGCAAACTTTTGATCAACAGCAATCTCCCAAGTAATGTATGCATCAGGGTCATATTTACCATCAAAAGGAGGTATTTTAAATTTAATCTTACTGAAAGCATCATCATTATTGTGTACCTCGCGTCAGCGGCGGCCACCCATACCTCTACGGTTGTGACGTAGGCGACGTCGATCACGAGTGTCTCGATCATCATGTTCAGTATCACCTGTGTATTCTTCATCATAACTACCATCCTCTCGATCTTCCTCCTTCTTTTCTTCTTTATGCTTGTCTTTATCATCGTTGTGGAGGTCCTCAAAACGCCTCAGCAGAGCAGCAAGGCTTTTGTCCACACTAGCAATGGACTTCTCCAAACCTGCAAGCTTGTTGTTTGCGGCAATCTGCATAGCCTCCAACTGCCCAAGTTTGTCATTTGTCACCTGCAAGTCATTATCAAGTCCCTCCGTGTGCAGCTTCACTTTCCTTTGAAAATGTTGTATGACGCCCTTTGTGTGAGGCGAATGTGGAATTTGGTTATCTTCGTCGGACCCTGGCATGGTTCAAAGGCAAAGACAACAAGAAGACAAGTGAAGAAATAAAAGCCCTACAACTACTAGGACGTAGCTACAGCGAGGAATAACCGATTCCTTGATCCGACTAAAACTTGAAAACCTACATGGATTCGGCCAACAAAGAGGAACATCCGATTCCTTGTCCGATTCAAACTTCAAACCCTACTTGGATTCAGCCAACAGAGAGACTATATGATAGCGCGTGTTCTGACAGGAAAGTGACAAGAACTCGAAACTCTAAGGGAATAAACTAAGACCAGCAATCCGACACACCCGATGCAACCGAATATTCAACAAGCCCTAACTAGGTAGCACTAGCCACGGCTCAAAGGTCTATAGGATTGCAGGAAACTAATCTACTATTTTTTTGGCTTTTCTGGACTATAGAAAAAAATAAAATAGTGAAGGATTGGAAGTCTCTCACCGATAAACCATGCTCTGATTACCAATTGATATGAACCCGCAAGGGTTTGTGGTCGATCTTTCGATGAGAGGCGTGAGATAACTCGATTGGTGGATGGAGATGACGTTCACGGCCTGACTACAGCCTTCCAAGACCGCGCCTTAGCGACCGATACACCACTTCCAAAGGCCGTCACGATCTTGTGGAGCACGACAACCAGCCCCTAGAGCTCCCGTCCTGCAAGCAATCGAAGAACTAGCAAGAACGAGGAAACAAGCACTGAAATTGCAAGATGAAATTGAAGGTTTTACACTGAATCTTATTATGAGTGGGGTTCCGAAGACAAGGAGACGGGCGACTGGATCAGCACGCGCGCCTACAAGCAAGTAGCGATGGCTAAACTTGATCTAAACAAAACCCGAGTGTTCCTGGTGGCGGCTAAGGGCTATATGACGTGGGGAGGATGACCACAAGAGAGTTTGGGTCGTGCTCCAACCCTAGGACGCGTCCCTATTGGACGCTAAATGATACAAGCCCATTGGGCTAACTTAAGGTGGCGCAGCACCCTGGCAGAAAAACCTCTCGGTGGTATTTGGACGATTGCCGACGCTTCTGAGAAGATATGAGCATGAGACCAGGTCCATATGAAACTAGACTGCACAAGATTTCCAACAAGTCCTGAATGACCCCAATCCGACTCCGTATGTAACCATGGCGACCGTCACAAGTTCGAGGTGTGCTGTAGTCCGAATCCAGCCTACGCGAGTCCTTTTCCCTTTCGGTCTTCTCCTTGATTCCTAATCAAAACAAGAGTGCACGTGTCTTCAAGATCTAAACAGGATGGACAAGAGCTCAAGAAGGAACTCACTTGATGATTAAGTTTTCGAGCACGAGCACGAGTAATAGGACCAGCAGGTGTCGGCGTGGACGGCGTGGATGTATGATCGGTGTTGATGTCCACATCAGGTTCCACTTTCCCCACGACACCTATGAGTTTCATGGAGTGCAAAGAAACTAGTTTTCGTGCCTATGGTAGGTTCATAGGAAACCGCGCCCCTATCTTGCATCTTGGTTTCACAACGCATCCAAATGAGATTCCACTTGCCCCATAACACCTTTCAGTTTTATGGAGTGCAAAGAAACTAGTTTTCGTGCCTATGGTAGGTTCGTAGCAGATCGTGCTCCTATCTTACATCTTGGTTTCACAACGCATCCTAACGCATCCAAACGAGGTTCCACTTTCCCTATGGCACCTATGAGTTTCATGGAGTGCAAAGAAACTAGTTTTCGTGCCTATGGTGGGTTCGTAGCAAACCGTTCACCTATCTTACATCTTGGTTTCACAACACATCCAAACGAGGTTCCTCATTTGCCGAGACACCTATGAGTTTCAAGGAGTACAAAGAAAGTAGTTTTCTCGCCCATGGTAGGTTCGTAGCAAACCGTGCTCCTATCTTGCATGCTGGTTTGACAACACATCCAAACACATGCAAACGAGGTCCCACTTTTGCCATAACACCAATGGGATTCATGGAATGCAAGGAAAATAGTTTTCGTGCCTATGGTAGGTTCGTAGCAAACAGTGCTCCTATCTTGCATCTTTGTTTCACAATGCATCCAAACGAGGTTCCACTTTCCCCCCGACACCTATGAGTTTCGTGGAGATGGTAGGTTCGTAGCAAACCATGCTCCTACCTTGCATCTTGGTTTCACAACGCATCTAAACGCATGCAAAATAGATTCCACTTACCCCATGACACCTATGAGTTTCATGGAGTGCAAAGAAACTAGTTTTCGTGCCTATGGTAGGTTTGGGGCAAACCATGCTCCTATCTTGCGTCATGGTTTCACAATGCATCGAAACGCATCCAAACGAGGTTCCACTTTTGCCATAACACCTATGGGTTTCATGGAGTGCAAAGAAACTAGTTTTCGTGCCTATGGTAGATTCGTAGCAAACCGTGCTCTTATCTTGCATCTTGGTTTCACAACGCATCCAAACGAGGTTCCTCTTTGCCCATGACACCTATGATTTTCATGGAAACAAAGAAACTAGTTTTCATGCCTATGGTAGGTTCATAGCAAACCGTGCTCCTATCTTGCATATTGGTTTGAGAACGCATCCAAACGCATGCAAACGAGGTTCCGCTTTCCCGATGATACCTATGAGTTCCATGGAGTGCAAAGAAACAAGTTTCCGTGCCTATGGTAGTTTCGTAGCAAACCATGCTCCTATCTTGCACCTTGGTTTCACAACGCATCCAGACGCATGCAAACAAGGTTCCACTTTCCCCATAACACGTACGAGTTTAATGGAGTGCAAAGAAACAAGTTTTCGTGCCTATGGTATGTTCGTAGGAAACCGTGCACCTATCTTGCACCTTGGTTTCACAATGCGTCCAAATAAGATTCCACTTACCCCATAACACCTTTGAGTTTCATGGAGTGCAAGGAAACTAGTTTTCGTGTCTATGCTAGGTTCGCAGCAAACCGTGTTCATATCTTGCATCTTGGTTTCACAATGCATCCAAACGAGGTTCCACTATCCCTACGACACCTATGAGTTTCTTGGAATTCAAAGAAACTAGTTTCCATGCCTTTTGTAGTTTCGTAGCAAACCATGCTCCTATCATGCGCCTTGGTTTCACAACGCATCCAAATGCATCCAAACAAGTTTCCACTTTCCCCATAACACCTATGAGTTTCATAGAGTGCAAACAAACTAGTTTTCGTGTCTATGGTAGGTTCGTTGCAAACTGTGTTCCTATCTTGCATCTTGGTTTCACATTGCATCGAAACGAGGTTCCACTTTCCCCACGACGCCTATGAGTTTCATGGAGTGCAAAGAAACTAGTTTTCGTGGCTATGGTAGGTTCGTAGCAAATCGTGTTCCTATCTTGCATCTTGGTTTCTCAATGCATCCGAACGAGTTCCAATTTCCCCACGACACCTATGAGTTTCATGGGGTGCAAAGAAACTAGTTTTCGTGTCTATGGTAGGTTCGCAGCAAATCGTGTTCCTATCTTGTATCTTGGTTTCACATTGTATCCAAACAAGGTTCCACTTTCCCAATAACACCTATGAATTTCATGGAGTGAGAAAAAACTAGTTTTCGTGTCTATGGTAGCTTCGTTGGATACCGAGTTCCTATCTTGCATCATGGTTTCACAATGCATCCAAATGTGGTTCCATTTTCCCCACGACACCTATGAGTTTCATAGAGTGCAAAGAAACTAGTTTTCGTGCCTATGGTAGGTTCGTAGCAAACCGTGCTCCTATCTTGCATCTTGGTTTCACAACGCATCCAAATGAGATTCCACTTGCCCCATAACACCTTTGTGTTTCACGGAGTGCAAAAGAAAATACTTTTCGTGCCTATGGTAGGTTCATAGCGAGCCGTGCTCCTATCTTACATCTTGGTTTGACAATGCAACCTAACGCATGCAAACGAGGTTCCACTTTCCCCATGACACCTATGAGTTTCATGGAGTGCAAAGAAACTAGTTTTCGTGCCTATGGTAGGTTCGTAGAAAACCGTGCTCCTATCTTGAATCTTGGTTTCACAACGCATCCAAACAAGGTTCCTCTTTTGCCGTGACACCTATGAGTTTCATGGAGTACAAAGAAACTAGTTTTCTCGCCTGTGGTAAGTTCGTAGCAAACTGTGGTCCTATCTTGCATCTTGGTTTCACAATGCATCCAAACGAGGTTCCTCTTTTCCCATGACACCTATGAGTTTCATGGAGTACAAAGAAACTAGTTTTCATGCCTATGGTAGGTTCGTAGCAAACCGTGCTCCTATCTTGCATCTTGGCTTCACAACGCATCGAAGCGCATGCAAATGAGGTTCCACTTTCCCCATGACACCTATGAGTTTCATGGAGTGCAAATAAACTAGTTTCCACGCCTGTGGTAGGTTCGTAGCAAACCATGCTCCAATCATGCACCTTGGTTTCATAATGCATCCAAACGCATCCAAACAAGGTTCCACTTTCCCGATAACACCTATGAGTTTCATGGAGTGCAAAGAAACTAGTTTTCATGTCTATGGTGGGTTTGTAGCAAACCGTGTTACTATCTTGCATCTTGGTTTAACAATGCATCCAAACGAGGTTCCACTTTACCCATGAAACCATTGAGTTTCATGTAGTGCAAAGAAACTAGTTTTCCTGCCTATGGTAGGTTCGTAGCAAACCGTTCTCCCATCTTGCATCTTGGTTTCACAACGCATCCAAACGAGGTTTCTTCTTTTCCCATGACACCTTTGAGTTTCATGGAGTGCAAAGAAACTAGTTTTCGTGCCTATGGTAGGTTCGTAGCAAATCGTGTTCCTATCTTGCATCTTGGTTTCTCAATGCATCCGAACGAGTTCCAATTTCCCCACGACACCTATGAGTTTCTTGGGGTGCAAAGAAACTAGTTTTCGTGTCTATGGTAGGTTCGCAGCAAATCGTGCATCTTGGTTTCACAATGTATCCAAACAAGGTTCCACTTTTCCCATGACACCTATGAGTTTGATGGAGTGCAAAGAAACTAGTTTTCGTGCCTATGGTAGGTTCGTAGCAAACCGTGCTCCTATCTTGCATCTCGGTTTCACAACGCATCCAAACGAGGTTCCTCTTTTGCCGTGACTCCTATGAGTTTCATGGAGTACAAAGAAACTAGTTTTCTCGCCTATGGTAAGGTCGTAGCAAACTGTGCTCCTATCTTGCATCTTGGTTTCACAACGCATCCAAACGAGGTTCCTCTTTTCCCATGACACCTATGAGTTTCATGGAGTACAAAGAATCTAGTTTTCATGCCTATGGTAGGTTCGTAGCAAACCGTGCTCCTATCTTGCATCTTGGTTTCACAACGCATCGAAGCGCATGCAAATGAGATTCCACTTTCCCCATGACACCTGTGGGTTTCATGGAGTGCAAAGAAACTAGTTTCCACGCCTGTGGTAGGTTCGTAGCAAACCATGCTCCAATCATGCACCTTTGTTTCACAACGCATCCAAACGCATCGAAACAATGTTCCACTTTCCCTATAACACCTATGAGTTTCATGGAGTGCAAAGAAACAAGTTTTCGTGTCTATGGTAGGTTTGTAGCAAACCGTGTTCCTATCTTGCATCTTGGTTTAACAATGCATCCAAACGAGGTTCCACTTTACCCATGAAACCAATGAGTTTCATGTAGTGCAAAGAAACTAGTTTGCCTGCCTAAGGCAGGTTCGTAGCAAACCGTGCTCCCATCTTGCATCTTGGTTTCACAACGCATCCAAACGAGGTTCCACTTGCCCCATAGCACCTATGAGTTTCATGGAGTGCAAAAAAACTACTTTTTCTTGCCTATCGTAGGCTCGTAGCGAACCGTGCCCCTATCTTGCATCTTGGTTTCACAACGCATCCTAATGCATCCAAATGAGGTTCCACCTTCCCCATGACACCTATAAGTTTCATGGAGTGCAAAGAAACTAGTTTTTGAGCCTATGGTAGGTTCGTAGGAAACCGTGATCCTATCTTGCATCTTGGTTTCACAACGCATCCAAACGCAAGCAAACGAGATTCCACTTACCCCATGGCACCTATGAGTTTCTTAGAGTTCAAAGAAACTAGTTTCCATGCTTATGGTAGGTTCGTACCAAGCCGTGCTCCTATCATGCACCATGGTTTCACAACGCATCTAAACAAGGTCCCACTTTCCCAATAGCAACTATGAGTTTTATTGAGTGCAAAGAAACTAGTTTTCATGTGTATGGTAGGTTCGGAGCAAATCGTGTTCCTATCCTGCATCTTGGTTTCTCAATGCATCCAAACGAGTTCCAATTTCTCCACGACACCTATGAGTTTCATGGAGTGCAAAGAAACTAGTTTTCGTGCCTATGGTAGGGTTGTAGCAAACCGTGCTCCTATCTTGCATCTTGGTTTCACAACGCATCCAAACGCGGTTTCTTCTTTTCCCATGACACCTTTGAGTATCATGGAGTGCAAAGAAACTAGTTTTCGTGCCTATGGTAGGTTCGTAGCAAATCGTGTTCCTATCTTGTATCTTGGTTTCTCAATGCATCCAAACGAGTTCCAATTTCCCCACAACACCTATGAGTTTCATGGGGTGCAAAGAAACTAGTTTCTTGTCTATGGTAGGTTCGCAGCAAATCATGTTCCTATCTTGTATCTTTGTTTCATAATGTATCCAAACAAGGTTCCACTTCCCCATAACACTAATGAATTTCATGGAGTGAGAAGAAACTAGTTTTCGTGTCTATGGTAGCTTCGTTGCATACCGTGTTCCTATCTTGTATCTTGGTTTCACAATGCATCGAAACGAGGTTCCATTTTCCCCACGACACCTATGAGTTTCATGGAGTGCAAAGAAACTAGTTTTCGTGCCTATGGTTGGTTCGTAGCAAACCGTGCTCCTATCTTGCATCTTGGTTTCACAACGCATCCAAATGAGATTCCACTTGCCCCATAACACCTTGGTGTTTCACGGAGTGCAAAAGAAAATACTTTTCGTGCCTATGGTAGGTTCATAGCGAGCCGTGCTCCTATCTTACATCTTGCTTTGACAATGCAACCTAACGCATCCAAACGAGGTTCCACTTTCCCCATGACACCTATGAGTTTCATGGAGTGCAAAGAAACTAGTTTTCGTGCCCATGGTAGGTTTGTAGCAAACCGTGCTCCTATCTTGCATCTTGGTTTCACAACGCATCCAAACGAGGTTCCTCTTTTGCTGTGACACCTATGAGTTTCATGGAGTACAAAGAAACAAGTTTTCTCGCCTGTGGTATGTTCATAGCAAACTGTGCTCCTATCTTGCATCTTGGTTTCACAACGCATCCAAACGAGGTTCCGTTTTTCCCATGACACCTATGAGTTTCATGGAGTACAAATAAACTAGTTTCCATGCCTATGGTAGGTTCACAGCAAACCGTGCTCCTATCTTGCATCTTGGTTTCACAATGCATCCAAGCGCATGCAAATGAGGTTCCACTTTCCCCATGACACATATGAGTTTGATGGAGTGCAAAGAAACTAGTTTCCGCGCCTGTGCTTCGTAGCAAACCATACTCCTATCATGCACCTTGGTTCCACAACGCATCCAAACGCATCCAAACAAGGTTCCACTTTCCCTATAACACCTATGAGTTTCATGGAGTGCAAAGAAACTAGTTTTCATGTCTATGGTAGGTTTGTAGCAAACCGTGTTCCTATCTTGCATCTTGGTTTCACAATGCATCCAAACGAGGTTCCACTTTACCCAGGAAACCTATGAGTTTCATGTAGTGCAAAGAAACTAGTTTTCCTGCCTATGGTAGGTTCGTAGGAAACCGTGCTCCCATCTTGCATCTTGGTTTCACAATGCATCCAAACGTGGTTCCATTTTCCCCACGAGAAACTAGTTTTCATGCCTATGGTAGGTTCGTAGCAAACCGTGCTCCTATCTTGCATCTTGGTTTCACAACGCATCCAAATGAGATTCCACTTGCCCCATAACAACTTTGAGTTTCACGGAGTGCAAAAGAAAATACATTTCATGCCTATGGTAGGTCATAGCAAGCCGTGCTCCTATCTTACATCTTGGTTTGACAATGCAACCTAACACATCCAAACGAGGTTCCACTTTCCCCATGACACCTATGAGTTGCATGGAGTGCAAAGAAACTAGTTTTCGTGCCTATGGTAGGTTCGTAGCAAACCTTGCTCCTATCTTGCATCTTGGATTCACAACGCATCCAAACGAGGTTCCTCTTTTGCCGTGACACCTATGAGTTTCATGGAGTACAAAGAAACTAGTTTTCTCGCCAATGGTAAGTTCGTAGCAAACTGTGCTCCTATCTTGCATCTTGGTTTCACAACGCATCCAAACGAGCTTCCTCTTTTCCCAAGACACCTATGAGTTTCATGGAGTACAAAGAAACTAGTTTTCATACCTATGGTAGGTTCGTAGCAAACCGTGCTCCTATCTTGCATCTTGGTTTCACAACGCATCCAATCGCATGCAAATGAGGTCCCACTTTCCCCATGACACCAATGAGTTTCATGGAGTGCAAAGAAACTAATTTTCGTGCCTATGGTAGGTTCGTAGCAAACCGTGCTCCTATCTTGCATCTTGGTTTCACAGCGCATCCAAACGAGGTTCCTCTTTTGCCGTGACACCTATGAGTTTCATGGAGTACAAAGAAACTAGTTTTCTCGCCTATGGTAAGTTCGTAGCAAACTGTGCTCCTATCTTGCATCTTGGTTTCACAACGCATCCAAACTTGGTTCCTCTTTTCCCATGACACCTATGAGTTTCATGGAGTACAAAGAAACTAGTTTCCATGCCAAGTTCATAGCAAACCATGCTCCTATCTTGCATCTTGGTTTCACAACGCATCCAAACAAGGTTCCACTTTCCCTATAACAACTATGAGATTTATGGAGTGCACAGAAACTAGTTTTCATGTCTATGGTAGGTTTGGAGCAAACCATGTTCCTATCTTGCATCTTGGTTTAACAATGCATCCAAACGAGGTTCCACTTTACCCATGAAACCTATGAGTTTTATGTAGTGCAAAGAAACTAGTTTTCCTGCCTATGGTAGGTTCGTAGCAAACCGTGCTCCCATCTTGCATTTTGGTTTCACAACGCATCCAAACGAGGTTCCACTTGCCCCATAACACCTATGAGTTTCATGGAATGCAAAGAAACTACTTTTCATGCCTATGGTAGGCTCGTAGCGAACCGTGCTCCTATCTTGCATCTTGGTTTCACAACGCATCCTAATGCATCCAAACGAGGTTCCACTTTCCCCATGACACCTATAAGTTTCATGGAGTGCAAAGAAACTAGTTTTCGAGCCTATGGTAGGTTCATAGCCAACCGTGCTCTTATCTTGCATCTTGGTTTCACAACGCATCCAAACGCAAGCAAACGAGATTCCACTTACCTCATGGCACCTATGAGTTTCATGGAGTTCAAAGAAACTAGTTTCCATGCCTATGGTAGGTTCGTAGCAAACCATGCTTGTATCTTGCATCTTGGTTTCACAACGCATCCAAACGCGGTTCCTCTTTTGCCGTGACACCTATGAGTTTCATGGTGTACAAAGAAACTAGTTTTCTCGCCAATGGTAAGTTCGTAGCAAACTGTGCTCCTATGTTGCATCTTGGTTTCACAACGCATCTAAACGAGGTTCCTCTTCTCCCATGACACCTATGAGTTTCATGGAGTACAAAGAAACTAGTTTTCATGCCTATGGTAGGTTCGTAGCAAACCGTGCTCCTATCTTGCACCTTGGTTTCACAACGCATGCAAGCGCATGCAAGTGAGGTTCCACTTTCCCCATGACACCTATGAGTTTGATGGAGTGCAAAGAAACTAGTTTTCGTGCCTATGGTAGGTTCGTAGCAAACCGTGCTCCTATCTTGCATCTTGGTTTCACAACGCATCCAAACGAGGTTCCTCTTTTGCCGTGACTCCTAAGAGTTTCATGGAGTACAAAGAAACTAGTTTTCTCGCCTATGGTAAGGTCGCAGCAAACTGTGCTCCTATCTTGCATCTTGGTTTCACAACGCATCCAAACGAGGTTCCTCTTTTCCCATGACACCTATGAGTTTCATGGAGTACAAAGAATCTAGTTTTCATGCCTATGGTAGGTTCGTAGCAAACCGTGCTCCTATCATGCATCTTGGTTTCACAACGCATCGAAGCGCATGCAAATGAGATTCCACTTTCCCCATGACACCTGTGGGTTTCATGGAGTGCAAAGAAACTAGTTTCCACGCCTGTGGTAGGTTCGTAGCAAACCATGCTCCAATCATGCACCTTGGTTTCACAACGCATCCAAACGCATCCAAACAATGTTCCACTTTCCCTATAACACCTATGAGTTTCATGGAGTGCAAAGAAACAAGTTTTCGTGTCTATGGTAGGTTTGTAGCAAACCGTGTTCCTATCTTGCATCTTGGTTTAACAATGCATCCAAACGAGGTTCCACTTTACCCATGAAACCAATGAGTTTCATGTAGTGCAAAGAAACTAGTTTGCCTGCCTACGGTAGGTTCGTAGCAAACCGTGCTCCCATCTTGCATCTTGGTTTCACAACGCATCCAAACGCATCCAAACGAGGTTCCACTTGCCCATAGCACCTATGAGTTTCATGGAGTGCAAAAAAACTACTTTTTCATGCCTATCGTAGGCTCGTAGCGAACCGTGCCCCTATCTTGCATCTTGGTTTCACAACGCATCCTAATGCATCCAAATGAGGTTCCACCTTCCCCATGACACCTATAAGTTTCATGGAGTGCAAAGAAACTAGTTTTCGAGCCTATGGTAGGTTCGTAGGAAACCGTGATCCTATCTTGCATCTTGGTTTCACAACGCATCCAAACGCAAGCAAACGAGATTCCACTTACCCCATGGCACCTATGAGTTTCTTAGAATTCAAAGAAACTAGTTTCCATGCTTATGGTAGGTTCATACCAAGCCGTGCTCCTATCATGCACCATGGTTTCACAACGCATCTAAACATGGTCCCACTTTTCCAATAGCAACTATGAGTTTTATTGAGTGCAAAGAAACTAGTTTTCATGTGTATGGTAGGTTCGGAGCAAATCGTGTTCCTATCCTGCATCTTGGTTTCTCAATGCATCCAAACGAGTTCCAATTTCTCCACGACACCTATGAGTTTCATGGAGTGCAAAGAAACTAGTTTTCGTGCCTATGGTAGGGTTGTAGCAAACCGTGCTCCTATCTTGCATCTTGGTTTCACAACGCATCCAAACGCGGTTTCTTCTTTTCCCATGACACCTTTGAGTATCATGGAGTGCAAAGAAACTAGTTTTCGTGCCTATGGTAGGTTCGTAGCAAATCGTGTTCCTATCTTGTATCTTGGTTTCTCAATGCATCCAAACGAGTTCCAATTTGCCCACAACACCTATGAGTTTCATGGGGTGCAAAGAAACTAGTTTCTTGTCTATGGTAGGTTCGCAGCAAATCATGTTCCTATCTTGTATCTTGGTTTCATAATGTATCCAAACAAGGTTCCACTTCCCCATAACACTAATGAATTTCATGGAGTGAGAAGAAACTAGTTTTCGTGTCTATGGTAGCTTCGTTGCATACCGTGTTCCTATCTTGTATCTTGGTTTCACAATCCATCGAAACGAGGTTCCATTTTCCCCACGACACCTATGAGTTTCATGGAGTGCAAAGAAACTAGTTTTCGTGTCTATGGTTGGTTCGTAGCAAACCGTGCTCCTATCTTGCATCTTGGTTTCACAACGCATCCAAATGAGATTCCACTTGCCCCATAACACCTTGGTGTTTCACGGAGTGCAAAAGAAAATACTTTTCGTGCCTATGGTAGGTTCATAGCGAGCCGTGCTCCTATCTTACATCTTGCTTTGACAATGCAACCTAACGCATCCAAACGAGGTTCCACTTTCCCCATGACACCTATGAGTTTCATGGAGTGCAAAGAAACTAGTTTTCGTGCCCATGGTAGGTTTGTAGCAAACCGTGCTCCTATCTTGCATCTTGGTTTCACAACGCATCCAAACGAGGTTCCTCTTTTGCTGTGACACCTATGAGTTTCATGGAGTACAAAGAAACAAGTTTTCTCGCCTGTGGTATGCTCGTAGCAAACTGTGCTCCTATCTTGCATCTTGGTTTCACAACGCATCCAAACGAGGTTCCTTTTTTCCCATGACACCTATGAGTTTCATGGAGTACAAATAAACTAGTTTCCATGCCTATGGTAGGTTCACAGCAAACCGTGCTCCTATCTTGCATCTTAGTTTCACAATGCATCCAAGCGCATGCAAATGAGGTTCCACTTTCCCCATGACACATATGAGTTTGATGGAGTGCAAAGAAACTAGTTTCCGCGCCTGTGCTTCGTAGCAAACCATACTCCTATCATGCACCTTGGTTCCACAACGCATCCAAACGCATCCAAACAAGGTTCCACTTTCCCTATAACACCTATGAGTTTCATGGAGTGCAAAGAAATTAGTTTTCATGTCTATGGTAGGTTTGTAGCAAACCGTGTTCCTATCTTGCATCTTGGTTTCACAATGCATCCAAACGAGGTTCCACTTTACCTAGGAAACCTATGAGTTTCATGTAGTGCAAAGAAACTAGTTTTCCTGCCTATGGTAGGTTCGTAGGAAACCGTGCACCCATCTTGCATCTTGGTTTCACAATGCATCCAAACGTGGTTCCATTTTCCCCACGAGAAACTAGTTTTCATGCCTATGGTAGGTTCGTAGCAAACCGTGCTCCTATCTTGCATCTTGGTTTCACAACGCATCCATGAGATTCCACTTGCCCCATAACAACTTTGAGTTTCACGGAGTGCAAAAGAAAATACTTTTCATGCCTATGGTAGGTTCATAGCAAGCCATGCTCCTATCTTACATCTTGGTTTGACAATGCAACCTAACACATCCAAACGAGGTTCCACTTTCCCCATGACACCTATGAGTTGCATGGAGTGCAAAGAAACTAGTTTTCGTGCCTATGGTAGGTTCGTAGCAAACCTTGCTCCTATCTTGCATCTTGGATTCACAACGCATCCAAACGAGGTTCCTCTTTTGCCGTGACACCTATGAGTTTCATGGAGTACAAAGAAACTAGTTTTCTCGCCAATGGTAAGTTCGTAGCAAACTGTGCTCCTATCTTGCATCTTGGTTTCACAACGCATCCAAACGAGCTTCCTCTTTTCCCATGACACCTATGAGTTTCATGGAGTACAAAGAAACTAGTTTTCATACCTATGGTAGGTTCGTAGCAAACCGTGCTCCTATCTAGCATCTTGGTTTCACAACGCATCCAATCGCATGCAAATGAGGTCCCACTTTCCCCATGACACCAATGAGTTTCATGGAGTGCAAAGAAACTAATTTTCGTGCCTATGGTAGGTTCGTAGCAAACCGTGCTCCTATCTTGCATCTTGGTTTCACAGCGCATCCAAACGAGGTTCCTCTTTTGCCGTGACACCTATGAGTTTCATGGAGTACAAAGAAACTAGTTTTCTCGCCTATGGTAAGTTCGTAGCAAACTGTGCTCCTATCTTGCATCTTCGTTTCACAACGCATCCAAACTTGGTTCCTCTTTTCCCATGACACCTATGAGTTTCAGGGAGTACAAATAAACTAGTTTCCATGCCAAGTTCATAGCAAACCATGCTCCTATCTTGCATCTTGGTTTCACAACGCATCCAAACAAGGTTCCACTTTCCCTATAACACCTATGAGATTCATGGAGTGCACAGAAACTAGTTTTCATGTCTATGGTAGGTTTGGAGCAAACCATGTTCCTATCTTGCATCTTGGTTTAACAATGCATCCAAACGAGGTTCCACTTTACCCATGAAACCTATGAGTTTCATGTAGTGCAAAGAAACTAGTTTTCCTGCCTATGGTAGGTTCGTAGCAAACCGTGCTCCCATCTTGCATCTTGGTTTCACAACGCATCCAAACGCATCCAAACGAGGTTCCACTTGCCCCATAACACCTATGAGTTTCATGGAATGCAAAGAAACTACTTTTCATGCCTATGGTAGGCTCGTAGCGAACCGTGCTCCTATCTTGCATCTTGGTTTCACAACGCATCCTAATGCATCCAAACGAGGTTCCACTTTCCCCATGACACCTATAAGTTTCATGGAGTGCAAAGAAACTAGTTTTCGAGCCTATGGTAGGTTCATAGCAAACCGTGCTCCTATCTTGCATCTTGGTTTCACAACGCATCCAAACGCAAGCAAACGAGATTCCACTTACCTCATGGCACCTATGAGTTTCATGGAGTTCAAAGAAACTAGTTTCCATGCCTATGGTAGGTTCGTAGCAAACCATGCTTCTATCATGCACCTTGGTTTCACAACGCATCCAAACGCATCCAAAGAAGGTTCCACTTTCCCCATAATAACTATGAGTTTTATGGAGTGCAAAGAAACTAGTTTTCGTGTGTATGGTAGGTTCGCAGCAAATCATGTTCCTATCCTGCATCTTGGTTTCTCAATGCATCCAAACGAGTTCCAATTTCTCCACGACACCTATGAGTTTCATGGAGTGCAAAGAAACTAGTTTTCGTGCATATGGTAGGTTTGTAGCAAACCGTGCTCCTATCTTGCATCTTGGTTTCACAACGCATCCAAAACGAGGTTCCTCTTTTCCCATGACACCTTTGAGTTTCACGGAGTGCAAAGAAACAAGTTTCCGCGCCTGTGGTAGGTTCGTAGCAAACCATGCTCCTATCATGCACCTTGGTTTCACAACGCATCCAAACAAGGTTCCACTTTCCCTATAAGACCTATGAGATTCATGGAGTGCACAGAAACTAGTTTTCATGTCTCTGGTAGGTTTGGAGCAAACCGTGTTTCTATCTTGCATCTTGGTTTAACAATGCATCCAAACGAGGTTCCACTTTACCCATGGAACCTATGAATTTCATGTAGTGCAAAGAAACTAGTTTTCCTTCCTATGGTAGGTTCGTAGCAAACCCTGCTCCCATCTTGCATCTTGGTTTCACAACGCATCCAAACGCATCCAAACGAGGTTCCACTTGCCCCATAACACCTATGAGTTTCATGGAATGCAAAGAAACTACTTTTCATGCCTATGGTAGGCTCGTAGCGAACCGTGCTCCTATCTTGCATCTTGGTTTCACAACGCATCCTAATGCATCCAAACGAGGTTCCACTTTCCCTATGACACCAATAAGTTTCATGGAGTGCAAAGAAACTAGTTTTCGAGCCAATGGTAGGTTCGTAGCAAACCGTGCTCCTATCTTGCATCTTGGTTTCACAACGCATCCAAACGCAAGCAACCGAGATTCCACTTACCCCATGGCACCTATGAGTTTCATGGAGTTCAAAGAAACTAGTTTCCATGCCTATGCTAGGTTCGTAGCAAACCATGCTCCTATCATGCACCTTGGTTTCACAACGCATCCAAACAAGGTTCCACTTTCCCTATAACACCTATGAGATTCATGGAGTGCACAGAAACTACTTTTCATGTCTCTGGTAGGTTTGGAGCAAACCGTGTTCCTATCTTGCATATTGGTTTAACAATGCATCCAAACGAGGTTCCACTTTACCCATGAAACCTATGAGTTTCATGTAGTGCAAAGAAACTAGTTTTCCTGCCTATGGTAGGTTTGTAGCAAACCCTGCTCCCATCTTGCATCTTGGTTTCACAACGCATCCAAACGCATCCAAACGAGGTTCCACTTGCCCCATAACACCTATGAGTTTCATGGAATGCAAAGAAACTACATTTCATGCCTATGGTAGGCTCGTAGCGAACCGTGCTCCTATCTTGCATCTTGGTTTCACAACGCATCCTAATGCATCCAAATGAGGTTCCACTTTCCCCATGACACCAATAAGTTTCATGGAGTGCAAAGAAACTAGTTTTCGAGCCAATGGTAGGTTCGTAGCAAACCGTGCTCCTATCTTGCATCTTGGTTTCACAACGCATCCAAACGCAAGCAAACGAGATTCCACTTACCCCATGGCACCTATGAGTTTCATGGAGTTCAAAGAAACTAGTTTCCATGCCTATGCTAGGTTCGTAGCAAACCATGCTCCTATCATGCACCTTGGTTTCACAACGCATCCAAACGCATCCAAACAAGGTTCCACTTTCCCCATAATAACTATGAGTTTTATGGAGGGCAAAGAAACTAGTTTTCGTGTGTATGGTAGGTTCGCAGCAAATCAGGTTCCTATCCTGCATCTTGGCTTCTCAATGTATCCAAACGAGTTCCAATTTCTCCACGACACCTATGAGTTTTAAGGAGTGCAAAGAAACTAGTTTTCGTGCATATGGTAGGTTTGTAGCAAACCGTGCTCCTATCTTGCATCTTGGTTTCACAACGCATCCAAAACGAGGTACCTCTTTTCCCATGACACCTTTGAGTTTCACGGAGTGCAAAGAAACTAGTTTCCGCGCCTGTGGTAGGTTCGTAGCAAACCATGCTCCTATCATGCACCTTGGTTTCACAACGCATCCAAACAAGGTTCCACTTTCCCTATAACACCTATGAGATTCATGGAGTGCACAGAAACTACTTTTCATGTCTCTGGTAGGTTTGGAGCAAACCGTGTTCCTATCTTGCATATTCGTTTAACAATGCATCCAAACGAGGTTCCACTTTACCCATGAAACCTATGAGTTTCATGTAGTGCAAAGAAACTAGTTTTCCTGCCTATGGTAGGTTTGTAGCAAACCCTGCTCCCATCTTGCATCTTGGTTTCACAACGCATCCAAACGCATCCAAACGAGGTTCCACTTGCCCCATAACACCTATGAGTTTCATGGAATGCAAAGAAACTACATTTCATGCCTATGGTAGGCTCGCAGCGAACCGTGCTCCTATCTTGCATCTTGGTTTCACAACGCATCCTAATGCATCCAAACGAGGTTTCACTTTCCCCATGACACCAATAAGTTTCATGGAGTGCAAAGAAACTAGTTTTTCGAGCCAATGGTAGGTTCGTAGCAAACCGTGCTCCTATCTTGCATCTTGGTTTCACAACGCATCCAAACGCAAGCAAACGAGATTCCACTTACCCCATGGCACCTATGAGTTTCATGGAGTTCAAAGAAACTAGTTTCCATGCCTATGCTAGGTTCGTAGCAAACCATGCTCCTATCATGCACCTTGGTTTCACAACGCATCCAAACGCATCCAAACAAGGTTCCACTTTCCCCATAATAACTATGAGTTTTATGGAGGGCAAAGAAACTAGTTTTCGTGTGTATGGTAGGTTCGCAGCAAATCAGGTTCCTATCCTGCATCTTGGCTTCTCAATGTATCCAAACGAGTTCCAATTTCTCCACGACACCTATGAGTTTCATGGAGTGCAAAGAAACTAGTTTTCGTGCATATGGTAGGTTTGTAGCAAACCGTGCTCCTATCTTGCATCTTGGTTTCACAACGCATCCAAAACGAGGTTCCTCTTTTCCCATGACACCTTTGAGTTTCACGGAGTGAAAAGAAACTAGTTTCCGCGCCTGTGGTAGGTTCGTAGCAAACCATGCTCCTATCATGCACCTTGGTTTCACAACGCATCCAAACAAGGTTCCACTTTCCCTATAACACCTATGAGATTCATGGAGTGCACAGAAACTACTTTTCATGTCTCTGGTAGGTTTGGAGCAAACCGTGTTCCTATCTTGCATATTGGTTTAACAATGCATCCAAACGAGGTTCCACTTTACCCATGAAACCTATGAGTTTCATGTAGTGCAAAGAAACTAGTTTTCCTGCCTATGGTAGGTTTGTAGCAAACCCTGCTCCCATCTTGCATCTTGGTTTCACAACGCATCCAAACGCATCCAAACGAGGTTCCACTTGCCCCATAACACCTATGAGTTTCATGGAATGCAAAGAAACTACATTCCATGCCTATGGTAGGCTCGTAGCGAACCGTGCTCCTATCTTGCATCTTGGTTTCACAACGCATCCTAATGCATCCAAACGAGGTTCCACTTTCCCATGACACCAATAAGTTTCATGGAGTGCAAAGAAACTAGTTTTCGAGCCAATGGTAGGTTCGTAGCAAACCGTGCTCCTATCTTGCATCTTGGTTTCACAACGCATCCAAACGCAAGCAAACGAGATTCCACTTACCCCATGGCACCTATGAGTTTCATGGAGTTCAAAGAAACTAGTTTCCATGCCTATGCTAGGTTCGTAGCAAACCATGCTCCTATCATGCACCTTGGTTTCACAACGCATCCAAACGCATCCAAACAAGGTGACACTTTCCCCATAATAACTATGAGTTTTATGGAGGGCAAAGAAACTAGTTTTCGTGTGTATGGTAGGTTCGCAGCAAATCAGGTTCCTATCCTGCATCTTGGTTTCTCAATGCATCCAAACGAGTTCCAATTTCTCCACGACACCTATGAGTTTCATGGAGTGCAAAGAAACTAGTTTTCGTGCATATGGTAGGTTTGTAGCAAACCGTGCTCCTATCTTGCATCTTGGTTTCACAACGCATCCAAAACGAGGTTCCTCTTTTCCCATGACACCTTTGAGTTTCACGGAGTGCAAAGAAACTAGTTTCCGCGCCTGTGGTAGGTTCGTAGCAAACCATGCTCCCATCATGCACCTTGGTTTCACAACGCATCCAAACAAGGTTCCACTTTCCCTATAACACCTATGAGATTCATGGAGTGCACAGAAACTACTTTTCATGTCTCTGGTAGGTTTGGAGCAAACCGTGTTCCTATCTTGCATATTGGTTTAACAATGCATCCAAACGAGGTTCCACTTTACCCATGAAACCTATGAGTTTATGTAGTGCAAAGAAACTAGTTTTCCTGCCTATGGTAGGTTTGTAGCAAACCCTGCTCCCATCTTGCATCTTGGTTTCACAACGCATCCAAACGCATCCAAACGAGGTTCCACTTGCCCCATAACACCTATGAGTTTCATGGAATGCAAAGAAACTACATTTCATGCCTATGGTAGGCTCGTAGCGAACCGTGCTCCTATCTTGCATCTTGGTTTCACAACGCATCCTAATGCATCCAAACGAGGTTCCACTTTCCCCATGACACCAATAAGTTTCATGGAGTGCAAAGAAACTAGTTTTCGAGCCAATGGTAGGTTCGTAGCAAACCGTGCTCCTATCTTGCATCTTGGTTTCACAACGCATCCAAACGCAAGCAAACGAGATTCCACTTACCCCATGGCACCTATGAGTTTCATGGAGTTCAAAGAAACTAGTTTCCATGCCTATGCTAGGTTCGTAGCAAACCATGCTCCTATCATGCACCTTGGTTTCACAACGCATCCAAACGCATCCAAACAAGGTTCCACTTTCCCCATAATAACTATGAGTTTTATGGAGGGCAAAGAAACTAGTTTTCGTGTGTATGGTAGGTTCGCAGCAAATCAGGTTCCTATCCTGCATCTTGGCTTCTCAATGTATCCAAACGAGTTCCAATTTCTCCACGACACCTATGAGTTTCATGGAGTGCAAAGAAACTAGTTTTCGTGCATATGGTAGGTTTGTAGCAAACCGTGCTCCTATCTTGCATCTTGGTTTCACAACGCATCCAAAACGAGGTTCCTCTTTTCCCATGACACCTTTGAGTTTCACGGAGTGCAAAGAAACTAGTTTCCGCGCCTGTGGTAGGTTCGTAGCAAACCATGCTCCTATCATGCACCTTGGTTTCACAACGCATCCAAACAAGGTTCCACTTTCCCTATAACACCTATGAGATTCATGGAGTGCACAGAAACTACTTTTCATGTCTCTGGTAGGTTTGGAGCAAACCGTGTTCCTATCTTGCATATTGGTTTAACAATGCATCCAAACGAGGTTCCACTTTACCCATGAAACCTATGAGTTTCATGTAGTGCAAAGAAACTAGTTTTCCTGCCTATGGTAGGTTTGTAGCAAACCCTGCTCCCATCTTGCATCTTGGTTTCACAACGCATCCAAACGCATCCAAACGAGGTTCCACTTGCCCCATAACACCTATGAGTTTCATGGAATGCAAAGAAACTACATTTCATGCCTATGGTAGGCTCGTAGCGAACCGTGCTCCTATCTTGCATCTTGGTTTCACAACGCATCCTAATGCATCCAAACGAGGTTCCACTTTCCCCATGACACCAATAAGTTTCATGGAGTGCAAAGAAACTAGTTTTCGAGCCAATGGTAGGTTCGTAGCAAACCGTGCTCCTATCTTGCATCTTGGTTTCACAACGCATCCAAACGCAAGCAAACGAGATTCCACTTACCCCATGGCACCTATGAGTTTCATGGAGTTCAAAGAAACTAGTTTCCATGCCTATGCTAGGTTCGTAGCAAACCATGCTCCTATCATGCACCTTGGTTTCACAACGCATCCAAACGCATCCAAACAAGGTTCCACTTTCCCCATAATAACTATGAGTTTTATGGAGGGCAAAGAAACTAGTTTTCGTGTGTATGGTAGGTTCGCAGCAAATCAGGTTCCTATCCTGCATCTTGGCTTCTCAATGTATCCAAACGAGTTCCAATTTCTCCACGACACCTATGAGTTTCAAGGAGTGCAAAGAAACTAGTTTTCGTGCATATGGTAGGTTTGTAGCAAACCGTGCTCCTATCTTGCATCTTGGTTTTACAACGCATCCAAAACGAGGTTCCTCTTTTCCCATGACACCTTTGAGTTTCACGGAGTGCAAAGAAACTAGTTTCCGCGCCTGTGGTAGGTTCGTAGCAAACCATGCTCCTATCATGCACCTTGGTTTCACAACGCATCCAAACAAGGTTCCACTTTCCCTATAACACCTATGAGATTCATGGAGTGCACAGAAACTACTTTTCATGTCTCTGGTAGGTTTGGAGCAAACCGTGTTCCTATCTTGCATATTCGTTTAACAATGCATCCAAACGAGGTTCCACTTTACCCATGAAACCTATGAGTTTCATGTAGTGCAAAGAAACTAGTTTTCCTGCCTATGGTAGGTTTGTAGCAAACCCTGCTCCCCATCTTGCATCTTGGTTTCACAACGCATCCAAACGCATCCAAACGAGGTTCCACTTGCCCCATAACACCTATGAGTTTCATGGAATGCAAAGAAACTACATTTCATGCCTATGGTAGGCTCGCTAGCGAACCGTGCTCCTATCTTGCATCTTGGTTTCACAACGCATCCTAATGCATCCAAACGAGGTTCACTTTCCCCATGACACCAATAAGTTTCATGGAGTGCAAAGAAACTAGTTTTTCGAGCCAATGGTAGGTTCGTAGCAAACCGTGCTCCTATCTTGCATCTTGGTTTCACAACGCATCCAAACGCAAGCAAACGAGATTCCACTTACCCCATGGAACCTATGAGTTTCATGGAGTTCAAAGAAACTAGTTTCCATGCCTATGCTAGGTTCGTAGCAAACCATGCTCCTATCATGCACCTTGGTTTCACAACGCATCCAAACGCATCCAAACAAGGTTCCACTTTCCCCATAATAACTATGAGTTTTATGGAGGGCAAAGAAACTAGTTTTCGTGTGTATGGTAGGTTCGCAGCAAATCAGGTTCCTATCCTGCATCTTGGCTTCTCAATGTATCCAAACGAGTTCCAATTTCTCCACGACACCTATGAGTTTCATGGAGTGCAAAGAAACTAGTTTTCGTGCATATGGTAGGTTTGTAGCAAACCGTGCTCCTATCTTGCATCTTGGTTTCACAACGCATCCAAAACGAGGTTCCTCTTTTCCCATGACACCTTTGAGTTTCACGGAGTGCAAAGAAACTAGTTTCCGCGCCTGTGGTAGGTTCGTAGCAAACCATGCTCCTATCATGCACCTTGGTTTCACAACGCATCCAAACAAGGTTCCACTTTCCCTATAACACCTATGAGATTCATGGAGTGCACAGAAACTACTTTTCATGTCTCTGGTAGGTTTGGAGCAAACCGTGTTCCTATCTTGCATATTGGTTTAACAATGCATCCAAACGAGGTTCCACATTTACCCATGAAACCTATGAGTTTCATGTAGTGCAAAGAAACTAGTTTTCCTGCCTATGGTAGGTTTGTAGCAAACCCTGCTCCCATCTTGCATCTTGGTTTCACAACGCATCCAAACGCATCCAAACGAGGTTCCACTTGCCCCATAACACCTATGAGTTTCATGGAATGCAAAGAAACTACATTTCATGCCTATGGTAGGCTCGTAGCGAACCGTGCTCCTATCTTGCATCTTGGTTTCACAACGCATCCTAATGCATCCAAACGAGGTTCCACTTTCCCCATGACACCAATAAGTTTCATGGAGTGCAAAGAAACTAGTTTTCGAGCCAATGGTAGGTTCGTAGCAAACCGTGCTCCTATCTTGCATCTTGGTTTCACAACGCATCCAAACGCAAGCAAACGAGATTCCACTTACCCCATGGCACCTATGAGTTTCATGGAGTTCAAAGAAACTAGTTTCCATGCCTATGCTAGGTTCGTAGCAAACCATGCTCCTATCATGCACCTTGGTTTCACAACGCATCCAAACGCATCCAAACAAGGTTCCACTTTCCCCATAATAACTATGAGTTTTATGGAGGGCAAAGAAACTAGTTTTCGTGTGTATGGTAGGTTCGCAGCAAATCAGGTTCCTATCCTGCATCTTGGCTTCTCAATGTATCCAAACGAGTTCCAATTTCTCCACGACACCTATGAGTTTCAAGTTGTGCAAAGAAACTAGTTTTCGTGCATATGGTAGGTTTGTAGCAAACCGTGCTCCTATCTTGCATCTTGGTTTCACAACGCATCCAAAACGAGGTTCCTCTGTTCCCATGACACCTTTGAGTTTCACGGAGTGCAAAGAAACTAGTTTCCGCGCCTGTGGTAGGTTCGTAGCAAACCATGCTCCTATCATGCACCTTGGTTTCACAACGCATCCAAACAAGGTTCCACTTTCCCTATAACACCTATGAGATTCATGGAGTGCACAGAAACTACTTTTCATGTCTCTGGTAGGTTTGGAGCAAACCGTGTTCCTATCTTGCATATTCGTTTAACAATGCATCCAAACGAGGTTCCACTTTACCCATGAAACCTATGAGTTTCATGTAGTGCAAAGAAACTAGTTTTCCTGCCTATGGTAGGTTGTAGCAAACCCTGCTCCCATCTTGCATCTTGGTTTCACAACGCATCCAAACGCATCCAAACGAGGTTCCACTTGCCCCATAACACCTATGAGTTTCATGGAATGCAAAGAAACTACATTTCATGCCTATGGTAGGCTCGTAGCGAACCGTGCTCCTATCTTGCATCTTGGTTTCACAACGCATCCTAATGCATCCAAACGAGGTTTCACTTTCCCCATGACACCAATAAGTTTCATGGAGTGCAAAGAAACTAGTTTTTCGAGCCAATGGTAGGTTCGTAGCAAACCGTGCTCCTATCTTGCATCTTGGTTTCACAACGCATCCAAACGCAAGCAAACGAGATTCCACTTACCCCATGGCACCTATGAGTTTCATGGAGTTCAAAGAAACTAGTTTCCATGCCTATGCTAGGTTCGTAGCAAACCATGCTCCTATCATGCACCTTGGTTTCACAACGCATCCAAACGCATCCAAACAAGGTTCCACTTTCCCCATAATAACTATGAGTTTTATGGAGGGCAAAGAAACTAGTTTTCGTGTGTATGGTAGGTTCGCAGCAAATCAGGTTCCTATCCTGCATCTTGGCTTCTCAATGTATCCAAACGAGTTCCAATTTCTCCACGACACCTATGAGTTTCATGGAGTGCAAAGAAACTAGTTTTCGTGCATATGGTAGGTTTGTAGCAAACCGTGCTCCTATCTTGCATCTTGGTTTCACAACGCATCCAAAACGAGGTTCCTCTTTTCCCATGACACCTTTGAGTTTCACGGAGTGCAAAGAAAACTAGTTTCCGCGCCCTGTGGTAGGTTCGTAGCAAACCATGCTCCTATCATGCACCTTGGTTTCACAACGCATCCAAACAAGGTTCCACTTTCCCTATAACACCTATGAGATTCATGGAGTGCACAGAAACTACTTTTCATGTCTCTGGTAGGTTTGGAGCAAACCGTGTTCCTATCTTGCATATTGGTTTAACAATGCATCCAAACGAGGTTCCACTTTACCCATGAAACCTATGAGTTTCATGTAGTGCAAAGAAACTAGTTTTCCTGCCTATGGTAGGTTTGTAGCAAACCCTGCTCCCATCTTGCATCTTGGTTTCACAACGCATCCAAACGCATCCAAACGAGGTTCCACTTGCCCCATAACACCTATGAGTTTCATGGAATGCAAAGAAACTACATTCCATGCCTATGGTAGGCTCGTAGCGAACCGTGCTCCTATCTTGCATCTTGGTTTCACAACGCATCCTAATGCATCCAAACGAGGTTCCACTTTCCCCATGACACCAATAAGTTTCATGGAGTGCAAAGAAACTAGTTTTTCGAGCCAATGGTAGGTTCGTAGCAAACCGTGCTCCTATCTTGCATCTTGGTTTCACAACGCATCCAAACGCAAGCAAACGAGATTCCACTTACCCCATGGCACCTATGAGTTTCATGGAGTTCAAAGAAACTAGTTTCCATGCCTATGCTAGGTTCGTAGCAAACCATGCTCCTATCATGCACCTTGGTTTCACAACGCATCCAAACGCATCCAAACAAGGTTCCACTTCCCCATAATAACTATGAGTTTTTATGGAGGGCAAAGAAACTAGTTTTCGTGTGTATGGTAGGTTTCGCAGCAAATCAGGTTCCTATCCTGCATCTTGGCTTCTCAATGCATCCAAACGAGTTCCAATTTTCTCCACGACACCTATGAGTTTCAATGGAGTGCAAAGAAACTAGTTTTCGTGCATATGGTAGGTTTGTAGCAAACCGTGCTCCTATCTTGCATCTTGGTTTCAACAACGCATCCAAAACGAGGTTCCTCTTTTCCCATGACACCTTTGAGTTCACGGAGTGCAAAGAAACTAGTTTCCGCGCCTGTGGTTGTTCGTAGCAAACCATGCTCCCATCATGCACCTTGGTTTCACAC